>JAXFYN010000029.1:0-338065 GCA_036172215.1 Camellia granthamiana
CAAGGTACACTTGATTATGGAATTTTTTATGAGAAATTTCTTGATGCAAAGTTAATTGGATTTTGTGATAGTGATTGGGCTGGATGTGTTGATGATATGAGAAGCACTTTTGGGTTTGCATTTTCTCTTGGATCGGGCGTAATTTCATGGTCATCCAAGAAACAACAAACTGTGGCACAATCATCTGCTGAAGCCGAATATATTTCAGCATCATTAGCAACTACACAAGCAATTTGGCTAAGAAGAATTTTGGATGATTTTGGTGAGAAGCAAGGTGAAGCTACTCCAATTATGTGTGATAATAAGTCTGCTATTGCTATGGCAAAGAATCCCATCTACCATTCTCGTACCAAACACATTGCTATCAAACATCATTTCATTAGAGAAGCTGTGAAAGATGATGAGATTTAAATCAAGTATTGCAAGACTGAAGATCAAGTTGCGGACATCTTCACCAAAGCTCTACCAAGGGACAAATTTGAATTTTTAGAGAAATATTGGGTGTCACACAATATGGCATTAAAGGGGAGTGTTAAAATTAATGCCATATTTACATTAGATACATTGGATACATTGCATGCATTGGATACATTGAGTTCATACATTCTTTGTATTCATGTATTTTATATTTATTAAGTACATTATCTAGATTATATTCATGTACCTAATTGATTGCAAGGTTGTTTAGGTTCATGAATCTTATTCATTGAACTTATGTATAACCTTCTCTATATAAAAGGATGTAAGCCTATGGGCAAAATATATGAATCAATAAGTGAGAAAAATTCAATACAAAATATAGTTCATTTTAAAGAGAGTTTTATCAAAAGCTAACAATGGGCTGGATTTTCATCAGTTGCATTTTTTTGTATGTATTCAAAGCATCCGTTATCATTCTAGCTTTCCAGAAAAAGTAAATAGAACAATTGTATTCATAAACCACAGAAAGCAGAGTTTTCCCCTCTTCTTCCAATTCCCGGATGATAGACTTGGCTAAATCTGATACACCATCTGAAACAGCTATGGCCTCATCAAACATTTTTTCAACCAAACCAGCTTTCTTATTTTGTTTTAGCAAAGCCTCTGCTTCCCCAAACATCTTTCTTTCATGATAAGCCCTCAACAGCGATATATAGGACCTAGTGCCCATGGGAGTCCCTCCCAACTTCATGACATCTAAAATGTCATCAGCAGTCTCCAACCACCCCAAATTAATGCAGGCACCATTCACATCAGAACACAAACTTTCTTCTTTCATTGAAGCCACCTTCTTCTGAATGCTAATTAAAAGCTTTGACAACTCACTAATCCTACCACATCCCTTGTATTGTAGGATAAGCTTGGCTATTCCTTTGTCACCAAGGACAGCTTTACCATTCTTATATATAAAAAGCTCTTTTTTAGTTTCCATTTTGAGGACAGAATCCTTCTGTAGCAGCTCAGGTAATATCTGTATTTTCCACCCTGCCCTGAGATTGTGAGATCCAATTGGCACAAGGCAGGGCTTCTGGGCGTCTTTTCTATACTTTTTGCCATTAAGAGATTCATTACATCTATATATTTCTAATATGAGTCCCGAAGCAGCATCGACATCATTAAATTTGAAATGTAAGCTCAGCAAACTATCATAGAACTGCCTGTCATGATGAACCAGAGAAACTGAAACCTAATCAATATTATCTTTAAATTTCTTCAACTCATCCCTCTAACCATTCATCTGATGAATCCGAGAAATGATAACAATGATATGTGCATCAGCTATGACACCCGCTTGTGCCATCAGTGCTATAATCTATTGGCCATTGAAAGATGACCCAAACCTCACACAAGCATCCAGAACAAGGTTAAAGATCATCGTTTCAGGTTTTATCAGCTTTGTAGAAGCAGATCTGTTTGCACTTGAATGTTGAAATCGATCACAATGCTCAATCAATATATTTAATGCAAGATATGCCCCAACCTGTGTCTTCACCATATGCATGAAGACCAGACCCAATATATTTGCAAGGGGCAAACTCTCTTTCTCCAGCATCAGCCTGAAAATCATGGATGCGGAAACAGGCATTTGAGCTCTTGCCAAGGATAGGGAGAGTTTAATCAGGAAGTCGGATCGAACTAAATCAGATTTCTCTTTTTGTATTAGAAAAACTAAATCACATGCCTTCTCAAGCCAATGGGGATCAGAGTAGGACAACTCAAGTAGCAGTGTACTCATGAGAGACTGGTTCGGAAAACCATACAGGTTTCTAAAATCATTATAAGTTTCCTATGCTTCATCAACTTGATGATCCTTCAAAGCCACTTCGAGCTTTCTGAGCAGAACAGTGTGCGATGATCGGTCCCAGCATATGCTTTCTGTCTTACTACTAGTAGAGAAATGTTGGAGTGAGGGACTCCGATAATGCTTATGGCATATATCTGGAAATCGAAGCTTCCCAACACTGTAACTGCAAACACATTCTGCATCATAAACCAATCTTAAAGCGGTATTTCAGTAATGGAAAAAGTTAGGGATCATGAAAATTTTGTCATGAAAATGATCATGAAAAATTTATGATCCTTGGATTACCTTGATTAGTGTGTAGTGCTTTATTCTAAGTGTAATCCAAGGGTCACAAAATTTTCATGATTATTTTCATGATAAAATTTTCATGATACCTAGCATTGCTATTTAGTAATTGAAGAGATACAGAAAACTGATGAATAACTCCTAGTGGAGCAGGGATGTAAGAGGAGTGTTTTTGTCAATGATTTTGCCATTCAGATACACATTTTTAAACAACCACAGTACATGTGATTAGAATGGACAATGATGGATTTACTATGCCTACATGAAGAGCAATTCAATGAAAAGGTTAACCCATTAACCGTACTCCACATAAGATTACATACTTGACCACACAATTCCAGTAGTGTATCCTTGCAGGTGTTCTTCGACAAATTTTCAGACTAATTATCTGAGACATATCATTATTCACATCAACATTAAAAACTGATGAAAACGTAAAAAGCATTTGAATGAGACATATCACACTGACTTCAACAAGCAATGACATATAAAATCCACATCCCTATTCGAAGGAAAGCCCTTCCCAATTCTTCAGTATTGCAGTATACCAGTGTTAAAGTTTGTGTAAAAATCTACAAATCAAGGAACTATGTATCTTGTATCCATTACGACTACAGTATATTACACACACACACACACACAAACTCAAACTGCACTTTTAACTTTGGAAAAAGTTAGGGATCATAAAAATTTTGTCATGAAAATGATCATGAAAAATTTATGATCCTTGGATTACCTTGATTAGTGTGTGGTGCGTTATTCTAAATGTAATCCAAGAGTCACAAAACTTTTATGATTATTTTCATGAAAAAATTTTCATGATACCTAGCATTACTGTTTAACTTTAGACTAAAATTATGGCACAGTCAGGAAACGTTTAGTAGAGTTTTCTAAATATAATTTGAGAATATAATTGTATTTTGAGTTTGTGAGTTTTGGAATTATGATTTGAGTGTGGAAATATGTTTGATGAATGAGTTTTGAAAAGAGTTTTGAATTGAGTGGAGAATTTTTGATGTGACATATGATATTTGATACAAAAACTTACAACTCATAACCAAACATACAACTCAAAATTATATTCAAAACTCATAAAAAAATTTAAAAAATTCCGAATTTTTTTTATTTAAAATATAAAAAAATTACAAGTGCCAATTGAAATAAAAAATAAAAAAAATACTATTCCGGTCAACAGGCCGGACGTCTAGGAGGACGACAGGTTAGCCAAATTTTTTCGCCTTGAAAAGAGTTTTCAAAAGTAGGTGTGAAATTAATTTTTAAAAACTCTAAATAAACAATACACTCAAAATAAGGGGTGAAAATATATTTGGGGAAGCTAACCAAACATAAACACAGTTTAGCCAATTGTAAATTAAGAATCAGACATCCCTCATTGTCCAAGTGGAGTAAAACATTAACAAAGTTTAGCCCCGGTTAAAAGTCAAAAAGAACTCTAACATATTTTTACCCAGATAATAATTAAATTAAATAAGATAGGTTGTGTATGTCAATCATTACTCATATTTTACTGTTTAAAAAAAAAAAAAGACATTTTGAAAAATTGCCTCATTGGAAAATATACATTGCAGTTCCTCTTTATCTATATGTAGAGGTTCATTAAAATCTAATTTTTTTTGTCCATAATTTAAAAACGATGAAGAAAAATTATATAAGGATTAAGTCTTAAGATAGAACGAGAGTCAGATTAATAGCTATCAAAAAAAAAATTTAATGCTCCGTTTGATTCTCGGTAAATAAAATACTAAGCAAGTTTTTGACAAATCAAGCATTTACTTCATTTCCTGTCTCTCATGCTTTCTCGCGAATCAAACAGGGGAAATCGATAGGCATTTTTTTCACATTCGAACTAGATTCAGACCCAGACTGAGAGAGCGAGCTTAACTCGTTGAATCACACTGATGAGATACGATTGATGCGTTGTTTCTTTCATTGGGGACTCGGGTGATCCACAACTGGGCTTTGTTTGGTTGCCACAAAAATGTGAGTCGAATGGGTTATCTTATCCCTAGTTCTTGGGAGAATTTGTTTGGTTACAATCTGAGAAATTATTTTTAAATTTGTCTACCTTTTAGTAAAATTTTTTGATTTTTGTAGATACATTAAGATTAGATGAATCTAAAAGATAAAAAATTAAAAAAATTAAAAAAAAAATATTAAAAATATTACTAAAAGTAAACAAAAATCCAAATAAAAATACACACATATTTTCGTTTGAATTTTTGTCTATTTTTAGTATTATTTTTAATATTTTAACTAATTTATTTTACTTTTTATATCTTGATTAAATAAATTTAAAAAATATAAAGAATTTATTAAATTATAAAAAAAATTCATTAAAAATAAAGGAAAACTCAAAACAAAACAGACACTTCTTGATTTTTTTCATTAGTTTTGAAAATTTAAGGAACAAACAAAATAAGTAATTTTGAAATTAATTTCTTTGTAAAACAAAATGTTAAGGATTAAAACAGAAATAACTCAACAATAAATTATAGGAGAAATTTCGTACCAGTATACAAACTAATTACAAATAAGTGGTTAAAAGTTTACCAATATTAATAATATAAATATAATTTTTTTTTCATAATTATGTAATAATTATCTCAAATCGCCACTGGTTGATAATTCCACTAAATTATGTCATGTGAAAAATATTATTTTTCATTTCAAGTTGTATTAAAATTTAGGAAAATTATAAATATACTCCTTAGGGTTTTTTTAAAATAAGGACTATCCCTTATACTTCTGAAAATTATAAATATCTCATTGTTAAAATATTTGTATTTAACAGAATTAATATAAAAAATAAAATTTCTAACTAATCTTTTATACAACAATAAAATTATTTGAATTGTTAATTGAAATATATTTACGCTATCATTAAAAATTGCTGATCAACTTGATGATTTATAAATAAAATGAGTCATTTGTTATATGATTAGAAACTTGAAGGGACAAAATGTAATTTTTAAAATACAGGGGTAATTTTAAATAAATCTCATGTATTAAATTTTGTGAGTTGAGATTCTCTCAAGGTTAAATTTGGATTTGACCTCATGTTCCAGGTTCGTGGAACTTACCATAGATCCCGTTTCAATTTATAGAGTCATTAGTGTATATCATTCATATAAAAAAAAAAAAATTTATCCAATAATTATTTTTATTTTTATTTTATTACGTTTATTTTTTTAAAAAAAGAAAATAGACAATAAACATATTTTTAAAAATAGGCCATTCAAATATTTCATTCACATTTTCATTTGTTTTTTCTTTCTAAATTTGAAGCCTTCGTATTTACACTTTTACCTACATATTACTTTGATATTTCAACCTTTCAAAAATAATTACATACTAATAAAAAAAGTTATAATTTTAATAATTAATTTATAAACTTTGTCATTATCAGTAATATTTGTCCCCACCATTCACTAATGGGTTATTTCATTTCACTTTTAATTTTTTGTCAATCTCAATAGACAATATAATTCAATTATTTATTTATTTATTTTTGTTTGTTTTTTTGGTGCAGTCGAAGTTTCCAAGGACAAAAAAGAAAGTAAAATTTTTCAATCATTTTCTTATGGCAAGAATTATATACAAGTCTATTTTTTAGATCTAATGATATTTAAGTGGGATGATTGGTTAATAATTACAAAAGATATGAGGCAAATAAAATAACAAGATACAGTGTGATTGGTTGATTGATCATTAAACTTTAAAAGTGAGTCTAATTTTTGAGTTTGCTGCTCGTATTTTTTATAATAGTTACATATTCATGAAAAAACACATTCATGAAAAAAGTTTTGGAATTATTTCTATTTATATTTACCACTTATTTGAGCTGATTATGACTTTGTTGTTGTGGAACTATATATCAGATTGTTTGTTACATCTTTTGTTTAAAATTTATTAGGTAGAAATAATTTACATAAGTTAAAAATAAAAAAGGCTAAATTTTAAAAATGGGGTGCTTTGACTTATGCTTTTAAATTATCAACTTTTAATTTGTAATAAGTTGTACTAAACAATACCACGAGAAACAGAGTAGAAAAAATTAAGAAAGTTTAAACTATATATAGTGTAGGAAAAATTATTTCTTGGTCCAAGGGCGTCACATGGTTATGTCCTTGGCCAATCACAAATCACCATATCCTCTTGTGTTTATCAATCACTCAATACAAATTTATGAGTCTTATTTCTTCCACCAATCACACCACAATTAGGACACAACCTGACCATGCCCGAGAATCACCAAATATCTTCTCTTGTAGTTCCCATTCCAGGTACAAGGTAGAAACCAATGCTTTGACTGATTGTTACACATGCATGGCCGAAAAAACAAATTACAAAATATTTGGTTTTGATGCAAAAGAAACAAAAGAAAAAAACAAATAGAGAGACTGCAGAATTTATACTCAGAATTTTACTAAAAATAGCAATCCATAATATAAGTTTATTTTATATATATGAACCTGCATTTCACCAATTTTATTTCCACAACACAAGCCGATTCTGTGCAGAAATTTGGTGACATTAATATATTTATAGAAAGACAAAAGAAGATACAATTGCAGTGGGTACCATCACTCGAAGGAAATGTGAATACGAGAGCACAAAAGAGCGAGCAGCCTACTGAAGTGAAGACTGGTTAGGCATGTCCATAAATGATCTTGAAATGTTCATGCTCCGAACTTGGCTGCTGATCATTCAGAAGGAGGTAGTTATGATCAATTTCATTCAACTCAAATTCAGACTGAAGAAGAGGAGGATGAGGAGTGTCTAGGGTGGTGGCGGTGGCGGTGGCGGTGGTGGTGACAATTTCAGGTACTTGTTGGGTGGTGGTGCATGTGATGAAAAGGGTTGGGATAGTTTGCAAATAGCCCATTAGCACATGAAAAAGTGGATGGAACCAAAGAAATTTGGAGATGTAGATGAAGATGCAGATAATGAGATAGGAGTACCAAAAGAGTGAAGGTGGGAACACTAATGAGACTATCATTAATGTAACTACAAGGATTCCAGATGTGTAGAATTGACCAAATCGCAATTGAATGGGCTGTGAAAATACTACTGAAAGAGTCAGAGGAAGTCTGACAGAGATGAGAAGGAGGAGGAACAAGAAGAAGACAAGACTCGCGAGGGAGTGAGAAGTCATCTTCAACATCAATGGGTGATCCGAGGAGACGTTGCCTTGAAATACAAGGAACAGGTGCAGAAGGATGTTCATCAATGGTGGGACTACAAATCTCAAATCTATGGTGAATTTCATGTTTCTGTTTTGCAGTTAAATCTATTCTGCTTCTTATGATCAAGCACACACGTGGTATATCCTTATATAGGCAGCTGGTCTCTCCATTCTCCAAAGAGTAGCACCATGGTTCTAAATCGTCATATCGGGTACCGTATCGGTATCCATCGCGGTGTAACGGTATGAGTAATATCAAGCATTACGTATCGAGAATCGATTATCATGACCATGAAATTTTTAAAATCATTAGCGATCCCTCTAAAACGAAATTTTATGCATTTTTTTTTTACTCTTTTAGCCTTAATTTGTCACATTTTAATCAAAATTTTGAACTCATTTTCAACTAATAACATGTATTTATTTTAGTTTCTTGAGTTTTTTTTTACATATGTTAAACTTCTAATAAAAAAGTTGATGAAAATATTTTTTTACTCATTTTCAACTATGAAATACTTTCAAATTCACAACAAATCAATAAGAGCTGTAGGTGCATAAACAAATAAATAGGAAGAAGAAAAAAATATAAGCATTTACACCAAAACAAAGACACAAAAAAAACAAAACAAAACAGTAAGAAATACGAAAACAGAGCACAACACAAACAAACGAAAAAAAAAAAAAAAAATAGATTAACTCAACTCACCAAAACAGAGCACAAATTTACAACTCATTATCCAACCAACCAGTGGCCGAGCCAAAATTTTGGCTCAGAGGGGTTGAGTTGAAATTTTTACAAAATTCACAATCAAACTTAACCTAATTTTTATTTGATGGTAAGAATAAAAAAGCACTATAATGTAAATGTTATATTTAAATATAAGCTTGAGTTAATAGATCTTAATCGTTTTTTGTTTTTAATTTGATTTTGTGTATGATGATCACATAGTTTGAAAAATAATCACATGTCTTATAAAATATGAAAACGAAATTATATTAAGTTGTACACACAAAAGAAATGTATATATGAATAAATAATTTTTAAAAAAAATGAGAGAGAAGGTGAATAAATAATACAAAGACACTGCTATATATCACTTCTTTTTTTTTTAACAGTTTTGAATCATTGAATTACATAATGATATATTATTAGTTGTTTTTAATTGTGTAATAAGGATCTTTAAATAAAGGAACTAATTATGCTTATTCATATAAGATGTGATATATCAAAAAATTTAGTGACATATAATATTTCTCGAATATAAAAAATTGTTGACATGTAGCCCTTATTTGGGAAGTTGACCATTCTAGTAGGCCATTTTAGTGGTTGGTTATTTCAGTGGGCTAAAATTTTTGTATTTGGAAAAATGGTTGATTTTTTTATAGTTGGATGTGATATTTTTGAGAGAAAAAGTAAAATGATTATAGGTTTAATGTGATATTTTGTCTTATTAGCTATTTTAGTCTATTTTGTCTTTTTATAGATTTTATCCAAAAAAAGCCAAAAGGCCTCTTGCCAAACAGGGCCATAGTAACATATTAAACAAGTTTTTGAGAGAAAATGTAAAGAAAATAGTAATTTAAAATTTAATCACATTTGATTTGAATGGATTAAATTGAAACTTTTTTTTTTACTAGAGGCAAAAGTGTAATTTTTCAAAAATTGAGGAGAGACAAGTGCCTCCTCTAGTCCTTATCTGCCTCCGTCACTGCAACAAACCTTCTTTGAAGAAACCTGAAGCCAGGATAGAAGGGAAGTGACATTTTTACCCAACCTTCACCGAAGAACTTTCACAGAATCATAGCATAAAGTAGCTTTGAAATGGATTGTCTTCTATCGTACCTGTCTAAACCAACAAGTATGAGAAAGTATCAGACTGTGTAACGGAGTCATCCCGCTATGTACCCGAACTCGGCCTGTTCATCGGCGATTTTCAATCTCAGTAGTATACCAATCTATATTCGTCACAGTGTTCTGTTTTTTCAATAAGAACCAGTCGGTACACTATGTACCGACCAATATTTAGAATTATGAGTAGCATATATTTTTAGAATATGATGTGATATTATCTATTATGCTCAGTAATATCACATGTATGAAATTAAAATGTACTTTTGTGTAGCTTTGAGTTTTATTTTAAGCATTATTCACATAACAATCAAAGTCAATCTTATAAATATAATTTATGTATATTTTTTTTATTTTTGAATTATGTACAACTATCATCTCCCACTTAATAACAAAGTGAAAATTTTGCACGGAAGCAATGTTGATCCACCATTGTTAGTAGTTGAGAAATAAGTAATGGCTAATGTTTTGAAGTTTTACATTTGTCGAAACACAACCGAGCTCATCCCCGGTTCAATTTTTGACTAGAGGGTTTAGTTTTTGTCACTGTTTAACTTTTTTTTGGTTAGCAAAAATGTTAGTAATTAGTCGTTAAATTAGTATCTAAGGGGAGTTGAACTCACACTCACTCTTTATAAGTTCTAAAAGTCTTGCCTCCTATTCTACTTATATGGGGAAAAAAAAATTAATTTTTGAAATTGTATTTATCATTCATTTTTTAAAAGGAAATGTGATCTAATCAAGACATTATAATGTTCTGATCATCTTAATTTTTTCTCTAGATAATCTGTCCTATTGACTTTATAATTTAAACAATTAAAATCACTAAAATAAACACACACAGGAAAAATAAATAAATAAATAAATAACATCATTGCTGCTATTTGGAAACTACCTACTAATAATTTATTTTGTCAAAAATATATGAAACAAAGTATAGTTGCTTTGATTAGTTCCAAACAATAATAATAATAATAATAAGGGAGGGTTATAAGTTGTTTGAAAAATTATATATAATCCATTTTGTAGATCAATTTTTTAGACTTAATGATATGTAATTAAGATAATTGGTGAATGATTAAAAATAATAATTTATCTTAAATATTTTAATAAATTAGCGTTAAATTTTAAAAATAAATTTAATTTTTGTATTTGAATAAAACTAAACCCAACTTGGAAGTTGTTTTGATGTTTGTGGGAAAATTCCATAAAACGGAACGGAAAGGATGGTTGAGTAATCAATCACTCAAATTCATCCGCTAAGTCTCCCACTTACGACTTTTTTGGGTGATTATTTCGGTAGTTTCGAAATATGATTAGATAGTATTTTAAGATAATATGATTAGTAGAGAAGGTAAAATATTACTTATATGGAGCGATTAAGAGATATAATAAATAATAATTGATAAGAAAATATGAATAAGTGATCCTCCAGTCCTACTATATAATTTTTTGAGTTCCTTCGGAGTTTCCACTTGTCAAAAGCTCGAAAGGAGCGCGTGGCATGCACAATTGTATGGAACTAAATTATAGTCGTGAAACGAGGTGCGTGTAAGACACGCGCTTTAGAGCTTGCGTTATTGACTCTGTGATGAGTCATATGGGCCGGGCTTTAAAAATCTTGTTGCCTTTTTTCTGTTGCGAAGTCTCTCTGATGAGTCATGTGGGCCGCGGTTTAATTCGCCGTGTGCCTTTTTAGAGTCTTGGTGGTGCCCAATTGCTTGCTTTTACAGTCAGCAAATTATCTCGAAATTTTTGAGATTAATTTAGAACAAATCACATCATACTTTCTTAAAGGGTAAATTATAAATCCATCATTTGAAATTTGTTTAAAATATAAATTATTTTTTGTGATTTAAAAAATTATAAATATTTTATTGTTAGAATTTTTTATTTAACAAAATTAATTAAAAAAGTAAAATTTCTAACTATTCACATATATAATAATAAAATTATATAAATTATTAATTGAAATAAAATTTTAACATTATTAAAAATTATTAATTAACTTGATGATTTATTAATAAAATAACTTATTTGTTATGAAATTAGAAACCTTAGAGGGGTATAATGTAATTTCTAGAATCACAAAGAATAATTTGTAATTTAAATAAATCTCGGGAGGTGTGTTTGTAATTTACCATTTCTTAAACTATGACTCATTTGTATTTTTTTGTTTTGAATTTCAAAAATCAATAATTAACGATTTGAAAATATTATCTTGTTACAGTTAATCTCTTCTATTTTGAATTTATACAAAATCAAATCATGTGTAAAGCATGACACATCTATCTATCTAACTATATATTATTTAAGAAAAAGAGAGTTTCTAACTCACAAGTTTTGTGAGAGCTTGAATATCCCAATATTAATTTTCTAATTTTTTGATTTAAGAAAAAAAAAAAGTCAACATTTATTGGTTTCTCCCGACCCACAGCTTTTTTGACTTCTCTCATACTTACTGTTACACCCTTTTCAACTTCTCTCATAAACTATGGTTAGTGGTGAGATTGTTAATTATTTTTTGTAAAAAATCTTTATAAAATAATTTGTATATTAAAAAAATATCTACAATAAATATAAATTCTTATTAAATTTATCCATCTATATATCTAAAAAATCCTCTATAGCTCTCAAATATATATATATATATCTTGATTTATGACTTTCAAATGGAAAGTATATCAAATACATAAAATAAAAAATAAAAAGTATACTAATCCATTTCAACATTTAAATTTGAGGGGCATTAAATATAGAGAACATTCCATTAATTTAAATTTTAAATTATAATGATTTATCCCATAATATGTATGTTTTAAATAATGATTTATATCTATATATTATGTCACGTCTCGTATTTTATTACTCGGATAACATTACCAATATTCATTAATTAAGTCCATTTACAAATGACAATTCATTATGAAATAATGAATAATTAAATATATATGTTCCCTTTCGTTATATAAAAATGTCATTTACATACAAATAAAAGAAATACCATGAGGCTTACAATAAATAGAAGAGCGTTGCCCTTCACAAAGCATAGAACTCAGCCAAAGAAATAATTAAAAAGCACTACAGCTCATCACCACTTTATAACCATGCAAGCTGTTTGATCCTCAAATCTGAAAATATTCACTGTACACATATACAGATAGGGGATGAGCAAACCACTAGCTCACCAAACAATTTCATGCTATAATGTAAAAAGGCATGTGGGTACGGTGATACAATGTTACCATACATATATACAAAAATCATACTATGCCGTAACCTTATAATTTTATTATCTAATCCTTTAAATCCAATTTATTTAATTAATCACAACTAGTTAACTTAAATAAATAAACATGCTTTAATGGCAACAAAACATCATTTTTAATCCATTCAATTATCTCATTCCCAGTTAAATCAAATAATTAAACAATTCATAATGACATCCAACAAAGTATCAAATACATTTTATATAATCTTATGAGATGAATTCATATGCCATGTCATACTCAAAATATTTTTCTCGTCTTTTGGAAATCTTGTGCACAATGCCAATTTGAAAACATATTAATCCAATAATTTCAATATAATTTCAAGGGTGGTAAATACAATTCAAGTAGGCATAACAAGCATTATCAAACCCCACTTTACCAGTCTTTCATTGGAAGACACGTGATACCTCCTCACCACTGTACCAGTCTCTCACCAGAAAGCACGTGACACCTTCTCACCACTTTACCGGTCTCTCACTGGAAGGCACATGGCACCTTCTCCGCTGTAACGCCCCAATTTTATACCCAAATGACAATACAACAATCATGACCCTTTTTAAGGAAAACCAATCATACAATCCCACACTTGCATTTCATAATGTAAATAGTTCCTCATGCAATAATACATTAATCCGACAACAAGTAAATGAACTAATAAACACCCCAAAAGGTTTATAAGCTTCCAAGGCTTAAGTCCGGTTACACATAACGGTTATTCAAATTCACACATACAAAGCCCTTGGCTTACAAATAGAATCACAGTAAATGAGAACCTTATGCTCTCAACACACACACTTTTCCATGCTCTCAGTTAGGCGGATTCACCATGTCTTTTCCTGTACAAAAATCACATAGGGTGAGTATAAAGCCCAGTAGGAAATCCTTCACAAAGTATATACATTTTATACAAATCTCAAGAGATGAATGTATATTCCATGCTATGCCCTTTACAGATAAATCACATCTTCATCTTTTGAAAACCATCATGCTCAATGATGCCATACAATTTCCATTGTTCAAAACTTAACAATTTAACCCAAGAGGCGGTAAATACAACTCTGGTAATCCCTAGGTCAGTGTCTGCAAGTAGACTACACCAGTACTACCAATTTGTCATTTTTACCGGTATTAACCGGAAGACTCGACACCTCTCATCTGTCATTTTTACCAATATTAACTGGAAGGCTTGACACCTCTCATCTGTCATTTTTACCAGTATTAACTGAAAGGCTCGACACCTATAATTTACACCACCTTTCAAGACTTACCGCTGTATTTACCCCAAAATCATTTCATGAAAACTTGTTTCTCAACATTCTTTTCTAAATACAAAATTTTCAAATCAAATTTCAAAGCTCCTCATTATCAAATGAATTGATATGCCAATGCAATGATTAATAATACAATGCAATATTTCTTCCACTTTCAATACTCCCACACAATATTCCCATTGTGATCAAAATTCTCATTTCCTATTTCAATGCAATTTCACAAGATGAATGAATGCTTTTATTTCAATTCATCCAAGGGATAACATAATTCTCACATTTCAAACAATCCTAACAATTTAGTCATCTCAAGACTATATTAATACTTTTAAACAACAATTCCCAAAACTTCAACAATTCCCATATTCCATGAAAACATCATTTATATGTAAATAAATAAAGAATTTTCTAACATCATTTATTTTAGCATACAAAATAAATATAACAATATCTTCCAAAGATTTTCAACATCTTTCAAAAAAAATTCCCAATTTCTAGGTTTTCTCACCAAAACCAACCATTTTCAAATATTTGAGAAGATCTCACCAAAAACATCTTTCTTTTACCAACATAGTCCAAAACCCTCAATTTCTATTTTAAAAGAAACAAGAAAGTAAACCCACTTTCAAAATCACTTATCTTCTTGAATCAACAATCCATTTTCCAAAAAAAAGAAAAACAAATCAAAGGATGATTCCGAAAATCATCCAGATCTTGTAAAAACATATATATAACTCAAAGAAAATCACTACCTCAAGCTTAGAAGAGAAGATGAGCAAAACAAGGTTGAAACTCCAAAGTTGTCGAAACCAACTTCTACTTGGATCAAAACGAAGCTCTTGACAAGATTTACACTTAATCTCAAAGGACAATGGTGAAAAGATCACTCTAGGTGAGTAGATCTAGAGATCTAGGTGCAAAAAGTCAAGTTTTAGAGAGAGAAGAGAGAAATCACGTTTTGAGAGGAAAAGAAGAGGAAAAGTAATGAAAGGAAAGTGGTTTGGGTCTATTTATATTAGTAGAGAATTGCCCTAAAGTCAAATAAAAAGGACAAGTCAAAACCCCCAAGAAATAGGGCCCAAACCAATCCAAAAAGCTGAAAATTATACGCAAGTGTCAACCCTTCAGACAGAAAAGCAAAGACTGCAATAGGCAAGGTGTCGACCCTTCCTAGACTGGTGTTGACACCAAAAGATAGCAAGCAAATTCTGGACAAGGGTCGACCCTTCCCAGACTGGTGTCGACCCATGTGGCCAACAACAAAAAGAAGGTGTCGACACCTCCAAGACTGGTGTTGACCCCAGAACAAGATTTTTAAGTTCCCAAACAACTTTTCAACGTAAACAAGCGTGAACGAGCAATCCCAACAAATTTAAATTGATTTATACTCCTCCAAAACTAAGATACAACAACACTAAAAATTTCCAAAATAAAATAAATGATTCAAATGCATTTCCAAAAAGCTTTGAAGGGCACAAGTGCTACAACCTCCCCACCTTAGGAAATTTCGTCCTCGAAATTAAATCAAACTACCCAAATAAAGATTTTTCAAGTGATCAATACCACGCTTTTCCATTTCCAAATCACAACATTAGCTCACAACTAAATCTCACCATTACATCATGGTTACCTCATTATCAACAACCTCACAATTACTCATCAACATGAAGTTCTTCCAAAAGTAATGATAACCCATAACAACTTCATGCTTAAAATAAAAACATACATAGCAACATGTATTTAACAATCTCTATACACTTCCCTCAAACACTAGGGAATATTACAACGAAAAGTAACTTAAACATTTTCAAACAAATCCGGATATTTGGAGCGGACTTCCGCCTCCCGTTTCCACATTTCTTCCTCAACCCTATGGTGTCTCTACAACACCTTTACCAATGGTATAGTTTTACCCCATAGCACTTGCTCCCGGGTATCTAAAATTTGAATTGGTCGTTCTTCATAAGAGGCATCCTCATCTACTTCCAAATCAACCCAAACAAGCACATGTGAAAGGTCGGGTTCATACTTCCTAAGCATAGATACATGGAATACGTTGTGAACCCCCGAAAGTTGTGGCGGTAAGGCTAACCTGTATGCCACTTCTCCAATTCGTTCTAAGATCTCAAAAGGTCCAATGAACCATGGAGATAATTTACCACTCTTACCAAATCTCATCAAACCCCGCCTTGGTGAGATTTTAATAAACACATGGTCACCAACTTCGAAAGATAAAGGTCGTCTCCTCTTATTGGCATAACTCTTTTGTCGGCTTTGGGCCGTAGCTAACCTCTTCCAAATGAGAACAACTTTCTCGGTTGTCTCTCTAACAATTTCTGGACCCAACAACGGTACATCACCCACTTCGGCCCAACAAACCGGTGATCTACAAGGTCGGCCATACAAGGCCTCGAATGGTGTCATCACAATACTAGCCTGGTAACTATTATTATAGGCGAATTCAACCAATGGTAGGTGCCTCTCCCACAATCCCTTGAAATCAAGGACACAAGCTCTAAGCATGTCTTCTAGAATCTGAATGGTACGCTCCAACTGTCCATCGGTTTGAGGATGATAAGTAGTGCTAAAGGTCAACTTTGTTCCCAACGCCTCTTGAAGGCTTTGCCACAATCGGGCAGTAAAACGAGGATCTCTATCCGACACAATAGTCACAGGGACTCCATGAAGTCGGACTATCTCTCTAATGTACAACTCTGCCAAACGTTCAACTGAGTCGCCGGTGCTCATAGGAATGAAATGAGTAGACTTAATCAATCTATCCACAATTACCCAAACGACATCATTACCCCGTTGGGTTCTAGGAAGCCCCACTACAAAATCCATGGTAACTCGCTCCCATTTCCACTCAGCTATCAGTAAGGGTTGCAATAAACCCACTGGTCTTTGGTGTTCGGCCTTCACTTGTTGACAAGTAAGGCACTTTGATACAAATAAGGCGACATCTCACTTCATACCCCTCCACCAAAACTGACGGCTAAGATTATGATACATTTTTGTGCCTCCCGAATATACTGCAAGGCGGGAGTGATGGAACTCTCGAAGCACTTCCTCTCTACAAAATTCTGGTCCAAACAAACGGTCTAGGTAACGTACACTCAGATCCGAGTGAATGTTCAAACCTTTCTCTTCCTTCCCATTGGAAATCTTAACACGGATTGATTCCACATCACGGTCTCCTCGTTGTGCCTCTATGACCTTATTAACCAAGGTAGGTTGAGCATTCAAAGTAAACAATGTAGCACTCTCTCTGGACTCACCCAAGTGCAAATCAAACTTGCCAATAACACCTAGCATATCCCATTCCCGAATGGCCACACTTGCCAAACTACTCACAGATTTTTGACTCAAAGCATCGGCCACAACATTAGCCTTCCCCAGATGATAGTGCAACTCAAAGTCATAATCCTCCATAAATTCCATCCATCTCCGTTGACGTAAGTTCAAGTCTTTTTGAGAAAACAAATACTTTAGACTCTTATGATCGGAGAAAACCTCAAACTTCTCACCATACAAATAATGCCTCCAAATTTTCAAGGCAAAATTATCGCTGCTAATTCTAAATCATGGGTGGGGTAATTATTCTCGTGAGTTTTCAATTGTCGTGATCTGTAGGCCACAACTTTATCCTCTTGCATCAAGACACAACCAAGTCCATCCACGGATGCATCACAATAGACGGTGTAACCTAAACCCTTTTCCAGAATTATCAAGACCGGTGCTGTAGTCAATGTAGTCTTAAGTTCTTGGAAAGACTTTTCACAAGCCTCATTCCACACAAACTTGATACCCTTCCTAGTCAACCTAGTCAAAGGTGCAGCTAATCTAGAAAAGTCTCTTATAAAGCGTCGATAATACCCTGCTAACCCCATGAAGGGGGACGTCACCCAAGTCGCGTAACCCTTTAAGTCCGTCGTAGCAGTTAGCTTGTAGGACTGGTGTGGTGTAAGTCGTTGACAGACGTGCTTAGCCTATACCCTGTGTCGAGCACTCTTAATGGTATCAGAGCCATGTTTAATGTCAAAAATAGTTTGTTTTATTAATGTTTAATTATCCATATATGGTCACAGATAAATCAATGAGTACTATGAATTCCGAACAAAATACAGTTGCCCCTACAGTAGCCAGCATGGGAGCCTCTACTTCAGAAGCTAGAGAGCTAGTCGCATACCGGGATGTAAAAGAAGCTTTAGATAAATGGACAATTCCACGAGTTGATCCAAAAACCATTTATAAAAAAGGTATCCTTCACTTTTTCAGTCAAAATATAATTAAAACTTTTGAACATGCTGCTCCAGTAGAAAATGAAGATACACTCATGTATCTATTAGATGTCCAGGATCTAAAACCTTTCTTTAAGGATTATAAATATGTACATATAGGTCTTGTACAGATTGCTTCGAAACCATTGACCCTCCTTGGTCAAAATACCAGTATGCAATGTACACTACGAGATGGTAGGTGTCTAAATTGGAGAGCATCGCTCATGGGAGCTATGGAAACCAGTTTGTCTCATGGTCCAGTTCATTTTGATATTTATCCTAATCTCAGTATTGCTCTTTCTGACCAAAACTTATCTAAAGTTTTAGAGTTCAGGATTCTTACTCATGGGTATGAGTATATGCCAGGATCCCCACCTTTTTCAGTCATTTCTCGAATCTATTTAAAAGTTTTATCGACTTTAAATCCTTATGTTAGGAAAAAAGGTGTTGATGGCCAGACTGTGCTAATTGACACTAATCTCTACAGTAGTCAGGTTGCTGTCCCAAAACTCTTAGAATGGGATAAAATAACTTTCCCAGATCGATGGAAAATAAACAATGCTGTCCCTCCTCGTCCTATTGTAAGACACAATATAGATGACATCATCCAGACTCACGAGGGAGGAGTATATCTTCAATTTCAAAGACCTCCTATTCAGTTACACAGAAGCATGTCTAATCCTAGTTTTAGGAATGCATCTAGCTGTCAACCTTATCGGGTGGATTATCCAGACTCTTCTCGTCAATCCTTTGCTGAACCTCCAGATACACTATTTCAGGGAAATTCTTCGAGATCTTATTCTCGACCAGGTTCGGATGAACCAAATGAGTCTGATCCAGATCCAATTGTACGAGGTGTTCGTTATTCTGATCAACAAATTCCTCATGGAGTTTATGATCCACCTATTCCACCTTCCGTTAATACAGTAAGGCAAGATTCCAAACGTGGCCAGTATAGCCCTACAGCCAGTGATATGGATTTTAGGATTTAAATGGATTTTACACCAGGAAGTGAAAATCGTAAAATCCTAAATCAGGATTTTTTTCAGGCAAAGTATTCAGATTTTAGAAAATGGTATTTTATAGTTCATAATAAAAACCAAATACAGGAATATAAATTACAGTATTATTTGTATCTTGAGGAAATTCAGGTTTTGTATCCTTTTCCTTTATGGTATATTCTGAATGTTCAACCTCCTGAGTCTCAGATAAATGTCTTAGATTCTATCCAGCAAAAATGGTTAACAACTGATGGTCGAACCCTTTCTTCCATTCACCCTCCAACACAGCCTTTGGAACTCCAGCCTACAGGAACAACAGGTGCTAATGGTAAACCTATGGTAATTGCCGCCTTTTCTGAAATCCCTCATAAAGCACAGAATAAAGATCCTGTATTAATACAAGATTTAAATCCAGTATTAAAACAAAATAATTATACTAATTTATTTTGTCAAACAGCAGGAAAGCAGCTTACTAGGATTGAAGAAATGATAGCACATGTTAAGAAAAGCTGCAAACTCGAACCTAAACCATCTACTCCTACTGAGCCCGTTCTAATCAAACCTACTCCTGTTTTAAAAGATTTTAAACTTAAATCCCGAGAAGATACTGATTTCATGGACACTTTACTTTCTCAAATTAGGACTTTGAAAATTAGTGAACCGCCTCCTTCCTCATCTGGCAAATCCCAGATTTTAATGCTGTCTACTAATAATTTGACTAACCCCGGTACGGACTCCCCTGTTGAGTCCTATCCAGATCTTACTCTTCCCCAGATTCTTGAAATTCAGCAAAATTTTCAGCCATCTGAACCTACATCGGTTAATCAAGTCCATTACAACTCGAAAATCCAGAAGTTTTCTCCAACTGGTAGTAGTCGTTTTTATTATCCACGACCCACTCCAATGGATCTTCTTTATGAAGAAGATTTCCTTCAGACTCAAAAAAGTTATAATAGTACTGCTATTTATGAATGGAATATTGACGGTCTTTCTGAATATCAAATTTATGAACTTCTCCAGCACATGCTTATGTTTGCTACGGTTTGCAAACAAAATAGTAATTCTGATCACCAAGTTGCCCGCATGCTTGTCAGTGGTTTCACTGGTGCGCTGAAAGGATGGTGGGATAACTATCTCACTACAAACCAGTGTTTAGAGATCCTTTCTGCTACCAAAACTGTCACAACAGTTCCTGATCGTACCCCTACTAATCCTACTCCTGATCCTGTTACTACAGAAGAAGAAGATGCTGTTTACACCTTAGTTAATACCATCGTTTCTAATTTTGTTGGTAGTACTGTAGGTGTTGCAGACCGCAACAGAGAATTACTAATGAAATTGAGATGTCCCACTTTATCTCATTTTCGTTGGTATAAAGATGTTTTCCTGATGAAAGTTATGCAGAGAACTGATGGCAGTAATGAACATTGGAAAGCCAAGTTCGTTGATGGTCTTCCCAGTCTTTTTGCTGAAAGAATTCGCAAACGATTAAGAGACAGACATCGTTCAATAGAAATCCCATATTACCAGTATACATACGGCCAGTTAGTTAGTTTAATAACTGATGAAGGTCTTGCCCTGTGTAATGACCTTAAACTCCAGCAACAACTCCGAAACCAGCATCTTATAGGTAAAAAAGAAGTAGGTGACTTTTGTGAACAATTTTCTTACGATCCACAGATCCAGTATCCTCAAAAATTTCATAAGCAAAGAAAACATAAAAATTATTCTAAACCATTTAGAAAATCCAGAAAATATTCTAAGCATTCTAGAACACAACCTCAACCCCAGACTTCCAAACCAAAATATAAATCTAAAGGAAAATCTTTTCAGAAAAACAAATCCAGTATTAAATGTTATAAGTGTGGACAATTAGGTCACTATGCTAATAAATGTAGAGCCAAGATTCAATCTAAGCTTAGTGAATTAGCACTAGATGAAGAAGTCCAACAGAAGATTTTACAGTTAATCTCTGACTCTGATTCATCTTCCGAACCACCTTCTGATAATGAATTAGCAGCCATTTATTCATCCACTTCTGAGGAAGATGATGAATGTCCAGAAAATGAATCCTGCCCTTGCAAAACTTCAGTTAATCAGGTTTCAGATGAAATCAATTATTGGAAATCAATAGTTGAAATGAATGGTCTTAATATTGGAGGTCCCAGTATTAATGTTCTTACTGATTCTGAACAAAATTTGTTAGAAATTGCAGATAGTATTAAAGATCCAGAAATTAAATTAAAATTTCTTGAAATGTGTTATAAACAGAAAAAAGAAGAAGTTATTGTTCCAAAAGTTTATCACATGAAAGAAGTTTTTTCTCGCATGCAAACTCCTGTTAGCCCAGAAAAACCTGTTTCTGTCCAAGAATTAAAAATGGAAATTAACTCTTTAAAGGTAGAAATAAAACATTTACAAACTTCTAATATTGTTATTAATTCAGAAATACAAAAGATTAATAAAAAATTACAAGATCAAGAGAAAGACAAAACTGCTGAACAAACAGATCCAGAATATTTGATGTCTTTAAATAAAATTACTTTTCAGAAATGGTATATTCGTATCACATTCATGATTCAACCAGATTATATTATTTGTGATGCTATTGCTTTGGTTGACAGTGGTGCTGATATGAATTGTATCCAGGAAGGATTGGTTCCAACCAAATATTTTCAGAAAACAAGTCAATCTTTGACTAGCGCCAGTGGTAATAGTTTGTATATTGATTACAAACTTCCAGAAGTTTTGATTTGTAATCAAGGATTATGTTTAAAAACCTCTTTTGTTTTAATCAAAAATATGGCACAAAACATAATTCTTGGTACTCCCTTTCTAAACCTTTTAATGCCTATTACTAAAATTGATACCATTGGAATCCATACGACTCTTGATAATCAAAACATTGTTTTTGAATTTATCACTTCACCATACACTAAAGAATTAGATCAAATTACTGATTTAGTTTCTTTAAAACAAAATCAAATTAATTTTCTTCAAAAGGAAGTTAGTTTTTTAACTACAGAACAAAGATTACAGCAAACTTCTTTTCAACAAAAAATTAAACTGCTCGAGAAAGAATTTCAGGAAGAAATTTGCAGTGATGTTCCCAATGCTTTCTGGCATCGCAAGAAACATATTGTTTCGTTGCCATATGAACCTACTTTTGATGAAAGAAAAATCCCTACAAAAGCTCGCCCCAGTCAAATGAAAAAAGAGTATATGGAACTTTGTAAAACTGAAATTAATACTCTTCTCCAGAAAAAATTAATTAGATCCAGTAGATCTCCTTGGAGTTGCACTGCTTTTCTATGTAAATAAAAATGCAGAAATTGAACGTGGTGTTCCTAGGTTAGTAATTAATTACAAACCTTTGAATGAAGCCTTACAGTGGATTAGATATCCAGTTCCTAATAAAAAAGATCTTTTGGATAGATTACAGGATGCAGTGATATTTTCTAAATTTGATATGAAGTCAGGATATTGGCAAGTTCAAATTGCAGAAAATGATCGTTATAAGACCGCTTTTACTGTACCCTTTGGACACTTCGAATGGAATGTCATGCCATTTGGATTAAAAAATGCTCCTTCCGAATTTCAGCATATTATGAATGACATTTTTAATCCTTATACAGAATTTGCTATATGTTATATTGATGATGTTCTTATTTTTTCATCCTCAATAGATCAACATATGAAACATCTTAATATTTTTAAACATGTTATTTCCAGAAATGGTCTTGTTGTTTTTGCTCCTAAAATGAAACTTTTTCAAACAACTGTTAGATTTCTAGGTCATAATATTTATAATGGAACTATTATACCTATTGATCGCAGCATGGAATTTGCTTCCAAATTTCCCAATGAAATAAAAGATAAAACCCAGTTGCAAAGATTTTTAGGAAGTTTAAATTATATACATGATTATTATCCTAATCTTGCTACTGATGCAGCCATCCTTTATACTCGTCTTCGCAAAAACCCACCTGTTTGGGGTCCAGAACATACAAATGCTGTTAAAAAGATTAAGTCTAGAGTCAAGACTTTACCTTGCTTATGTTTACCTTGTCCAGATTGTAAAAAGATTGTTGAAACTGATGCTTCAGATTTAGGTTTTGGTGGTATTCTAAAACAATTCAATCCAAAAACCAGTAAAGAAGAACTATTACGTTTTCATTCTGGTGTTTGGAATGATGCAGCCAAACGATACTCCACAATTAAAAAAGAATGTTTAGCAATTGTTAAATGTGTTTTAAAGTTCCAGGATGATTTGTTAAATCAAGAATTTTTGATTCGTGTTGATTGTTCTGCTGCCAAACAAGTTTTCAAAAAAGATGTTGAAAATTTAGCTCAGAAACAAATTTTTTCTTCTTGGCAATCTGCGCTTTCTGCCTTTGATTATGAAATTGAACATATAAAGGGTAAACATAATTCCCTTCCTGATTTTTTAACCCGTGAGTATTTGCAGAAATCTCATGCAGTCTAGAGGGCGGGGCTCCGCCAGAAGGGGCCGAGGACGGGGTTCAAACCCCTATCATTCAGATTTTCCGTCCTTATTTGGACAATACAGTAATAAAGGGGAATCCTCTAGCAAATCCGCTAAGGATGTCCTTCTTGCTCCAGAAACTTCATACTTCCAGAATACCATTACCGAAGAAACAGTTCTTTACATTGATTCTGCTGACATTCAATGGATGACTGACCCGTGGGAGATTAAGAAACGTTATCTCGCCACTCAAAATGCCCCTCCACATTTTGATCATTACAGATACATGTACGAGCAAATTCTTACCGAACTTGCATCGGTACAATTCCAGCATACTTTAGCCCAACCGGATCGCACTGCTAGTCCGATTAATTACAGTAAAGCCACAATTCAGTATATTATGCCTATCCAGGCTTGGGGTATTCATCCTCATGTAACTCGTTCCTTGGACATTCGCTCTAAGGAAGTCCGTTTCAGTTACTGGGATTATATTACCGCTTTCCGTCAAGCTTTTTATTATATGAATCCTGTCCGGACTCATTCCTGGTTTTTCCGTGTTATTCTTGAAGTTCTCAAATATGATCTCCCCTCCTGGTATCTCATATGGTGGGATACATTTGGGTTACAGTTAGACGCTTTTCCAGATGATGTTCGTCTTGCCTTCAATGAATGGCAAGTTGCTTTCAATCGCATTCCAGCAAACAAAGACATTTCAATGACTAAATGTCTTGTCCATTTTGTAATCAGATTTGGAATCCCTTGGATCTGGAAATGGGATTTTAAATGTGATTTCCAGAACAAAGTTCCCCGATTAAAAAGAGTATTTTTCTATAAATGGTGGAACAAAATGGATGATCCGACCCCTAAGAAGGAACTTCTTCAGAAGATTACAGATCATACTAAAGCTTGTTGGGATACTCTTCCCAAAGTTGCTCCAGCCACTCCAGTTAATCCATTCATCCAGATTCAGCAGGAGCTTCGAAAGCAATATCCAGAAATTACAGAAACCGAGCTTGTCATCAAAAGCATGGACTTTATGAAGCAGCAATTTCTTCAGTCCATGAACAAGCCAGATTCCAGTATGAGATCTGCATCCAGCACTCAAGGAGATGATGACCGTACCGACCCAGACCCGTATGAAGAAGATAATCAATTTACTGTCTTAGCGGGTGAATCGCAGGATCCAGATGCGGAAGACCCGACCGGACCCGATTATGGTGATATTTGGGATTCGGTGACTGAATTGATTGCTGACAAGTTAATTCAGGACAAAAGCAAAAGTAAAGGTAAATGAAAAGATGATTAATGCTTTTGTCCTACCAGTCTTCTCTTGTCTGCCATGCCTACTGACTCTACTTTCCAGCTCCACTACAAGCCAAACAACTTTTGGTGATTGATATTCCATCACACCCGAATTTGGCCAAAGTAGATTCATCCTAATCTACTCCTTTCCAGCTGTCCATTTTGCCGTCATAAGAAGATAAGAGGATAAGGATGCACGACTGCACTCCCATTCAGCACACGCCACCTGTCCATGTTATCTTCCTTTGTTGTAATATAAATTGGTAGCCCTTGGTCTGTAAGAGGCACCACTAAATTTTAATTTTCTAAGTTTAAACTCTGTACTCTCTCTCTCTTCTATTTTTCAGTGTGTTTCTGTTTCAAGTTTGAAATTTAATAATACTATTTCTGCTGGTTTGAAGTAAGTATTCTCTGTAAGTATTTCTTTTATTTTAATGTATGACCATAACTGATCTTGTTATTCTACATGATATATTAGCCTTACACATTGAAAGAAAAAATAATTTTCTTCAGACTTATTTAGCCCTTTGGCCTAATGACCCTTGGGGTCTCCAGATTTTAGAAGAAACTGAAAGATTGATTGCCCAGACAGAATTACAGATTCAAGAGCAAATAGTTAAGCTTGCGTCGGCCGTCAGGCCTCCCCCTCCAGAACAGTAAATTCATGTGACCATATATGATATAATTAAAATTAAATAAACCAAAACTATTTTGTATATTATTCCTGGGTTTATGCCATGTAAGGGTTAGTATAGAGATAGGTTGAGTGGGACGTCACCCAAGTCGCGTAACCCTTTAAGTCCGTCGTAGCAGTTAGCTTGTAGGACTGGTGTGGTGTAAGTCGTTGACAGACGTGCTTAGCCTATACCCTGTGTTGAGCACTCTTAGACTTTTCACAAGCCTCATTCCACACAAACTTGATACCCTTCCTAGTCAACCTAGTCAAAGGTGCAGCTAATCTAGAGAAGTCTCTTATAAAGCGTCGATAATACCCTGCTAACCCCATGAAACTCAGGATCTCAAAAACATTCTTGGGTTGTTCCCAATCCTGTACCGCGTATATCTTTGAGGAGTCCACAGTTACTCCCTCACTCAACACTACATGGCCCAAAAACTTTACCTCGGTTAACCAAAACTCGCATTTATCAAATTTGGCATACAAACGGTGCTCCTTAAGCAATTCAAGCACTACCCACAAGTGAGCCTCATGTTCCTTCTCGGAGGTTGAATAAATTAAGATGTCGTCTACAAAGACGACCACAAAAAGGTCTAAGTATTCCCGAAAAATTCTGTTCATCAAATCCATAAAAGATGCCGACGCATTCGTCAACCCAAACGGCATTACAAGGAATTCATAGTGGCCATAACGCGTACGAAAGGCCGTTTTCTGGATGTCCTCTTCTCGGACTCTCAACTGATGGTATCCCGACCTCAAATCTATCTTGGAGAAGCAGCGAGACCCTTTAAGTTGGTCAAACAAATCATCAATTCTAGGTAGAGGATACTTGTTCTTAATGGTAACCCGATTCAACTTGCAGTAATCAATACACAACTGCAATGACCCATCCTTCTTCTTCGCAAAGAGAGTCGGTGCTCCCCAAAGTGATGTACTAGAGCGAATGAAGCCGTTATCTAAAAGCTCTTGGAGTTGAATCTTTAACTCATGCAATTTGGCAGGTGCAAATCTATACGGTGACATGGACATCGATGTCGTGCCAGGCACTAATTCAATGGAGAACTCAATCTCCCGGTGGGGTGGCAAACTAGTAAGATCTTTGGGAAAGACATCCGAGTATTCACAAACTACCCTTGGTAACTCAACATGGGTCCCGTCACTCTCACTATCCAAGAGTGTTGCAAGAAGGCCACTAAGCTTACTCCTGTTATGAGGGTCAAAAACTGGCGACAAGGTCCTATCAACTCAGTTCCCCAGAAAATAGAAACAATCACCACCCGAGGTACATACAGTAACTCTCTGACGGTAACAATCAATCACCGCTCGGTACGAAAATAACCAGTCCATGCCTAAAATGACATCAAAACTCAACATGTCTAGCAATACAAAAGCAAACGGGAGTCGACGCCCGGCGGCTTCTATCTCACAATCCCGACACCCCTGGTCTAATTCAATCATATCCCCAACAGGTGACTCTACTCTGAGCGGAGTTGCTAATTGTGCCACTTCTAACCCCAATGCAGAAACAAATGCATCAGATATAAATGAATGAAAAGCACCTGTGTCTATCAACATGCTAGCCAAAGTATTATACACAACAAAAATGCCTCTCACAACTGAGGATCCCGGTGATTGCTCTGGCGCGGTGATAGCATACACACGCCACTGTGGCCCCTGATAAACTTGCTCCTCCCTTGGAGCATAGGCCTAGTACACCGACTGAGCCGAAGTGGCTCCCTGGTTAGCTCGAGAGGTCTGTGTAGAATGAGCCTGCTGGTGGCTCTATGTATGTCTCGACCCTGATGCTCCAGATGTGCCTCCCAACTGTGGACAAGCCCTCTTCATTTGCCCTGGCTGACCACATTGAAAACAATTAAACCCCTGACTTTTATTCTGGGGCTGGCTTTGAGATCGGTTAGGTGGTGGTGGTGGTAACATCAACTACCCTCCTCCCTTCTGTGGGCACGTAAAGACTTTGTGACCCGGTTGGCCACACTTGAAGCAAGAAAAGCCACTATGAGCACTCTTTCCCAAGCCCGAACTAGGCAAGGGAAAAGTGGATCTAGACTGTTGGGGCTGGGATGAGAAATTGCCCCTACTCCTCTTGTTCTGCCTATAGTTCCCCTGGGATTCTTGGCCCCTAGACCTCGAACCCCGATGTCTCTTCTCCTCAGCCTGCACAATAACCTCTACATGTGCTGTCGCCTCCACGAGATGAGCATAGTTCTGAACCATATTTCCGGCAACTTTGTACAAGATCTTGGTTCTTAACTTCTTCTCAAACTCAATACAACGGCACTCTTCCGTTACCACCAACTCCGGTGCAAACCGGGGACAAACTAGAAAAGGCCGCCTTATTTTGTTTGAGGTCCAAAAACTCTTGCCTCAATCTCTCCCTAGCAGTGGGAGGTAAGTACTTATCTTGGAAAGCAATCACAAAAGCTTCCCATGTCGGCTCCACTGAACCCTTGGCATACTTCCACCATTAACCCGCATCTCCTTTAAGAAAGTAACTCGCTAGAGTCACCCTTAGTTCACTATCCTCGATGTGAAGCATCTCAAATGTCTTCACTATTTGTTCGAGCCACTCATCTGCTTTCTTGGGCTCATGGCCACCAAGGAACTCATCCGGTTTGGCCCACAAAAACTCCTGAGTAAGTAAACCCGCGGCGTTTTCTCGGGCTTGGTTTTCAGCCCTCAACAAATTCATAGCCCTTGCTATCTCTCAGGCTAGGGCCCCCATTGCGGTTTGACCCGCTTGTTCTACTTGTTCGGCCACATTAGCTTGGCCTGACTCTTTCTCTTGCACCGGAACCTCTTGGGCCGGTACCTCATGGACACCCCGACAAGGCCTATCACGTCTCCCGCCTTTACCACCACGGGCTTGACCTCTTCCTAACATCCTATAAAGGACAATAGAAATAATTTAGCACACTAACCCATATGTGCCCGCAATTTACCTTACACATCTAATCACCGCAATTCCATATATTTCACTACTATATAGACATTTCAATTTCATTTCACATAAGCACTTAGTCATGTAAACACATACGGATTATCCTTTCATGATGAAATTCGTTTCACGAAAAACCAAGAATTCTTAGTAGAACGAGTATTGATCAAGTACCTTTCTAAGAAGACCTCAAGGAATTTAATAGGCGCAAACAACATCCCAAAAGTCCAATCTCATATCCACATAGTCACATAAGCATGTTATCACATAGTCACAAAATATATAACATCTTCCTATCATGCAACCTATCATGTAGCATGAACCCATTGTGGTAAAACAACCACTTCCCACGAGCTCCAAGTATTCGAACCCGGTAGCTCTGATACCAAGTTATAACGCCCCAATTTTCATACCCAAATGACAATACAACAATCATGACCCTTTTTACGGAAAACCAATCATACAATCCCCCACTTGCATTTCATATGTAAATAATTCCTCATGCAATAATACATTAATCCGACAACAAGTAAATGAACTAATAAACACCCCAAAGGGTTTACAAGTTTCCAAGGCATAAGCCCGGTTACACATAACGGTTATTCAAACCCACACATACAAAGCCCTTGGCTTACAAATAGAATCACAGTAAATGAGAATCTTATGCTCTCAACACACACTTTTCTATGCCCTCAGTTAGGCGGATTCACCACGTCTTTTCCTGCACAAAAATCTCGTAGGGTGAGCATGAAGCCTAGTGGGAAATCCTTCACAAAGTATATACATTTTATACAAATCTCAAGAGATGAATGTATATGCCATGCTATGCCCTTTTACAGATAAATCACATCTTCATCTTTTGAAAACCATCATGCTCAATGATGCCATGCAATTTCCATTGTTCAAAACTTAACAATTTAACTCAAGGGGCGGTAAATACAACTCTGGTAATCCCTAGGTCGGTGTCTGCAAATAGACTACACCAGTACTACCAATTTGTCATTTTTACCGGTATTAACCGGAAGGCTCGACACCTCTCATCTGTCATTTTTACCAATATTAACTGGAAGGCTTGACACCTCTCATCTGTCATTTTTACCAGTATTAACTGAAATGCTCGACACCTATAATTTACACCACCTTTCAAGACTTACCACCGTATTTACCCCAAAATCATTTCATGAAAACTTGTTTTTCAACATTCTTTTCTAAATGCAAAGTTTTCAAATCAAAATTCAAAACTCCTCATTATCAAATGAATTGATATGCCAATGCAATGATTAATAATACAATGCAATATTTCTTCCACTTTCAATACTCCCACACAATATTCCCATTGTGATCAAAATTCTCATTTCCCATTTCAATGCAATTTCACAAGATGAATGAATGCTTTTATTTCAATTCATCCAAGGGATAACATAATTCCCACATTTCAAACAATCCTAACAATTTAGTCATCTCAAGACTATATTAATACTTTTAAACAACAATTCCCAAAACTTCAACAATTCCCATATTCCATGAAAACATCATTTATATGTAAATAAATAAACAATTTTCTAACATCATTTATTTTGGCATACAAAATAAATGTAACAACATCTTCCAAAGATTTTTAACATCTTTAAAAAAAATCCCCAATTTCTAGGTTTTCTCACCAAAACCAACCATTTTCAAATATTTGAGAAGATCTCACCAAAAACATCTTTCTTTTACCAACATAGTCCAAAACCCTCAATTTCTATTTTAAAAGAAACAAGAAAGTAAACCCACTTTCAAAATCACTTATCTTCTTGAATCAACAATCCATTTTTCAAAAAAAAAAAAAACAAATCAAAGAATGATTTTGAAAATCATCTAGATCTTGTAAAAACATATATATAACTCAAAGAAAATCCCTACCTCAAACTTAGAAGAGAAGATGAGCAAAACAAGGTTGAAACTCCAAAGTTGTCGAAACTAACTTCTACTTGGATCAAAACGAAGCTTTTGACAAGATTTATACTTAATCTCAAAGGACCATGGTGAAAAGATCACTCTAGGTGAGTAGATCTAGAGATCTAGGTGCAAAAAGTCAAGTTTTAGCGAGAGAAGAGAGAAATCACGGTTTGAGAGGAAAAGTAATGAGAAGAAAGTGGTTTAAGTCTATTCATAGTAGTAGAGAATTGCCCTAAAGTCAAATAAAAAGGATAAGTCAAAAACCCCCAAGACATAGGGCCCAAACCAACCCAAAAAGCTGAAAATTATACGCAGGTGTCGACCCTTCAGGCACAGGGGTCGACCCTTCACACAGAAAAGCAAAGACTACAATAGGCAAGGTGTCGACCCTTCCCAGACTGGTGTCGACACCAAAAAACAACAAGCAAATTCTGGACAAAAGTTGACCCTTCCCAGACTGGTGTCGACCCTTGTGGCCAACAACAAAAAGAAGGTGTCGACACCTCCAAGACCGATGTCGACCCCAGAACAAGATTTTTAAGTTCCCAAACAACTTTTCAACGTAAACAAGTGTGAACGAGCAATCCCAACAAGTTTAAATTGATTTGTACTCCTCCAAAACTAAGATACAACAACACTAAAAATTCCCAAAATAAAATAAAGGATTCAAATGCACTTCTCAAAAGCTTTGAAGGGCACAAGTGCTACATCCGCACGTGTTTTTGGTCTGTCACCATGGACACTCAGGCCAACTTAACTAATACCAACTACACCCCCCTATCCGGACTTACTAACGTATTTACCTCAAAACAAATCAACATGATCTTGTTTCACAAAATAATTCCTCTTTCAAAGCAATAACTTTCCAATACAGGTTCAAAATCAATTTCAATAGTGATTCAATAGAATGGCAATACAAAATGTACAAGCATTTATATTATTCCATTTTCAATTTTCATCACATAATCATCCATTGTGATCAATTTCCATATCTCTATCAATGTAATATCATAATATAATCCCAAAAGATAATACAACAATATCAATATCTATGTATTCTCCACATGTTAATCAACATTTTCCAACTTAATCATTTCAAGACAAATCTATAACATACTATATATCAAACTTACAAAGTTCCAACGTTTCTCATCCTTCCAAAAAAATCCCTCATTAAATGCAAACATAGTAATCCTCCATTGGTTACCAAAGCCAAAACTTCTAAGTAATAGGTTCATCAATAGCAATAGCATACAACACAAAAGCGGATTCAAGATTTCATCAATTTCTAACTCACATACTTTATCAATGTAATGTAATTATAATTTTTCCAAAACCCATCACCATCCCAATCATTCAATAGAATTAAATTCCCATTTTTTTCTCATGCAAGTAAAATCTCAAGATCTTCAAGTTAAATCACAATTTTCAATAAACATACGTGAATATTCCAACACTTGATCAATTATATCAAAATCTTCTCTTAACTATAAATATAAAATATAACATGAGTGTTCACTTTTCAATTATCAACATTAACCCCATCAAATTAAACCAAGGAAAATAAATAAATAAATAAATAAATAAATGTTTTGATAACTCATTCTTGTTTTAATCCAATTCATCCATTTGCTCCAAACAAGCTAAAATCACATTCTTTTATTTTCTTGTCAAGGACCGCCAAAACAATTCAAATATCTCATATATGAATTTGAGGTAATATTATGATAACATAACTCAACTAGTAAAATTAGGGACCAAATATCATACCACATCAACTTAATCTCGCTTATTTCTCCAAATCTCATACTTGGTCAACTTCATCACTTTTAATATCATAATATTAAAAGTTAGGAATTAAACCCAATAACACACTTTTAATTACGAAGGATTATTAACCAAACTAATTTAATCTATAAAATTAGTAAGTTCATTATATTCACCATCTTTCAAATTAATAACACCAAACATAACTTCACATGTCTCATCTCTCAAATACACCCATATTTCATGCCTAGCCAATTTTTCCCAAATCTCTACAAATAACAATTTCACAACTTTTCTAAAACTAATAATTCAACATAATATTTACATCAAAATTTATGAAACATGTCCAAAAGTAACCTTGTTAAGGTTGGGAGTTCAAAAGTCCACATTTCATATTTTCAATTTAACAAAAATGAACAAAATCTAATCATCAATATATCAACATTCACAAAACATCAATATAACATTTTTAGAGTTTTTAATCCCAAAACCACTCTATAATTCCTACTTAACAATTTACACAATATTTATCAACATCAATTTATTTTTCTCAAAAATAAATTCCAAAATCAAAGATGAGATGATATTTCAATATTATTTTTCTCAAAATAAATTATCTAATCATGAAATGATGTAATACAACTAGGGATGGCAATGGGACGGATATTAATTCGCCATCCCCATTCCCCTATAATTATTTTTTCCCATTCCCCATTCTCCATCCCCCATGGGTACTACCCTCCCCATCTCCTAATGGGTTTGGATTTTTCCCAACCCAACTTGACCCCTTTTTTTTTCTTTTTTCTTTTTTTATTTATTTATTTCAATGTTCATAACCAAAGCTATATATACATCTAATTTAATTTTTTTGACTTAACAACAAAATCAAATACACATTAATTAATTAATTAAGAAGTTCATTTTAAAATAATCAAATATATAATTTTAAGACAATCAAATAAGTTTTTAGTGATTGAAAAAAAAAACTAAAAATTGTATAATTATTAGTGTTTTCACCTAATGGCGCCATATCAGAACATTTTAAAGACAATAAAAAAATATAAAAAAAATCTTACAAGAATCATGTAAAAAAGAGATTTAATTATGCTTTCATTCATCAAAGTTCGTATACAAAAGATAACACATGCGATATATATTCACAAACTGTTCATCCTGAATCTACAGCATGTGTTACAATGATAAGAGAATTGAAAACTAAACAGGTAATCATATGCCCCATAGGCTTACATCTTTCCAAGTCATTGCTTGGTTACAACAAAATGAGCCTAGTTCAATATAGTTAAAGCCATTGGCTATACAAAAGCATACACAAAAGAAATAAGCTCTTGCTCCCAAATGTCCCTTCAAACTATTGCCTTGGCAGAGACATATCACCAACACTTGAAAATGATTTTTCCCAAATAGGGTGAGCTAAAGCCCAATAGGAATAATCTAACACAATATATGAGATTTAACAAAGATATAAGTGCAATGTACATATACAATGCATGTGACAAAATATTCACATTTTTATATAATCATAAAATACCAAGTTCATATCTGATTCCATTTTCCTTCAATGCATTTCAATTCATGAGCCAATTTCATTATATTTTAACAACCCAACTGAGACTACAACTCAGTGGTTATCTAATCAACACAATTACCACACAAACACTTCAATTTGCCATTTTACAAAAATTTCGTCCACGGGATTGGCACCTATGTATACGCGCGGTTTCAGGACTTTCACTCAGGACACTCTAACCAACTTAATTTCAATGGAATCTATCCCCTATCTCCTCCCAAAAATAGAGTACATCCCCTTTTCTCCTCCCAAACATCATACATATAAAATGTATTTAAAACATAATCATATTCAATGACATCCAACAATAGATTAGTTTTAATTCACCTAATCCTCATACAATTTCTACAACAATCATGGCTATTCTCCACCAATAGCCCAATACAGTTATTTCTAAACAGATATTCTATAACGATCCCGGTTTTGACCCGACTCTTATGGTATCCCGGATTCGGGTTTAATATTTTCATATTGTTGTTTACCTTTTTCTTCTCTTGTATCTCTTTGAAATTGGCATTTGGGTTGTGTGACAACCCTCACCACTATTTACTGATAATACCACTGATTACTACTAAACTGTGACTGAACATGATTAAGTAACTGATTCGACTAACATTCTGAACTGATTGATTGAGTGTATTAGTTTAAACGCATTTCTATCTATTTGACTGTTAATTGATCTGTTCATGTTTTAAGTTTGAACTGTAAATTGAAGGTCTTATCGGCGGCCGAATCTGAAATCGATTAATGTTTTATGCTAATTAGAATTTATGTGATTTTATGGTATGTTTAATTGAAATTTGATTTGGTATGATTAAATTGGATTAAATAATGTTGAAGTACATTAAATAAGTTTATTACCCTTTTGCCATTGAGTGGGCATCTTTAGGCCATTAGTTCATTTCAATTTTGATACACTATCTTAGCCATTTTTCCTAGGCCAAAACCGAGAGAGAGAGAGAGAGAGAGAGAGAGAGAGAGAGAGAGAGACTTGAGAGAGAATTGTTTCATCTAGAGAATTACTTGGAGAATTAGAAGATTTGGAGGATAATTGCACAAATTGAGCTTCCATTCTTGAAATTGAGGACCTAAGGTAGAAGAATCATCTTCTTGAACTTGTATTTAAGTTGTATCTTGCATGTTTCATGGAAGTTTGGTGATTAGAGTCTAGAATTGATTCAAAATGTTGAATTGAAGCTTAAATCATGCATGCATGTACATTTTCTAGCATTTTGAGGTTGTTTTCATGGAAATTGCTACATGCATGTCCATATCTTGATTATAGTTCATGAATTCATCATGTTTTTGGAAGTTTTGACTCATTTGATTATGTATTGGAAGCTTTGAATTCAATTAAACACATGCATGTTACATACACTTTATGTTCTTGAAGTTTATTTGAAATTGTGTTTAATTGACTCACCTCTGGGCTTTGATTTTGCAAATTGATCTTCAAAACATGTCATATTATGAGTTTTAAAGTGTTTTCCAAAAAATTAGCCCAAAGGAATCGAATTTGATGCTCTAAATGTTGAGTTTTGTGCTTGGAGGCAAATCTGAAAATTCTAAATTTTGGATCCACGCTCGAGCGAGGAACTCCACGCTCGAGCGGGCGTACACTCTGAGTACATGCATCCTGCTTGAGCGGGAAAAGTAATGCTCGAGCATGAAATGTGTGTATCCAGTACTTTTCATATGCTTACAGTCCGCTCGAGCGAGAGAGTTCACGCTCGAGCGAGGACCTGTGTCTCACGCTGGAGCGTGGATCGAGCGCCCATCGAGCGTGATTTTTGGGCATCCAGTATTTTTGCCTATGTTTGCAGTCCGCTCGAGTGAGGAAAGTCCCGCTCGAGCGAAGCTCCTTTATCTGCATGTCCACTCGAGCGTAGAAAGCCACGCTCGAGTGTGGACCCCTATTTCAGCAAATTTTGAAAAGTGTTTTAAAGTGCATCTTTGCATTCTCTTTCCATCCTAGGCATTCCTAGGGCATGTTTAAGGTATCTTAATGAGGATATTGATGTAGAACCACACCGAGTCAAGATAGGGACTAAGTCATTGATTCCCAAGTGTGTAACTTAGTGTGTGTTCATTTTGTAACTGTGTATGGTTGGCATCCGAGGACGCTCACTAGCCTCTCTGTAGCCTAGTACTCTGTGAGTAACAATGTTGTAAAGATATGTTCAATCATGAATATTTTCTGAATGATCAACTGTACTGCTTTCTGAAATGATATTTCTTACTGAATGAATGTTTGTCCTATTTGTGAACTATATCCATGGCATCCATAGCAATTTACTGTTACTGCTACTGTCACAGAGATCTCTGTCGATTCTCATGTTTGGAACCACTACTGTTTACTGATATGATGGCCATCAACTGACTGTTCGGTCTGTTAAGACCTACTGTACTGTTTTGCTATTGGATGTATCACATATAACTGCTATGGTTTCTAAATGACTGATATGACTGTTTAATGACTGAAAGGACATTCATTCTTAACCTCTTTACACAACTGTTATTCACTGGGCTTTAGCTCACTGTTTATATTTATATGTAGGTGTTCAAGCACCGGATCGATGCTAGGAGCGTTGGGTTAAACTCCCTTTTGTCAAGCCAACTATTGTGCCTCACTGCGAGGTTCCAAATGCTACCAAGTCAAGGCTACTTAGGGGTGTTTTAGATTCCCCCTTTCTGTCTCTGTTTTGTATAGACTGTATGAGACTGGCACTGTACTGTTATGGTAGGGACTTGGTCCCCAACTTGAATATTTGTATGTGATGTGTGTATGTATATACTGTTATAGTTTTGAATGTGAATATGTACAGAAAAGTCTTTTTGCATACAGACTGTCACAGCTCATTAGACATCTTTTATTACTGTTTTCGCTTCCGCCAGCCCCTGTACTCTGTATTACCGTTATTACTGTTAAGCAGACCTTCGGTAATCACGGATTACTGGCCAGTTACGGTGCTAAACGCATAGGGGCGGGTTTGGGTCGTGACAGGTTGTTATGGTTGTGTTTGGGCAAGTCGGTCGCTTGTTTTTCAAACCTTGTGTTGCCTAGAATTTTGCCCTCCGCTCGAGCGACATTTCCTGTGCTCGAGTGGGCTTTGCAAACTCTTAGCACTTTTGCAGGTTTGCAAAATTACTGGGAGAATGATTTTTACGCTCGAGCGTTGGTTTGTTGTCTGCAAAACTACTGGATGTGTGTTTTCCACGCTCGAGCGTCACTTATTGCGCTCGAGCTGTGAGCGTCTTGTCGATTATGTCTTAGCGCTCGAGCGGCTTTTCTTGCACTCGAGCGGAACAACTTTTTGTGTCTGACACTCGAGCGTCAACTCTTCCGCTCGAGTCAATGACTTTTTACATCACCTTTTCAGATCTTTTCTCCCAAAAACCTAAAGTTGGGACTCTCTCTCTCTAAAACACTCTCTCTCTCTTTACATTTTGATCTAGATCCTTTGGGTTCTCTCCTTTAGTGTCTTTGAGAAAAAGTTAAAGCATTTCAAGAACTCTGTTTTGATCCGATTGGAACTTGGTTTCGGCGTTGTTGAAGGTTCCACTTTGCTTTGATTGGTCTTCTAACTTGAGATAGGGATTTTTCTACATTTTCATATGACTTTTAGCTTAGTTATTTGTCGTTGTGTAACAATGATGGGGTTTGGAAGTGGTTTGAACAAACCTAGGATTTGGGTGTGAAATGAAAATAGGGGTTTTTGATAAATGTGAAATAAATGGGTATGGGGTTTGAATATGAGATTATATTGTGTCAAAATTGTTAATTTTGGTACTTAGGTTGTTACTTGAAAAATGGGGAAATTTTGTCCTAATTGGATCAAATTGTTATTTTGTATAAATAATTGAAATTGACAGTGGTAATATGAAATTGGGCGAATATTGAAATGAATGATGGAGTTGGATATGTATTATCTCACATTCTTTGGAAATTTTTGAATAAACTATCTGTTTTGAGATTGAATATCTGTTTAGAAATAACTGTATTGGGCTATCAGTAGAGGATAGCTATGATTGTTGTAGAAATTGCATGAGGATTAGGTGAATTAAAACTAATCCATTGTTGGTTGTCATTGAATATGATTATATATTTTAAATGCATTATACATGTATGATTGTTTGGGAAGAGAAATGGGATGTACTCCATGTATGATTATGACTATAAATACATTGTATATGTATGATTGTTTGGGAGGAGAAATGGGATGTACTCCATTGTTTGAGAGGAGAAAGGGGATGGACTCCATTGAAATTAAGTTGACTGGAATGTCTTGGGTGAAAGTCCCGAAATTATACATGGGTGCTGATCCCACAGATGAAATATCCGTAAAATGACAGATTGAAGTGTTTGTGTGTTAATTGTGTGATTAGAGAACCACTGAGTTGTAGTCTCTGTTGGGTTGTTGAATGACAATGAAATAGGCCCATGAATTGAAATGCATTGAAGGAAATGGAATAAGATGTAAACGCAGTATTTTATGATATTATAAATGTGAACATTTTATCACTAACATTGTATATGCGCATTGTACTTATATCTTTGCTAAACCTCATATATTGTGTTAGATGATTCCTATTAGGCTGTGGCTCATCCTATTTAAGAAAAATATTTTCAGGTGTTGGTGACATGCTTCTGCCAACGCAATAACTTGGAGGAACTTTTGGGAGCAAGAGCTTCTTTATTTTGTTTTATTCCTTTATAGCAGAGGGCTTAAATTGTATTGGGCTAGGCCCACTTTTGTGTAACCAAGCAAGGACTTGGAAAGATGTAAGCCTATAGGGCATATGATTACTTGCTTAATTTTCAATTCTTTTATCATTGTAACATATGTTGTAGATTCGGGATGAATAGTTTGTGAATGTATATCGCATGTGTTATCTTTTGTAAATGAACTCTGATGAATGAAAGTATTTTATTTCTATTATTCTTCCGTTTATGAGTTGGTTTTATTGTATTATTTTGGGGGCGTTACATATTCAATATCAAGATAGATAATTTATTCAAAATTTCCAAAGGTGAGAGGTAATACATATCCAACTCCACCATCTATTTCAATATTCATCCAATTTTATATTTATAACACCAGTTTTATTTATTTGTACAAAATAAATATTTAAATAATTTGAGGGAAAACTCCATTTTTCCCAAATATCAACCCAATGCCAAAATCAACTATATTGTAGACATTCCACCTTATATTCAACCTCATAACCATTTCCACAATATACACTTAGAAACCCCTCTTTTGATTTTACAACCCAAACCCTTGGTTTGTCCAAAATACACCCAAAGCCCACCATTGTTACACAATCACCAAATAACTAAGTTAAAAACCATATGAAAGTGTAGAAAATCCCTAGCTCAAGCTTAGAAAACCAAAACAACGAAGGAGAAACTTCAAAGACGTCGAAACCAACTTCTACTCGGATCAAAACGGAGCTTTTGAGATGCTTTACCTTTTTCTCAAAGGCACTAGGGTGAAGATCCCAATGGATCTAGGTGAAATAATAGAAAGAAGATGAGTTTTAGAGAGAGAAACTCAAGATCTAGGTTTTTAGAAAGTTTTAGAGAGAGAGAGAGAGAGGAATGAAAAATGTCATTTTTGCGATCTGTTATACATGTCGTCCCTCAAGCGTGAAAAGTGACGCTCAAGCGTCAGATACATTGTTTCGCTTGAGCGTAAGAAGTAACGCTTAAACGCAAAATCCACACTTTCAGAAGTTTTGCAGATGAAGGACATCGCTCGAGCTCAAGATTGGACGCTCGAGCGTAGGAAATGCCGCTCGAGTGTAGAATACACTCTTCCTATATTTTCAAGTCTGCAAAAATATTGAGAGTTTGCGAAGCCCGCTCGAGCGCAAGAATGACCGTTCATATAGCGACCCTGGTTTTGACTTGTCTCTTGTAGTGTTCCAGACTCGGGTTTGCATGGTTTGGAGGATGGTTTAAGTCTTGCTTCCCTTGTCTTTTCCTTAATGTTGGTTATTGGGTTGTAGTTGTGTGTTTGGAACAAGTTGGTTGCTTGTTTTTCCAAAACCTTGTTGCACAGATTTTGGCATCTTCGCTCGAGCGAGGCTTTTTGTACTCGAGCGAGCCTTATGTAAACTGTTCTTCACTCGAACGAGCACTCTTGCGCTCGAGCGTGCATCTGCGTCTCTGTAAGACCTGAAGGTTGGTGTTCTTCGCTCGAGCGTGCTTTTGCGTTGCAGACCTGAAGCTTTGCATTGTTCGCTCGAGCGACTCTTTTTATGCTCGAGCGAGGTGACCTTTTGTGTCTGGTCGCTCGAGCGAGAACTCCTTCACTCGAGTGAGCCTGTGTATATCAGTTCGCAGCAGTGATGTTGTACATCACTTTTTGATTTCACTTCTTCCCCAAAACCCTAATCTAGCTGTATCTCTCTCTAAAACTCACCTTCTCTCTAAGATTTCATCTAGAACCATTGTGTTTTTGACCCTAGTGTCTTTGAGAATAAGGTAGAGGGCTTCAAGAGCTTCGTTTCGATCCAAGAAGAAATTGGTTTCATCATCTTTGGAGTTCCACCTTGTTGCTTTGGTTTTCTACACTTGAGGTAGGGATTTTCTACACTCTAATATGGCTTTTAGCTTAGTTATTTGCTATTGTGCATAGATGATGAGATTTGGTTGTGGTTTGGACAAATCTAAGATTTGGATGTGAAATGAAAAGAGGGATTTTTGATGAATAGGATGTAAATGAGTATGGGGTTTGAATATAAGATCTTGGTGTACCAAAATAGTTGATTTTGATGTTTGGGTTGATATTTGGAAAGAGAGAGATTTTGTCCTAATTTTGATTAAATTATTATTTTGTATAAATAATTGGGATTAACATTGACAATGTGAAATTGGAAGGTTGTGGTTATAAATGGTGATATTGGATATGCAATATCTCACCTATGGAAGTTTTGAATAAACTATTTATTTTGAGATTGAACATCTCTTAGAAATAATTGTATTGGGCTATCGGTGGAGGATATACTATGACTGTTGTAGAAATTGCATGAGGATTAGGCGATTTAATGCTAATTCATTGTTGGTGTCATTGAATATGACCATGTTATAAATACATTGTATATGTATGTTTATTAGGAGAAGAAAGGGGATGTACTCCATATATGATTATGTTTAAAAATACATTGCATATGTATATTTATTTAAGAGGAGAAAGGGAATGGACTTCATTTAAATCAAGTTGGCCAGAGTGTCTTGGGTGAAAGACCCGAAAATTTATATATAAATGGGTGCCGGTTCCTTCGGACGAAATATCTGTAAAATGGCAAGTTTGAAATGTTTATGTGTGTTTTGCATAAATGGAAAACCTTTGAGTTGTAATCTCATTTTGGTTGTCGAAAGATAATGAATTTAACTCATGAATTGAGTAGCATATATGAACTGGAAATGAATTGAAGGAAAATAGGATAAGATTGGTTTAGTGGCATATGAATATGTAGGCCTTGTGGATACTTCCGTATCAGTATTGTTTATGTACATGGTATTTATACCTTTGCTAAACCTCATAAATTGTGTTAGATTATCTCTACTGGGCTGCTGGCTCACCCTATACGGGAATATTATTTTCAGGTGCAGGTGAAATGTTTCCTCCAAGGCAATAGCGTGGATGGACTTTCGGGAAGCAAAAGCTTCTTGTTTATGCTTTATGTGTGTATGTTTGTTATTTGTAAAGCCAAGGGCTTAAGATATAATGAGCGAGACTCAATTTGTGTAATCAAGCAATGACTTGGAAAGATGTAATCCTACATGGCATTTAACTGGTTGTTAAACAGTAAACTCTTATATATGAAAGTATGTTGTTTCTCATATTTATTCTACATGTGAGTTATCTTTATTGTATCATTTTAGGGGCGTGAAAGCTCGAGCAAAGGAACAAAAATCGCAAAGCCCGCTCGAGTGGAGGAGCAAAAATTTGGGCAACAAAGGTTTGGAAAAAACAAGCAACTAACCTGTTCCAAACACACAATTACAATCCAGTAACCAAATTTAAGGGGGATTAAAGGGAAAAATGACAACGAACAACATTTATAGAAACTATAAGCCCGAGTCTGAAATGCAACAAGAGTCGGGGCAAAATCGGAATCGCTATAAGAATGAAGTTAACATTACAAAGTTTCTGATATTTATCTAACTGAATGTTAACAATAGAATTCATATCATTCTCAAAACATAATGATCATTGAAAGAATAAAAAGTCAGCACATTTTTAAACATAGAATATAACTCCACAATATATCATTTGAATTAAAAATTTCTTCTTCGGCCTTTCTCAATAACAATCATTCATTTGCAATGAGGTTATCACTAGTTTCTAGAAGAAAAGAGTAATAGCAATAGTCTCTATTAATGTGCTGAGAAATATAAAATGAGAAAAAGAAAAAGAAAACAGCTTAATTCTTTATCTTTTATCAGAGGAACTAAATTAGAAACAAATACTATTCAACTCTCAACTCTGAGCTCTTCAATAAGCCTCATCACTTCATTTCACATTGTCATCTCCAAAGAAGATGGTGGTGGTGGTGGTAGAGCTTCGAAATCGAGAGAGAGAGAGAGAGAGAGAGAGAGAGAGAGAGAACTTCGAAATCGAAATCACCGAGCTGAAGAAGGTTGAATCGTATCTTCCAAATCGATATTGAAATCGATTCTGCTCTACGAAATTGAAATCACTCTGAGAGTGTGATACATTTAAAGGCGTTTTTAAACATTAAACGGTACCGTTTTATTAAATTAAAATGCGACATTTATAAAACGTTATTACATATTAAAAAATGTGACGTTTGAAAAAATGCCATTAAAAAAGCGTTGTTCCTGTAGTGAAATCTCTAACAAAATCCTAATAGGAGGTGTTTAATGTAACAAAATAATAGTTTAAGGTATTACATTTTGAAGCTTAGATGGGCAAAGTGCAAAAAGCATTGTTAAGAGACTGTAAACTTTTCGTTAAGTTGGACACATTTTTAATAAGAAATTTGTGCTATATATATTAGGTAAAGTCAACTCTAAATTTGGTGTAAATATCACATATTTTGCTAATATTTCCTGATTAAAATAATTGATTCATATCTTTAAAATTTCAATTATTCATTTTTTTTATTTCTCAACTATACGTATTTACATACACATTGCGTGTGCATCCACTATTAATATAGATTAAAGGTAAGACAAGAAAAAATAATAATTTACTTTTTCATTACAAGAAAGTTTATGAACAAAAATATTTTAAATTTTATCACAATATATAGTCTCAATACTTTCTTATAAGAAAAAATTTGATAAATGTTATTTCTTTGAAGAAAATAGTTATGACACATCAAATATTTCCTTCTAATAACTCAATACACTTACAATAAAATAAAATAATTTTTACTTTCTTTTTCGTGTCATTTGGACGCAGGCAAAAAGTGAAGTTGAAGGCCTATCTTTTCTGGACTATATAATTAATGGGCTTTTTGGTAGGTTTGCTTCGTCTTAACAACCGAGGATTGGGTTGTGGTGCTGTTAGTGTATAATCATATACTATCATTTAAATATTATTTAAAAAGACTCGAGGTTGTTTTTAGAGTCGGTAGTGTTATACGCACTAATTAATGTATTAATATAATTATGATATTGTCATTTTAAAATTATGATCCTACCTATTATACAAATTACAAAGACCCAAAGCCTCTAAAATTATATTACATTATCCATTAGTACACTAATTGGTATTGCTAATTAGTGTATATAGCATTATTCTTTTAGAATTAGCTACTTTATGAATAAACTATTTTAGTTAGTTTTTTTTGTTTCTTATAAAAAAAACATGCAGAAAAATAGAGATAATAGTTATTTTTTGTAATGATTTTTTGACTTTTTAGCTATTTCACCCAATTACCTTGATTTTTTTTTATAAAAATAAAAATTTAACCGTTTAATTTATCATTTTTAAATTTGAGTATTTGTACTTGAATATTCAAAGTGAAATCTCTTAATTTGAAATTCACATTTAAATTAATATTGAAAACATTTTTAAAAAGTGCATAGTTTGATGACAATAAAGCATCTATGAGTGTTGGGAAACCATTGATAACAACTTCATATTATCAACAAAATCATTTTAAAAAACATTTAAGAAAATGCATGGTTTTATGACAAGAAAGCATCTATGAGTGTTGGGGCCACCATTGAGAACAAAAATTCAAAAAATGAAGAAGGAGAAGAAGAAATGCAGCTTCTCATCAGCTGCCATAATGCACTCATTTACCAGAAAACATAGAAACATGATTTTCATTCGAAAGTATCATGAAATGTTTCTCAGTGTCCACTCAGACGGTTAGAATTTAATTAAATTACTCCAAAATGATCACCTTTGTTTGTTTGTTTTATTTTATTTGAATCTATTTTTGGGAAAAAACCACTTTAACGAGTCCTTCACAATTTATAATAAAAATCAGTTATGATAATTAAAAATTATCATCACACTTACACTTTGAAAGAAAATTTGATAGCCAAATGCTTTTTCTAAAATGCTCAATATTTGATTTACATTTTCTACGCGAAAAATGTTCAATTTTCATAAGGTCTTCTTGAGTGATATCAATAATGTATAATTATAGATTTTGGAAGCCAATTTTAAATGGTCAATAAAAATATAGCAAAATTTATGTTAACTCCTCGTCATTTGACCTCTGAGCACTTAACCTTCTTATCTTTTAAAATAGTCAAATACTTCCTATATGATTTTGAACTAAAATGTAATATTAACACCATAAACTTTACTTATAAAAGACATTTATGCCCTTGGATCGTTTATCATTGCCCTACCACCAGTTCCATTTCAAAAAATATCTAGAATTTGTATTCCAAAAATTGTCCCAAAAATAAAATGTATTATGTAGATTCAAAATTAGTATAATGTGAGTCATATTTAATGCAGTTCTAAATATTTGCAGGCTAATTTTTTTTATATGTAGCATTGTTGGTTGCATTTTTTTCCAGTCATCCTCTGCCACCAAACTCGTTCCCACCAAGCTCAGCTGGCGAACCTAGTTAAAAAATAATAATAATATATATATATATATAGCAAACCCAAAAGGCCACCATGAAAAACTGAAAATCATTAAAGAAGCAGCAATAAATAACTCTCATTTGCAGTTCTTAAAGATTTAATTATACTTTTTACTCTTATAATTTGATCCAAATTTTAAGGCAAATTATATTGGTTGTTTTTACAATTTATTACTTGTGTAATTCTGGTCCCTGCAATTTAATTGGCTCAATTTCAATCTTTAATTTTAGAATTTGCATCAGTTTGGTCAAATTGATAACGTCTTTAGGGTTTTTGATGGAAAATGATCAATGAGTTAGTTGATGTTAAGTTACTGAATTGATCAATTTTACAAGTTTGCCCCTTACATGCCGCTTATGTACATTTTTATCATAAAAAAACGCTAACAATTAGAATCGATTGAACCAATTTGAGGCAAAGTTAAAAATTAAGGGTTAAAATTAAGCCAATTGAAATTATAGAGAACAAAATGACATAAAGACTAAAGAATATGGACTAGTAGTATAATTTGTCCTAAATTTTATTTTAATTCTTATAATTTTAAAATAAATGATTTAATCCCTACACTTTAAATATAATTTCAATTTAATCTATTCCAGCTTGAATTTTTACAAGTAGAATCCACATACTTAGCCCCACAAAAAAAATGGTTTAGATAAAACAACATAAGCCCGAGACTAGACCCACGACTCTGAAACTACACCCTCCAATCCAAGTTTAAACGGAAGACAATCTGAGTTCTTTACCAAATCAGTGGGACAATTACAAAGTAATTGCGTTACAAATGATTTTTTATTTTCATTTTTTTATGGCAATGTGAAGGTTTAATTGTAGATGGGTCACTTCTGAGATTTGATCCTAAAAAACTGAGGTCTCAAGGGTCACTTTTAAATGGTGCTATATAACATAACCACTTAATTATATAGCGGTAAGTCGCAAATTCGCACATAAGTAAAATTTGAACTCACAATTTTAACACTAGATACGATTAGCCCAAATTTGAAAAATTCACCCTATCAACGTCGTCCAAATGATTGAATCCGAACAAAATAGAACCTGGCAGTGTGGCACATAACATACACAAAACTTGTGCCACCATAGAAAAAAATATAAAAAATTAATTTTCCACTGTTTTAGTGAGAAACAATTTCGCCGTACTTTCCATAAACAGGAGGCACACCCAACAGCTCTCAATCATAAATTGATCAGCAGAGAGAAGAAAGTTTTACTATTATAGAACAGTAGTCCTCCTGAGTACAACAAAGAAATCACTCCAAGTCCATCCACCGATTCTTACATATGCACAATCTAAATTGGATAATTTTTATAATTAATTTGGTTTTAATAATAAAAATAAAAATAAAAATAAAAAAAGCAAATTACAAAAAAAATCTTAGGTCCCTGAATTTTTTATTTTGTCAATTTAAGTTTTAATATTTTTATTTGTTTTCCATTTAAACTATTCACCTATTTTTGTTAAGTAAAACTAATAAAAAAAATATTTTAATCATAAAACTCAATGAAAAAAAAATATTTTAGATATTTTATGTACATTTACGTCTAATATAATGACTAAGATATTTTTTTTTATGTCAGTTTTACTTAACAAAAAATAGATAAATGATTTACATCGAGTATAATGAATTTTTTTTTTTTTTTTTTTTTTTGGTAATCTTTCTTTACTACACATAGTATTTCATACCAAATTCTTTTGGGAGAATTACACTCAGTGATAATATAAAAAAAAAAAAAAATTATTTACAAAAAAGTGATAAACATTATAAATATTAATAATTATAATTATAATTTTTTTGGGGTAATTAATTATAAATTTTTTCATCATTTTATATTTATTTTTTTAAAATTTTACTGATGTGTAATTCTCCCAATCTTTTCCGACTAGCCACAAACGTATGTGCCCCACTATTTGTGTCTTAATAATAAGAAATTTTGGTAAATTTTTTTTTTGTTTTTGTATAATAATAATAATAATAATAATAATAATAATGACAATAAAAAGAGAGGGGAAAATGTACAAAGAAGATAGAAGCGCAGTGAGGGACTGAACATCCTACTCAAGCGAAGACTGTTAGGCATGTCCGTAAATTATCACCAAACTTTCATGCTCTGAACTTGGCTCATTCTCATCATCAATTTCATTCAACTCAAATTCAGACTGGCGAGGCGGTCGTGTTTCTAGGTTGGCGGTGGTGGCAGCGGCAGTTTCAGGTTGTTGTTGGGTGGTGATGGTGGTGGAGCAAATGATGAAAAGAGTTGGGAAAGTTTGAACGTAGCGATTAAGCAAATGGAGAAGTTGATGAAACCAAGGAGAGTTGGAAATATGAGTAATGCTACGCGTCAGGAAAAAAATTTCAGGAAAAGCTTCAGGAAAATTATCTTACCGGTAAGAGAATTCTCTTACCGGTAAGAGACCCATCACATTAAAGGGGGAAAATGAAACGTCATGGGTCTCTTACCGGTAAGAGAATTCTCTTACCGGTAAGATAATTTTCCTGAAGGTTTTCCTGAAACTTTTTTCCTGACGCGTAGCATTAATCTGGAAATATAGATGAAAATGCAGAAAATGAGATATGAGTACCAAAAGAGTGAAAGTGGGAACACTAATGAGACTATCATTAGTGTAACTACAAGGATTCCAGATATATAGAAATGACCAAAGCGCAATTGGATGGGCTCTATTGATACTGAGACAGTGAGAGGAAGTCTGATGGAGATGACAAGTAAGAGGAGGAAGAAGAAGAAGCCAAGAGAGGTCATTTTGAACATTAATGGGTGATCTGCGGATGATGACAACGACAAATTAGGGTTTCCATGAGATAATTGGAGAAGGTGGAAGAGGATGTTCATCGAAGGCGGAACCATATATCTCAAATCTATGATGAACTTCATCTTTCTTTCTAATTCCTAATGTCACGCACGATTTTTTTATTCTTCTCATGATCTATCTATATTTATAGATCAAAAGAATAAAAATAAAAATAATAAAAACTGCAACTTTGTTTCGTTTGCTTTGCAGGTTCAGCGAAGCTTCATGCAAACCAATTCGCCAGATCATATCCGCCGACATCCACACTGGGGGAGACCAACAAGTCAGCAAAATATCCAAGTTCGTCATCGGCAGCATGACTATTAAATTTGGTTAAATTATATTAATATCTTTTAAAAATAAAAAAAAAAATTAATATAATTATACCGATTATTCTTTTAATAAAATTAAAAATTTGAAACTATTGTAAATAATGTAAACACACAAATAAACGGTAATATATATATATATATATTTTAATGTAGGTTAGATGATTACTGATAAAAGAAAAACTAAGTATTATATAAATTAAAATTTTTTAAAAATTTATGTAATTATAACAAATTTATATGATAATATTGGATTTTGTCTAAGTTTTAGGGTAAGTCAATAAAATTTATCCTTTTTTGTGGATTGGAGGGTTATATTCGGGTCTATAAAGTCCATTACGGATTTCATTTTAATAATCTAAATCATTCAATTTGTTAGATATTCGTGTATTTCATTCATACAAAAAAACTAAACCGATCTAATAATAGTAGTCTTTTCAATTTGTCGTGTTTGTCACTAAAAAAATAAGTAATTTATTTTTAAAATATAATTGTCTTTATTTTTTTTTTAAGTGACAAACTTAATAAATTGAGTATAGTATAATTGCCAAATCGATTTAATTTTTGTTTTATGAATAACTTTTTTGTCCACATTATTAACTGAGCAATCCACCTAATTTCCGCTACAGGTTCAAACACAACTTTTTTGTCCGCATTATTAACTGAGCAGGATCAAACATACCAACCATGCGATTTTTCCCAATCCATGTCTTACGTCGTTATTGTGCCGTTTCTTTCTAATTAAGATACACAACTTTTTTGTCCGCATTATTAGCTGAGCAACATCAAACATACCAACCATGCGATTTTTCCCAATCCATGTCTTACGTCGTTATTGTGCCGTTTCTTTCTAATTAAAGATTAGGAAGTGGGCAGATTTTTTATTTATTTTAATTTAGGATTAAAAAGTCTCATTTAAGAAAGATTTTTTTGACTTTTTTTAATTTTTTTTAAAAAAATGATGCAATAATTATGAGTTGAATATAATGTTTTGTCTTATTAAGGCCTGGTTTGGCATGTTTGAAAAAAGTCAAAAAGTCACTATCCTATTTAAGTCACATCATCTTATTTAAGTCACATAACATTTCTAACGCATCACTTTAAACCCAACCCATATTTCATAAAAAGTCAAAAAGTACACTTATTTAAATCATCTCAAGCAACCCCTTAATTAAAAAGTATTTTTTTTTTTTTATAACTATTTTAACCAAAAAAAAATCCAACCTCAACTTAGCAAACAGAGGTAAGTAATCAAACAAACTTTGACAAATATCGGCCGATTATATTTTTTGGCTACTAATTGGTGGATCAGAAATCTCCCCAATAACATAATTATGTCTACAAACAAAATTGGCAATATCATCATGAGACACATTGTTGGTAATATTGAACGGGAAATTCTATCAGTGTATACATATGAACTTTATTACATATTGGCTTCGTTTGGCATAAAAAATTTGGATTAAAATAGTTATAAAAAGATAAAATATGTTAAAAAATTAATAAGATAAAACATCACATCCAAATTATAATCATTTCATCTTTTCTCTCAGAAAATTTCAAAAAGTCAAAAAACTTATCCCAAACGAGACTTTTTAACCCCAGACTAAAATAGTCAAAAAATCAAAAAACCAAATGAAGACATTGTTAGAATAAATGTTATGTATTTTTTTTTTTTTATTATAGAATTATGACAATTTATGATTTAAAAATAAAATTATACATTTTATAATAATATTATGCATATTTGTGATGATGTGACATTTTTTTAGGAAAAATTACAATGCAGTGGGATTTTTAAAAAATATTTATAGATGCATGAAAAAATTTAGAATATTAATTATTAATGTTTATGAAGTTTACCATTTGTGTAATTTTTTTTAAAAATTTATATTGAATTGTATTTTTCTCATTTTTCTATCCAAACATTTTCTAACAAAAAAAAATGTGTAAAGACTCATAATTATTTTTTTTATTTAAAAAAAAAAACAAAAATTATCGATAATTTTTAATATTCTATTTGATTCATTGGAATGAGTTTGAATGGAATGGAATAATCATTTCTTAGGCTCTCGTATGGAATGACCATTTTCTTAAAATAGTGAATGATAATTTTATTTGTAATACACTTTTCATTATTTTTTTAATCAATCAAACATGATAATGAACATTTTGATGGAATGATCGTTCCGTTCTATTTTATTGTAGTGAATCAAACACTAACTAAAAGTTATTATTACAATTTCATAAAAAAAATATATATCTACTTGTAATTAAAAAAACTCAAGTTAATATATTTTTTTTACATTGTTTATGTAGTGTGGAATAAGTTTTATTAGTATCTATCTAACATTAATTTTAGAGAAATTATTTATTTTTAAATATTTTATCAATGAAAATCAAGTTTTTTTTTCTTTCTATTAAATGATTTAATAATGTCTTAACAATTCAACAGTTCTATTTAATATTGTATGAAATTTAAGAGTTCTATTTTAGTGCTAACATATGTATGGGTCTTTGATAATATATATGCAAAACCTTAGGAGGTGGGTGAAATTTCTCATTTGAATAGATAAGGTAACCAATACACAATTTCAATATTTTTGATATTGTAACCTATGACATCAACAAATTCTGTTGAATAGCCTAATAGAGAGTAACAGTAAGGGAATCTTAATAATATTTTCAAAAGCAAAAGAAGTTAGTCTAATTTTTGAAACCACATGGAAGGTCTCTGTAATTGTTAGAAATCTCAGGGGAGGTAAATATAATTTACCCTTAAGAATTTTATTAAATAATGCTAAAATATGTATAGATTTTTTATAATATATATGCAAAACCTTAGGAGGTGAGTGAAATTTCTCACTTGAATAAATGAGATAACTAATGGGAAATTTCATCATTTTTTATATTGTAACCTATGACATTAGCATGGCATCAACAAATTATGTTAAATAGCCTAACATAGGGTAACCATGGAGGAATCTTAATAATAGTTTTAAAAGTAAGAAAAGTTAATGTAATTATTGAAATCACATGAGAGGTTCATATAATTGTCAAAAATCTCAAGGGAGGTAAGTGTAATTTACCCTTATTTTCTTAATCAATCAAACATGATAATGAATATTTTGATTAAATATTTATTTTATTCCTTTTTATTCTAACGAATCAAACACTATCTAAAAGTTATTATTACAATTTCATAAAAAAAAAAATTTATAGTACTTTTGATTATTAATTTTTATTTTTTTGTAATTATTTTTTGGGAATATTGTACCGTTATTGTTGTCAAAGAAAAATAGCAATTGATGTTTTCTGCGAAGCTTCTTGGTAACCCAAACTAATAAATCCAGCAGCCAATTCATGGGCAAATTATTGTTTACTCATGGAGCAAGCTGATCTGGTGCTTCAATTTGGTTGTGGTTGGTTCAATTAGTAGGATTTATCATTTTTTTTTTCTTCCCCATTTCAGAAAATAATGAGACGTTTACCTCTTAATGAATGGTATGGAGCAAGAGATAAGTTCCTCTTCATATTTTATCTCTTTATATTTCTCCATACTTTTATTATGGAGCTAATTCTAAACTCGTAGTGATGATTTGAACCGTCTATCTCATAAATTTTGCAATAAAAGTCATCTATACAAAAAAATAAGTTTCATCGAACATTTATAAATATAAGAAAAAATCACATTTTATTTTATAAAATAAATGACAAATATAATTGTAAACTTAAACTATTCATTTTTTAAAATAAGGAGGACTTACGTGTAGGTCTTAATATGTGAATTTATTGTCCAATAGGTTCTATGATAATTAATGATTTTTTCATCAAACCATATTAAAAAATGTCACTACCTATTAATTTTCAGCGACAATTTAAAAATTTTATCAAAAATGTCACTAATTAAAAGTTGTAGCGACACTTTAAAAAAATCGTCACAAAAAAGTTACTAATTTTTAACTTTCAGCGACAGTTTGAAAAATTAGTCATAAAAAAGTCACAAATTGTAAGTTTTAGCGACAATTTATAAAAATTGTGACAAAAAGTCATTAATTATCAATTTTTAGTGACGTATGTAAAAAATGGTCACAAAAAATCATTTTTAAAAATGATTTTACTAAGACTTATTTTCAATAGAACTTGATGGGAATTAAATTCAATTATTATGACCTATTGATAATTTACCCTTAAAATAAAATGCTATTTATTTATGGGTTTATAGTTGTCCGATGAAATTAATTTTTTGTATAAATTTTTTAATCCTAGTCATTTATGAGTTCAACAAAATAATACTAATAATCATTTATGAGCTGCTACGAAGATAAAATCTAGAGGAAAGTAAAGCGTATATTCTAAAATAGTTATTTTTATTGAATTTAATAATTAAAATATATATATTATTAATTTTATTTAAGAAAAATAAGTAAATATTTCAGATTAAAAAATAAAAAAAAAATCAGAATTTAAATTAATAAAATTGAAAATTGAAATTTTATTTTTTTTATAAAAGTCAAACAGTAACATTTTTATTTTTTATTTTTAAATGAACACCATATGCTAAAACAAGCAATTCCCAAGGTAATTCCAAATCATGAGTGAAGACAGCGACGTGTTGCCGTATCGAAATTGCGAAATGCAAAACTTGTAACGACTTTTGCGAGTCCATGACTTGACATCTCCACGTCGATCCGTGCCGTCTTCAACTAGTAGCGTGTGCGTGCACCATTTTGAGAGACACTTTTTGTGTTGGGATTTCGACGTCTTGCCTTGCCGTATTGCGAAATGCACCTGCTTTTCCCAAAGTCCATGCATCACTTCTCTACACCTTCCCATGTATGCCGTTTTCAATTTATTTAGATCCAATACCAACTTACTGGGCAATTACACTTCTTCTTCCTCCCCTTCTTTCTTTCTTTTTTTTTTTTTTCTTTGATTCAGAAAGTAGGTAATTACTTTTTAACAACTCCTTTCACACACTCGTATATCTATTTTATTAATATGATTTCAGTTAACATGTATTCTAAGACTATGTTTAGATTATAATTTTAATTAGGAGGTTGGTCCTGTTATATTCTGCAAAACCTTAACAGACATATGTATAAAGCATGCAAGTTTAGATACTTTAATTATGTTTGTCCCAATGACGGAGTCAGAAATTCATAATAGAGGGAGTATTCATTAATCACAATGTTGAATTTTTTCTCCCTATAATAAGTAATAACGAGCTATTATTAAACTTATATACTTTTTTTATTTACTTTTTATTAACCGGTGTAAGATATAATGTTACAATTAGCATGAGATTTACAATCAACAATTTAATTCTATTAACCCTGCAATACGGACAAAAAACAACTAAATTTACAATTAATAAGTTTAACACTATCAACTGAACTAATAAAAAAGATATAACCGACTAAACAAATTTCATAATGGAAAATAAATTATCAATAGATTCAATTTTTCAATAGTGTGCAAAAATAAGAAAGATAATATAGCCTCCGTTTGGGAATGAAGGCTTGGGCTAAAATAGTCATATAAAACAAAATAGGTTATTTTAGCCCAATAAGACAAAACATCACATCCAACTCATAATCATTACATTCTTTCCCTCACAAAAAGTCAAAAAGTCATTCCCAAATAAAACTTTTTAGCCCCAGGCTAAAATAACTAAAAAATCAAAAGCCAACCCACTTTCCAAACGAATCCATAATAAAACATTTTTAAAATTTTTAAAACATAAAAAATTTCACATGATTTAAGGAAGAATACTATTACAATTTTATTAAGAATAAATAATATATAATCCTTATATATAGAGGTAATAGCCTAATTATCAAAATTTTAGGGGCAGATGACCCCCTGATCTTTAGTTGGCCCCGGCACTGTTTATTACCCCCTTCCCCCCCTAATTTCTTATAATTTTATTTATATGCTACATTTAAACACACAAAATTCCTTTAAATATATATATATGAGTAATTAAAGTTCAAGTCATTGAAACAAGTTTAGAGGATTATCATTGTTTATTAATTTATTTTTAATAATAATTTATTAACTTTAATAATTATTTAAATTGTTTAGCTATAGTAATCTAATCGATTGAACTTTGCTTAATACATTATTTTCGACCCCCAATATTAATTTCTGACTCCGTCCCTATTGATAGGAATTTTAAAAATGAATAGAAAGAAGTAAATAAAATATAGATGAAATATTATTTCATTTTATCTATTTTTTCAAATTTAACCTAAATATATTACTTAAACACATCTAACAACACATTTTAAAAAGTAATAAATAATTTCAATTACCTCTACTTATACAAAGAATGTTAAATAGAATTACAAACAAATCTAATGCTTTTTAAGAAGCTAGTAATAAATTTGATTTTTTTTTTTTTTTTTTTTCCGTGGATAAAAATACCCCCATTTTTGGGTTAACAAATCTAATGTTTTCTATAACGGTACTAGCACGTCCTGCCAACTTTTACATGTAAATGCTTGTCCAAATGTCCTTTTCTTCAATGTACAGCATCTCTCATTTTTTTACAAAGAGGTCAATCCAATTCTCCTTTTCTTTTTTTATTCTCACTTTTTCTTTTTCTTTTTTTTTTATGGGGAATTGCCTTACATGTAAACCACAAATCAGTGAAAAAATCAGTGAGAAATGTTTAAAGAGCAGTGATTAAGAGATTTAAAATTTGAGTTTTAGTGATGTGGTATAGTAATTAAAAAAAAAATACAAATAAATAAATAAATATAAACATCACATCACATAATGGATCTCACCATTAAAGTTCCTTCTAAAATTCCATAATTAAAACTATCAAGGGTCTTTTAGAAACAAAATAAAAGCTAACTTCATAAGTTTTTAACTTTTTTAACTTAGGGTGGGTTTGGGAAGTGGGTTGGTTTTTTGGTTTTTTGACTTTTTTGGTTATTTTAGCCTAGGCTTAAAAGCTTGGTTTGGGAAGGACTTTTTGGCTTTTTGGCTTTTTTGAGTTTTTTTGTGAGAGAATAGTGTAATGATTATGGGTTGGATGTGATGTTTTGTTTTTTTGGGACTAAAATAGCCTGTTTTGTCTTTTGTGACTATTTTAGCCCCAACCCACTTAACAAACGGGACCTTAAAAAAAAACCACAAAAACTAACTTTTTTTAACTAAAAAATTTAAAAAATTAACTTTTAACCAACTTTTTAAAACACTCTTCAATCATTTTTTATGCTTAAAATTCAACGACAAGTGAAAAATATATTACAAGGACATGACCTCAACACACTGGCGCACTCACCAAGAGACACGTCACACACATCACATTGTCCTTTTCTTTTTTTATTCTCTCACTTTGTTTTATGGGGAAATTGCCTTACAAGTTACATGTAAACCACAAATCAGTGAAAAATGTTTAAAAATTTCAACGGCACTGACAAGTTGAAAAATATATTACAACGACATGGACATGACCTTAACTCTCAAATAATGGTCTTGTTTGAGAAGTTGGGTAGATGTTATTTTAGCATCAACAATAAAAAAAAAAAAAAGCTTTTCAGCTCCGTTAGACTATTAATTTAAAAAAATATATATATAGCCCGGTTGTGGACTGTCACAGTGACAATGTAAGACTGTCACAGTAATAGGTTGGTTAATTATAATTTTATCTCTTTAAATTAATTTTGAAAAATATGAAGTTAGAGATAAATTTGTTATTTTAACTTCAAATATCATTTCAACATATTTTTCAATACACCAACTCAAATAAAAATCCATCTATCTTCCCAAACACAAAAACTAAAATAACCTACTAAAATGGCCAAAAAATCAAAAAGTCTTTAAAATAGACACTTCCCAAACACTCACAATATCTCTATCTCACAGCACACACTGACACACTCACCAAGACACACGTCACACACATCACAGTTCCTCTCTCTCTTTCGTCACAACATAGTCCTCCTCTCCCTCCCCCCTCACGCTCTCTCTCTCTCTCTAACTAACATACACATCACATCACTCTGTTCGAATCCTGTCTTCTATGCTCTTTTCCAAATAATAATCCCTTTGAGAAATTTAGACTGTGTTTGGCAGAATTTTAAAAATGTAATTTCAGTCGTTAATTTAAACGTTATATTTGGTTTGAGTTTTAGAAATGTGATTTCACATTCACTTTTAAAACACACATGTACCCAGTCATTCTCTCTGACGTCTTCTTGGACGTCCGACCAGTTAACCAGAATAGTGTTGGTTTTTTTTTTTTTTTTTTTTTTTTTTTTTGCAATTGGCACCCGTTACTTTTTTATATTGTAAATAAAAATATTTTTGATATTTTTTAAATATTAAATTTTCAAAATCACCCTTTGATAATACATTTTTTTTAAAATATCAATTGTCATAATTATATTTTTTATGTTATTAATGAATTTAAAAGAAAGGTAAAATAATAAATTTATATTATTTTATTTCTTAATTTTTAAAAAATGAACTAATATTTTGAGACAATAAAAAATGGAATAAAAGACTAATATTTTGGGACGGGGGAGTATTTTTTTAAAAAATAAAAGCTAGTTTGTAAAAAAATATCAATTTCTTATGATTCTATCTTCTTTTCTTTTTTTTTGAAGGAAAATAATTTTAAAATTAATAAATATTTTTAATGTTTGTTTTTTTAAATAAAATAGAAATTAGTTTGACAAAAATAAATATTAAAAAATAATTATAACCTGTGCATGGTGCAAATTCAATTTATGCGGAGTACAAATTTGATCTGTGCTACATGGAAGTTCAAGCTGTGTACAGTGCAAGTCAAATCAGTGTAGGGTGCAAGTTATAATTGTGTGAAGTGCAAGGGCAACCTATGTATAGGTGCAACTCTAAACATTTGTGGGGCACAAGTCTAACAAGCCCGATCTATGCAGGTGCAAGTCCAACATATACATGGGTGCAAGCCTAAACTATGCGAGATGTAAGTCACATCTATGCGAAGTACAAATCCAACCTATACATGAGTGCAAGTCCATTATTAAAATGATGAGTTCTTTTATTTTTTTGATTTATTCACCAAATATTTAAATTCAACTAAACATGGTGATTTGAATTTCTCCTATCTTAATTTTTTGTAACTATTTTAATGCTAATTTATATGATTTTTTTTTTTTTTTTGTGTGGTTAATTTTGAGTGACCTCTTTTATTTGTATGATTTCAGTTAATATTTGTATTAATTTTTATTATAGGATTTGAGTTAAGAAAAATACAAAAAATATTTTATGGTTTAATTATTATTTTGTTTTTATCGTTTAGGACTTTTCTTAAGTGTGCAACTTACACCTTTTGTGTAAGTTGCACACTTACACCTCCTGTTTTATGTTTACACCTCCTGTTTATACCTTTTGTGTTGGTTGCATATGGTGTGCAACCCTAAACATAACAGGACCCGTTTGGTTTAACCATATAAATTAAAACAATAATATTCAATCATACATGTAACTCAAACCATACAATAAAAATAATAATATGGCACAAATCAAACTTGCACTCATGCACATGTTGGACTTACACCTATACACAAATTGGATTTGCACTCTGCACAGATGGAACTTGCACCCCACACAAGTTGGACTTACACAGATGCATAGGTTGCACTTGCACCCATACATGGGTTGGACTTGTACTCCACATAGATGTACCTTGCACCCTCCACAAATTTGACTTGCACCCCGCACAGATAAAACTTGCACTCCGCCCAGATTGAACTTACACTATGCACAGTCAAACTAATTTATATTTTATTTGAAAAAATAAAGAAAAAAATATTTATTAATTTTAAAAGATATTTTTCTCTCAAAAAGATAGAATCATATGAAATTGATATTTTTTTACAAACTAAATTTTATTCTTTTAAAAAATAGAAAACAAAATTCAACTAAATATGATGAATTCAATTTCTCATATCCTAATTTTTTGAAATTATTTTTAATGCTAAAATATATGTGACTATTTTTTTGGTTATTTTTAGTGAACTTTTTTTTTTAGTATTAATTAGTATTATTTTTATTGTATGATTTGAATTAATAAAAATACAAAATAATATTTGTATGGTTCAAATTATTATTATTTGTATGGTTTAATTATATTTTATTATTCTTTTTTATTTGTATGATTTAAGTTAACATTCGTGTGGTTTGAATATTACAATATTCTCTTCTTCTTTTTTTGGGTACAATTTGAGTTAATATTTTTATTTTTATTAGTTGTTACATCTTCTCTTAATGAATAAAATAATATTTTCTATTTAAAAATTAATTCTAAATAATTATTATTTATATTAATTTCATATCATACAAATCATTTTAATTCTGTAAATTTTTTTTATATATTTTATGAATTAATTTAAATTTTTATTAAATATGTTAAATATTAGTCTCATTTTAAAGCTTTTGTTGATATTTTTTTAATAATATTAATTTTACAAAAATAGAATTTATATATTAAAATTTATATGTATTTTATTAAAATAAAATAGAATCAAATTTTTTTTTTTTTTAATTATAAAGTGGAGACGTTATTGGTTTGTTCAGGAGTAGTGTCACTAGAAATGGCAACGGGCCGGGGTGGGGCCGGGGATCACACTCCCTTTCCCCGATCCCTGATGGTGAAAATTTTTCCATCCCCAGCCTCAATCCCCGACAGGGAACCTATCACCGTCCCCCGTCCCTGCCCTCAACGGGGATCGGGTTTTCCTGATCTCGGAAATTCCCCGGCCCAAATCTGTTTCAATAACATCATCAACAACAACTTTCAACATCAACATCATCAACAAAACCATACACACACAGAGACATACACACATACATACATACATGTATACATACACATAGAGAGAGATACACACACATACATGTATTGTAACAATCTAAATTTTTAATTATTCTGTAGAATTTATACTAATATTATTTAATCTCAGTTCGAAAAATATATAATTTATTATATATTATTATGCGTAATTTTGTAAAATAATATAATTATTAAAAGTTTAGAGGTCAAAATATAAATAATAATATAGATAATATAAATAATAATAATAATGGGTGTGGTATTAAAATAAATAATTAATTTTCTATTGGTATATGATAAAGTGTAATTTAATTAGGAATTAATTTATTTATATAATTATACTAAAATATTGAGTCAAAAGGTAATTATCTTAAATATTTATTAAGGATAAGAACGAATCTATATAATTATAATCGAATCTGCGAATTGAATTGGAAAGGGACACGTGTTGGCGAAAGACTGGGTTCACTTCCCTATAAATAGGGAGGTGATTCGGCTGGAAAGAAAAGAGAGAAAGAAAAGAAAGAAGAAAAGGAAAGAAAGGGAAGAAAGAAAAGAGAAGAAGAAGGAAAGAATAATGGAAGGTAAAAGAATTTTTGGCAGTTGAAAGAAAGGATGAGGTATTAAAGTTAAGGTGAGTTATATTATACCTTGAGTCACCAAAATCTATTTTATACAAGTCTGTTTTATTAGTATATTAATAAAAGTTATGTTTTATAAAGATTTTAGTTACGTGGTTTTGTTTCTGAACCCTATTTGCTTAAAAAGAAACCCATGTATATGTTTGTTTATATTTTAAAGAATATTTGACTATGACCTTACAAACAATTATGTTTTATAAGTACCACCACGGGAGTTCCACGCCTTGGAGAACTTAAATAACCATTGGCCTCTGTTTGATCACTTTGTGGCCCTCTGATCCATTGACCTCTGTTCTGTGCGGACCAAAGTGCTGTGCGGAACTAAGTGCTACACTATTGTGGGAGCCACCTCTAGAATCCGTACGAGCCACCTCTTGAATCCGTACCTCTGTTCTAACTGTCACTTCTGTGACCTCTGTTCTGTACTGTTCCATACCGTGGTTATGGTTATATATTTATATAATATCTGTATTTCAGTTTCTGTTGCTTAAAAGATTTGTTTATGTAAATGTTTTGGCCTAACTAACGATCCATGGTTATTTCGTGTCCCTTATACTCTTGGTATAATGTTTCTCACTCTGCCATGTGCTTATAGTTTTTTTTACCAATTTTCAGGAAACATGCAATTCAGAAATAGCTTCTGGAAAGTCTTAGATGCGGGGCTGCGGAATAGACACACACACAGTATTTTTACGATATTTCTCTATGTAAATATCGGCCTTTTTGGTCAATATATTTTGTAATAAAAATAGAAACTCCAATAATTATTTTGGTACCCTTATTTAAATATTACTTCCGCTCGTGTTTATTGATTTGTTTAAGAATTGGCCGGAGGTAACCTCAGTTACTGGCCATCATGATGCTTAACCCTTAGGTACAGGGAGCGGGTCGTGACAAGTGGTATCAGAGCAATGGTTTATAAAATATAAAAAAAAATCATCATTGGAGCATAGGACACATACACATTTAAGAAGTGGGATAGCGAGTAATTAGTACCTAAATATTATATTCGTCGATTTAATTATATTATAATTTTATATAATTATATATATATAATAAATTTTTTATTTATTTATTAGTGTGCCTAATTTGTGAAGAATATTAGATATAATTTATATTTATTACAGTAAAAGAATGAAAAGAAACAAAGGATGTCGGGTTCAAGCACCCACAAAAATTATAATATAATTAAATACATATAATTTTCAGTTCAGTATTCAAAAAAAAAATTATTTTGATGTTTTTTTAAAAGTGGATTCAAATTATAAAGATACTAATTTTGAAACTATTTCCCATCAATGAAAAGTTCATCTCAAATTTTTCAATTCTTGCATATAATTCTGTCATTGTGTTCTCATTTTTATTTATTTTTATCGTAAATAAAACGAGTGAAAAGTTTTTAAAGTCGTTCCTTATTCATTATTTTGGCTTAAAACAATTTTTGACAACTAGATAGTGAGTTATTTTTGGTAATTTTTTTTTTTTAGGTAGTATTTTCTATCAGATTAATCATCTAATACATATTTAACAGAGTGCGCAGCGGATAGCTTACACATGACAAATTTCGAGGACGAAATTTTTAAAAGAAGGGAAGATTGTAACAACCCAAATTTTTAATTATTCTGTAGAATTTACACTAATATTATTTAATCTCAATTCGAAAAATATATAATTTATTATATATTATTATGCGTAATTTTGTAAAATAATATAATTATTAAAAGTTTAGAGGTTAAAATATAAATAATAATAATATAGATAATATAAATAATAATAATAATGGGTGTGGTATTAAAATAAATAATTAATTTTCTATTGGTATATGATAAAGTGTAATTTAATTAGAAATGAATTTATTTATATAATTATACTAAAATATTGTGTCAAAAGGTAATTATCTTAAATATCTATTAAGGATAAGAACGAATCTATGTGGGTGTTTGGGAAGTGGATTTTTATATAGGTTTTTTTAGTTGTAGGATATTATTAGATAAAAAATTTTTAGTGTTTGGGAAGATAGTTTGGTTTTTTTGTGGTTGGATGTGATATTTGTGAGAGAAAAAAGTGAAATGATTATGGGGTTGGATGTGATATTTTGTTTGGATGTGTTTTTTTTGGTTTTGCAAAACTTTTGTCTTTTAGTGGAAAAAATGAGAAAAAAATTTGGGAACCAAGTTCCCAAATACCACCATATAATTATAATCGAATCTGCGGATTGAATTGGGAAGGGACACGTGTTGGCGAAAGACTGGGTTCACCTCCCTATAAATAGGGAGGTGATTCGGCTGTAAAGAAAAGAGAGAAAGAAAAGAAAGAAAGGGAAGAAAGAAAAGAGAAGATGAAGAAAGAAAGAATAATGGAAGGTGAAAGGGTTTTTGGCAGTTGAAAGAAAGGGTGAGGTATTAAAGTTAAGGTGAGTTATATTATACCTTGAGTCACCAAAATGTATTTTACATATGTTTTGACTTACCAAAATCTATTTTATACAAGTATGTTTTATTAGTATATTAATAAAAGTTATGTTTTATAAAGATTTCAGTTACGTGGTTTTATTTCTAAACCCTATTTGCTTCAACAGAAACCCATGGATATGTTTGTTTATATTTTAAAGAATATTTGACTATGACCTTATAAACAATTATGTTTTGTAAGTACCACCACGGGAGTTCCACGCCTTGGAGAACTTAAATAACCATTGGCCTCTGTTTGATCACTTTGTGGCCCTCTGATCCATTGACCTCTGTTTTGTGCGGACCAAAGTGTTGTGCGGAGCTAAGTGCTACACTATTGTGGGAGCCACCTCTAGAATCCGTACGAGCCACCTCTTGAATCCGTACCTCTGTTCTGACTGTCACTTCTGTGACCTCTGTTCTGTTCTGCACCGTGGTTATGGTTATATATTTATATAATATATGTATTTCAGTTTCTGCTACTTAAATGATTTGTTTATGTAAATGTTTTGGCCTAACTAACGATCCATGGTTATTTCGTGTCCCTTGTACTCTTAGTATAATGTTTCTCACTCTGCCATGTGCTTAAAGGTTTTTTTACCAATTTTCAGGAAACATGCAATTCAGAAATAGCTTCTGGAAAATCTTAGATGCGGGGCTGCGGAATAGACACACACACAGTATTTTTACGATATTTCTCTATGTAAATATCGGCCTTTTTGGTTTATATATTTTGTAATAAAAATAGAAGCTCCAATGATTATTTTGGTACCCTTTTTTAAATATTACTTCCGCTCGCGTTTATTGATTTGTTTAATAATTGGCCGGAGGTAACCTCAATTACTGGCCATCACAATGCTTAACCCTTGTGTAACAACCCTCGTCACTGTTTACCGAATAAGCACTGATTACCGATAAACCGAGCTAATTATGACTGATAAGTGAACTGAATAAATTACTGAACCGACTGACTGAAACTGGAACTGAATTGATCAAGTATACCTACTGTATTGCATATTATATCTGTTTGATTGATTATTTATCTGTTCATGTTTTATGTTTAAACTGCTAATTGAAGGCCTTATCGGCGGCCGAACCGTAAACTGATTAGTGTTTCATGATCGCCATAAGCTATGTGATTTTATAGTAGAATTAACTGAAAACTGGTTAGGTATGATTAAATTAGATTAAAATGAGTTAAATTGCATTCTTAGACTTATTTACCGAAATGCCACTCTAGTGGCCCATTATCTCCACCTTTTGATCTCCTCATTACACTTAGACACAACATTTGACTAGCCTCATTCTTGAGACCACCGAATTATAGAGAGAGGAAATAGGAGAGACTTGAGTTCATTTTGTTGAATTGGCTTGAATTGCTTGGAATTGAAGTGTAGATTGCTAATTAAGCCTCCATACCTCTAATTCAAGACTTAGGTAAGAGAATTCAACCTTTTATTAAAGTATTTGAGCTTGTTCTTGCTTAATTCTTGAGCCTCTAGTGATTTGAGTCTTGGATTGGTCCATAGGTGTTGGAATAGAGCTAAATTATTGCATGCATGTACATGTCTCTCATTTTTGAGGTTGTTCTCCATAGATTATCACATGCATGTCCATGTTTTGAGAATAAACCATGTTTTCATCTTGTTTTTGGAACAATTGGCTCCTTAGAGCACCAAATGGAAGTTTGGAAATGATTTGAATCCATGCATGTTGCATGTTCATCTTGTTCTTGAAAAATGGTTTGAAGTTGGGTTTGAATTAAACACTCTTGGATTTTGATTTCTCAAATTGAGCTTTGAATTATGTTATTCTATGTGTTTGCAAGAGTTTTTCCAGAAAATAGCTCAAGAGGATCGAAAATATTACTTTTGAACTTAGTTTTGAGCTTGGGACTCAAATCTGGAATTTCCAGATTTTGGTTGTCCGTTCGAGCGGGGGAAGTGCCGCTCGAGCGGGAAAATCGAGCTCCCAGCATCTTGCACTGTGCATCAGTCCGCTCGAGCGGAGTATTGGGCGCTCGAGCGGAGGACTGGGTGACACGCTCGAGCGGGCGTCGAGCGGAGATTTCACATATCCAGTACTTTTTGGTCCGCTCGAGCGGGGATGTTGCCGCTCGAGCGGGGACCTTTGTTTGCTTGTCCGCTCGAGCGGGACTCTGTTTCACTGAAAATTCTGCAAATATTTTCTGAATACATCTTTGCATCCTCATTCCATCCTAGGCATTCCTAGGCCTAGTTTTAGACATCTTAATGAGGATATAGATGTAGAACACACCGAGGTATAATAGGGAGTTAATGTTTATCTTTCCCAACTGTGAAACTTAGAGTGTGTTCAATCTGTTAACTGTATAGGGTTGGCATTCCGAGGAACCGCGCTCTAGCCTACTGTAGCCCAATCTCTGTGAGTAACAATTGTGTAAAGATATGTTCAAATGATTATCTTCTGAAATACTGAACTGAACTGTTTACTGAATTGATATTGTTGACTGTATGAATGTATGTCCTATGTTCTGAACTGTACTGTGGCATCCTTAGCAACTATTGTTTACTGTTACTGCTACTGTTTGAGAAATCTCTGCCATCGACGGTCTGTGAACGGATGGCCCCACCAACGGTCTATGAACGGGTGGATTTGTCTAATCGACTCGGTTCCCATGTTGGAATCACTACTGTTTACTGATTGATGGCCATCAATTATTGTTCGGTCTTTTAAGACCTACCGTTTACTGTACTGTTATGGTAATGGATGTACCACATATCGCTGAATGACAGATATACTGAATCAATGAACTGTTTTCATTACTGTAAGGACATTCATTTTTAACTCCTTTACGCATTATGTTATTCACTGGGCTTTAGCTCACTGCTCATATATATATGTAAGTGAACAGGCACCGGATCAAAGCTAGAAGCATCGGAGTAAACTCCAGTTTTGTCAAGCCAACCAATGTGCCTCACTGCGAGGTTCCGAGCCTATCATGCTAAGGCTTAGGGGTGTTTTAGTATTTCCCTTTTTTGCACTGTCTCACTGCTTTGTAATAACCGAATGGATTGTATAGACTGAATGTTTACTGTACTGTTGAGTGGGGATTAAGTCCCTGTTTCACTGAATGACATGTATATATATGTACTGTTCTGTAAATATGTATGAAAAATCTTTTTGGCATACAGACTGTCACAGCTCATTGGACATTATTTTATTACTGTATTGGCTTCCGCCAGGCCCTGTACTCTGTTTCACTGTAATACTGTTAAGTAGGCCTTCGGTAATCTCGGATTACTGGCCGGTTACGGTGCTAAACCCATAGGGCCGGGTTTGAGTCGTGACACCTTGGGTACGGGGAGCGGGTCGTGACATGTATACATACACACAGAGAGGACGGTGGAGGAGATCGGCTGTGATGACGGAGGAGATCAACACAGATCTGAGATCTATGTATCTGTGTCGCACACAGAGAGAGAGAGGACGACGGAGGCGATGGTGACTGCGACGAACGACGGAGGAGAACGGCGGCGATGGACGACAGAGGAAAACGATGGTGATTGCGACGAACGACGGAGGAGGACTGCAACTTCGGTGTCGCGGATAGTGGTGGTGGCGCTAAGGAGGAGGAGGAGAGATGCGAGAGTGAGAGAGAGAGAGAGAAAGTAGAGGGAAGAGAGAGAGAGAGAAAGAGAGAGGTCATAAATTAATTGAGGAATATATATAGTAAGTTTACTTCGGGGGGTAACGGGGTCGAGCCGAGGATGGGCCGGGTTTAGAAAATATATCACCGTCCTCGATCTGAAAATCATCAGGGATTCATTTTTGAATACCATCCCCGGCTCGTCGGGAGTATGTTTTCGGAAAAAACCGCTCTAATTGTGGTTGGGGGGTCGAGTCACCGTCGGATCAGATTCAAATTTCCATCCCTAAGCGTCACGTGCGCTCCATATGTATTGTGATTAGTTCACGAACTCACGATTTTATGTTAAATGATTGAGGAACATAAGATGGCATGGAAATGTGTGATTGATTTAGAATATGACTATATGATGTTTTAGGATTATCCAATAATTTTTTTATAAAGTGGGATGAGTGATATGATGTGTGTGCTATAGAGAGAGAGAGAGAGAGAGAGAGAGAGAGCAGAATTGTGATATGTGTGAAGTGTGTTGCTGAGTGTGTCAATGTGTGGTGTAAGATGAGAGAGATTTGAGAATTAAGGGTCGAAAAATGACAGAGATTCTAAATATTTTACTAAATATTTTATTAAATGTCTCATATAGATATGAGATTTATACCATATAGGTCGCATGTAAATTCCACATTTATATAAGATATTTAATAAAATATTTAAAATCTCTACCATTACTCTTAAGGGTCATGTCTTGTAATATATTTTTTACTTGTCAATGCTGTTTAAATTTTCAAACATTTCCCACTGATTTATGGTTTACTTCTTCTTAACCCACTGCAAGGTAATTCCCCTTTTTTTAAACAAAGTGGTCAATCAAAATTGTCCTTTTCTTTTTTTCTTTTTTTTAGTAACAAAAAAGCTAAGGTCCGAAATTAGGGTCCTCTTTTACCAACTGGTTTAAAAGTTAATTTATTAAATTCTTGACTTTTTTTAGTCACATTATCATTCTATTTTATTTTATTTTTTTGTATATTTTTTTTAAAAAAATTAAAAAATCAGCTTCCAACCTACTTCTTAAAATAGGCCTTAAATTTATCTAGAACAGATATGTATGATAAAAGTTAAATTGATAAAATATGAAATTTATAAGTAAAATAAATTTAAACTATTAATACTTGATAAAAGAAGTCAATTGAGATTGACTTCCTTTAGTTTTTAACTCATTTTGGATCAAATCACTTTTTATATTTTTTACACACAAAAAGACCAAAAAATATTAAAAAAATTAAAAAAAAATCAAATTTTAACCAACTTCTCAAATCACCACACCACATGTATCTCTTATTTTCTTTACAAAGAAGTCAATCTCAATTCAATTGTCCTCTTCTTTTTAATTTTTTTTTTAAGGAAGGTTCGTTTGGGATATGAGTTGATTTTTTTATTTTTTAGCTATTTTAACCTAGGATTAAAAAGTCTCGTTTGGGATAGGTTTTTTTTGTCTTTTTTTACTTTTGTGAGAGAAAAAATGAAATAATTATGATTTGGATATAATATTTTGTCTTATTGAAAAAATCTATTTTGTATTTTTATGGCTAAAATAGCCAAAAAACCTGACATGCCAAAATACCTCCCATTTTTTTTTGCAAAGACGTCAACCTCAATATGAAAGAACTCAAGTTGGACATTATTTTTGTTTGGTTAAATTTTTGAATTAATTACGTCCCACTCAAAGTGGTGCTCTAAAGCACCACTAATGAGTTAGCAAGCATTTAAAAAAAAAAAAACAAGACACAAGCAGTGGGCTCCGTCCACTGCCACATCACTAGTGGTGCTTTTAGAGCATTACTTTTAGTGGTCTCAGGCATTATTGCTATAAATATTATAATAGCTCAGATACTATTTAAGATTTTTTGAATTAATAAGTCATATTTTGTAAAATTGAGAATTTATCAATTTTTTTCCAATTTTTAAAAGTAAAAACATTATCAATTTTGCATAATGGGTTCTAGATAATTATTTCACTAACTGATGAAAAAACACAGAACATGAGATTAAATATTTTTGCCTTTCTACATATTCGTTTGATTCAACAATCAAATAAAACCGAGAATATTATCAATTTTTTTCATTTTGAATTTTTTTTTTTTCCAATTTTGCACATCAATATTCCATCATCATGCTCATTTATAGACACAATTTTCAATTTTGCACAAAAAAATAATTTACTTTTTTCAAAAAAATAGTTTTTTTTTTTTTTTTTTTTTGCACGTAAATTTTTTTTATAAGTTTTTTCAATTTGAAAGTTAATGTTTTAAAGTTTTGAAAATCAAAATAAATGTAAAATCATCATGTTTCTATATATATAATCATAAATTATGAACAATCATTGTTTGAAAGGTAATTTTAACTATTAAATGCCTCTAAACTTTTTAGTTTATTTTAAGAATTTAAATTTGAATTGATATATATATATATATTTTTTTCAAAAATTATTTCTATACCAAAAAATGAAAATCATATAAAAATAATGAAAAAGAAACAAGGGTGTTTTAGTCTCATTAGAGAAAAAATTAGTAAATTCGACAGTTTTTGAACCTTTACTACTTCCCATACAAGTTAAGGTGTACTCATTCAACACGTCATTAACATATGCTTGTAGGTGTAGGGATGACTATTTTATTTCGATCTTTGGAGTCCACTCATACCCGTTCAAATGAGATAGATTTTATCCAGCTTGACACTTATATAAGGTAGGAGTGAATTATATTTTAGTTATCCGCAATAGGGTGGGGGTGGGGGTGGGGGCGGGGGCGGGTATCACCTCCCCTGATCCAAACGCTACCCGATATAATTAAAAATATATATAAATAAATAATATATATATATGTATATATACATATATAATATAATTAGATATAAGAAAGAAATACTAAAAGTTTGTGACTTTATTTAAATATAAATAAATAATAATCTTAAAAGTCTCACTATTTATATATATATATAAGAGAAATTATTTAATGTGTTAGGGATTTAAATAATTTTTCATTTTTTTGGCTATTTGAAATGTGATTGTGTATTCGTGGATATTTGCGAGGGTGGGGATGGGATTGAGAATTTTCACCTGTAGTGGGAATGGGGCTCGGGCGGGGGCAGGGGCGGGAGTATGGATGGGGTTTATCCGCGAGAGCGGAGGCGGAGGATGACAAACCCATCCGATGGCTATCCCTACTTAAATGCATATGGTACACACCAAAATGCATATTGTACACGCGTCTAACATGCATAATTAGGTTTGAAAGAAATCTATCTAATTTTTTGGTAGAGTTAACATTACGTGACATTTGCCACTAGAATACGTAACGCATATCAAAAAAATGTATAATTAAGTGTAAATAGTACACACCTCTGAACGAATTTCCTTACTTTTAGAGGTAATTTTCATTTTTATCTTTTAAATTATCTTCATATTTTCTATCCTATTCTTAAAACAATTAATTTCATCGATCTAATCTCCAAAATTTTTAAATTCAACTAATGTGATTCTTTACTTTTATATTTTTCTAAATTAGTAGAATCAAAAATTTTAAAATTTAATAACAATTATTTTAATTTTTTTAGTTGTCAAGCAAAGATAAATCTTGCTAAAAAAGCTTCTTTTTTTTTTTTTTTTTCAATTATCAATAAAAATAAGCTAAAAACAAACGGTTTAAATACCAAAGAATGATTTAAAATTTGTAACCAAACAAAGCATAAGTATAAACAAAACGGTAAATTTCATTTTCAAGATTTTCATTTAAATTTTATTTTACTCTTCATTTTCTAATTCCAACAATTAAATTATTGAGTACTCAAAATTCAACACTTGATCCCCATCACTCACCGTTAAAAAAAAGTAATATAAAATCATCATGTGATGGGATTGTCTTTTTATTACCTCATAAAATATAGCTACAAATTAATCAAATTGTTCACAGGCTCAGCTTAATAAGGGCATGGATCAACTTGAGCCAATTTTTAAGTTCGTTCAATAAAACGAGCTAAACTCAAGCTCAAATGAAATGAGCTCGATTCATTTATTATTTATTTAAATAATAAAATAAGTATATTATCGATATATTAATAATGCAAAATGTATATAAATAATAAATTTGTAATGTTTTTAATAATAATATATTTCAATACCTTTGAAACCAAATAGCGAGGTAAGAGGAAAAGTGAAAATGGAGAGGTATGGGAGGCATTTACTGATTCGAACTTTAGCTCCCGTTGAATAAGCCAGGGAAGAGCTTATCCAATGGTTTATCCATGCTTTTCTTTGTAGCTTTGCATGCTTAAGAGCTTTGCTGAACCTAATCATAGGATCTGCACTCTGAGAAATGCCATGTTGATGATATGGAGTGGGGGCCAAGAACTGAATGCAGCGGAACACAGCGCCTCACCACCATCAAATAGTATAAATAATAACAAAAAAAAATTCATTATCGATTTTAACTCGAGTTTGATAAGTATTAACAACCGAGCTGAGCTCCAGCTACATGAATTTTTTACCCAAGCTCAAGTTAAATTTCGAGCTCGATAAACAAACGAACTAAGCTCGAACCCTATAAAGCTTGGTTTGGTTAGGCTCGTCTCGTTTGCTGCTTTACTTTAGAGCATTTGGAAAGTGAGCAATGAGAAGGAACTACCAGGTGAAAATCAACAAAGGTAGATACCTGAAGTTGAAATTCTGCCAAAACCCAAGTGCAGAGCTTGCTCTGAAGTAACTCATCATTTCATTGCAGAAAAAGCAAAACACCTCCCTGCAGTTCACAAGTACATACAAATCTTTTAGAAGAACTGAACATGTTAGATCTTTCTGAGCTTAGCTTATCAGTATCTTTCATAGTGCAAATCTTCCATAAATTTACAAAGTACCCTTCTTTCTTCTTTTCTACCTGTTTTAATTCCTCACTTTCATAGTGTAAAACGATATTTAGAGTCATCTCTTTGTTAAACAATATCAGCCATTTCAGACAAGCAAAACTAGGCACAAGTTCATGGACCACTTTTCTTTTTCTTTTTTTCTTTTCGGTCTCAAATCCTTTTGAAATAAGCAATATCTTTAATCGAACTTCCTCAATTAATTTGTAATTGGATGGGTCTGCATAAAGTAGTAGAAAGCAATTCATGAAGGCTCTAAGTGAGAACATGGAAACACAACAAAGCCCAATCCCAACCCCAATCACATCCTAGATTCCCAACAAACCAAAATAATAATAATAATGATAACAGAATCCCTCTGATAGTAATGAAGATGAAATTATTTCGATCTAAGTTTCAACTTTTCATCCTTCTTAATGACATTGTTGCAGATAGTTTAATCTACATTCTGGTCGCTCTTGCTTCCAGAGACATTCAGATGACATTGACCAATCAAGTGCTAAAATAGCCCGTTAAGCAAAAATTAAGATCTGGAAACAAAGCTACCCTGAATATATCCTTATTCTAAAACAAGACGTACACTAACCATACTAATGGATGACTTAATAATCACAATGTTTATGTTATGTAAGGATAAATGGGTACATAAAAAAAAAAACATCACCAATAATGAAACGAGCATACAAATGTAGGTAAACTGGACCTTCACTCGCAGGTACTTGATCTTTGTAGCCTTAATTTGTAAGTTGTAACCAGAATGTTGACAGTGAAGCCACAAACACTGCACAGATGCCGGTGACCTCAGTCTCATAGCAGTAATTTTGGAACCGCAGACAAATTAAGATGTTACCCTAGCATCCATCATCCTTCAAATATCTGCAAAACCGTTGAGCTCTCTCCCTCCATACACAATAGAAATGCACTATGTCATGCTTCACCAAAACCACTCCTTGATCAGATAAGACAGAATTAGCAGCCCAACACTTGTTGTCAAAGATAATAATCGGTCTCACAGACGAGATATATGGATTTCAGAATCCTTAATCTTGATCTGGCAGTAGTTCCAGAATCTTAAAACTTTGTAACAGTTCCAGGAGGATGCAGAGTTAGGTTCAACTGTTCATCTATATAAAGGGCTTCCAAAATTCTCTTAGAATTTGGGGGCAGAGCTGGTTGGGCTTAAGATTAGCATGTTGCTTCAACCATTCAACTTCAATTTGCATAAATTGCAGGCATTTGTGCAAGCTAAAAATGGCCTAAACAAGGAGTCAAGGCCCAAATGCAGAACCTAGCTTTCAAACAAGCCATACACTCAAAAAACATCAGTTGATACCAACCCACTTCCTAAATGCCCGAACATGTTCAATCCGGTTGCTTTGAGCCTCAGTTCTAGCATTTGACGCTTTTAAGCTCCTATAGAGATCTTTGTGAAACTTTAGGAACTCAATTTTAAACATCCACTTGTCGATGTACATACCATGCTCCTTCATATAACCAATGACCTCCATCACTCTCTCAAAGTAACCACCTCGAATAAAATTCAATATTAACAACTGAAATAAATCCCTGTTAACCACTAAATTCCCATTCTCTATATTCCTCTTAATGTCCCCCCATAAGATGGTGATTTCACGATACATTTCCAAAGAAGAATACCCAGAAACCATATTAAAAAATGTTTGCACAATGGGCTGGATTTTCATCATTTGCATTTTTCTGTATGTATTCAAAGCATCCCCTATCATTTTAGCTTTCCAGAAGAAGTAGATAGAAGAATTGTATTCATAAACCACAGAAAGCACAGTTTTCCCCTCTTCTTCCAATTCCCGGATGATAGACTTGGCCAAATCTGATTCACCATCTGAAACAGTTATGGCCTCATCAAACAATTTTTCAACCAAACCAGCTTTCTTATTTTGATTTAGCAAAGCCTCTGCTTCCCCAAACATCTTTCTTTCATGATAAGCCCTCAACAGCGATATATAGGACCCAGTGCCCAAGGGTGTCCCTGCCAACCTCATGTCATCTAAAATGTCATGAGCAGTCTCCAACCACCCCAAATTAATGCAGGCATCAATCACATCAGAACACAAACTTTCTTCTTTCAATGAACTTACCTTCTTCTGAATGCTAATTAAAAGCTTTGACAACTCACTAATCCTACCACATCCCTTGTATTGTAGGATAAGCTTGGCTATTCCTTTGCCGCTAAGGACAACTTTACCATTCTTATATATAAGAAGCTCTTCTTTAGTTTCCATTTTGAGGACAGAATCCTTCTGTAGCAGCTCAGGTAATATCTGTATTTTCAACCCTGCCCTGAGATTGTGAGATCCAATTGGCACAAGGCAGGGCTTCTGGGGGTCTTTTCTATACTTTTTGCCATTAAGAGATTCATTACATCTATATATGTCTAATATGAGTCCCGAAGCAGCATCGACATCATTAAATTTGAAATGTAAGCTCAGCAAACTATCATAGAACTGCCTGTAATGATGAACCAGAGAAACTGAAACCTGATCAATATGATCTTTAAATTTCTTCAACTCATCCCTCTGACCATTCATCTGATGAATCCGAGAAATGATAACAATGGTATGTGCATCAGCTATGACACCCACTTGTGCCATCAGTTCTATAATCTGTTGGCCATTGAAAGATGACCCAAACCTCAGACAAGCATTCAGAACAAGGTTAAAGATCATCGTATCAGGTTTTATCGGCTTTGTAGAAGTAGATCTGTTTGCACTTGAATGTTGAAATACATCACAAAGCTCAATCAATATATTTGATGCAAGATACGTCCCAACCTGTGTCTTCACCATATGCATAAAGATCAGCCCCAATACATTCGCTGGGGGTAAACTCTCTTTCTCCAGCATCAGCCTGAAAACCATGGATGAGGAAACTGGCATTTGAGCTCTTGCCAAGGATAGGGAGAGCCTAATCAGGAAGTCGGATTGAACTAAATCAGATTTCTCTTTTTGTATTTGAAAAACCAAATCGCATGCCCTCTGAAGCCAGTGGGGATCAGATGAGTAGGACAACTCAAGTAGCAGTGTACTCATGAGAGACCGGTTAGGAAAACCATACAGGTTTCTGAAATCATTATAAGTTTCCCATGCTTCATCAACTTGATGATCCTTCAAAGCCACTTCGAGCTTCCTGAGCAGAACCGTGTGTGAGGATCCTTCCCAACATATGTTTTCTGTCTTAATACTAGTAGAGAAATGTTGGATTGAGGGACTCAGATAATGCTTATGGCATATATCTGGAAATTGAAGCTTCCCAACACTGTAACTGCAAACACATTCTTCATCATAAATCGATCTTAAAGCAGTCTTTTCCGTAATTGAAGAGATGTGGACAACTGATGAATAACTCCTAGTGAAGCAGGGATGTACTAGGAGGAGTGTTTTTTTCAATGATTTTGCCATTCAAATGCACATTTTTAAACGACCATAGTACAAGTGATTAGAATGGACAGTGACGGATTTAGTATGCCTACATGAAGAGCTATTCAATGACAAGGTTAACCCATTAACCATACTCCACATAAGATTACATACTTGAACACCCAATTCCAGTAGTGTATCCTTCCAGGTGCTCTTCGAAAAATTTTCTGACTAAATTATCTGTTTAAAAAACTCAGAATAATAAGACACAGCATCAATACATAATAGAAGGAAACTACATAAACTCTAATCTGAGACCATCATAACTCACATCACCATTAAAACAATGAAACATCATATCACACAGACTTCAACAAGCAATAACATATACAACCCACATAACCGTTGTCCCTATTCGAAGCAAAGCCCTTTTCCATGCTTCAGTGTACCAGTGTTAAAGTTTATGTCAAAATCTACAAATCAAGGAACTAGGTCTGTATCAAGTATCCACTACAAGTTTATTACACAGAAAAATCATACTGCACTTCAACTTTAGACCAAAATTATGGCACAGTGGAGTAAAACATTGACAAAGTTTAGACCAAAATTATATATTAAGAATCAGACATCCCTTATAATCCAAGTGGAGTAAAACACTGACAAACATATTTTTACCTAAGATAGGTTGTCTATGTCAATCATTAGCCATATTTTACTGTTAAACCAAAAAAATAAATAAATAAATAAAATAGAGTTTGAAAAATTGCTTCACTGGAAAATCTAAATTGCAGCTCCTCTTTATTTATATATATATATATATAAATATATATATATATAGAAGCCCATTAAAATATGATTTGTTTGTCCATAATTTAAAAACAATGAAGAAAAAATATGTAAGGATTAACATAGAACAAGAGTCAGATTAATAGATATCAAAAAGAATAATACTTACCCAAAAAAATTTGAACAATAAACTACCTCAATCTCCATTAAAAAAAAAAAAAATACAAGGGAAAAAATCAATGGTCCGTTTGGTTCTCGGGAAAGAAAATACTGAGCGAGTGGCAGAGAAAGAAAGCAACTTTATGACAAATCAAGCATTCAACTTGGTTTCCTGTCTCTCATGCTTTCCGCGAATCAAACAGGGGAAAATAGGTACAGATTTTTTCACAATCGAACTTGATTCAGAGCCACAGCGAGCGAGAAAGCGAGCTTACCTCGTTGAATCACACTGATAATATACGATTGATGAGTTGTTTCCTTCATTGGAGACTCCACAACTGGGCTCTGTTTGGTTGCCAAGAAAATAGGAGTCGATCGAGCCCTAGATGGTGGAATGGGTTATCTTATCCCTAGCTTCGTTTCCCTTAGTCGAGGAGAACCCGGATTAGAGCATAGCCTTGTCTGTGAATTGATTTTTTAATTTTTTTTTAGTTTGAGATTAAAATATGTTATTTGGAATGAATTTTTTAATTTTTTTAAAAATTTTTATGAGATAAAAAATGAAATGATTATGATTTTGATGTAATATTTTATTTTATTAATTTTTTTAACTTCTTTTATCTTCTTGTAACTAAAATAATTAAAAAGTCTTATGTCAAACAAAGCCTTATTTGATAGATGTATTTATTTAGTTGGTATTATTTTTTTATTTTCTAATATATTTTTTTTATAAAAAATTAAAAAGTATGTTAAATAAGTAAAGTTTGAAGATTTGATGAGTGAAAAGAGAAGAAAAAGATAAATGAAAAGAAATGGAGAAAAAATACACCCTATTTGGTTTTGATTGATTTTTTTAAATTGTGTTTTTTATTTTTCATATTTTTTTAGTGAATTTTTTTATTATTTTAATTAATTTTTTTACTTTTTAGATGTATATAATTTTGATGTATTTAAAAAATAAAATATTTTATGAAAAAATATTTTAAAATTTTAATAAATATATAAGAATACAAAAATATACTAAATTTTTGTATTTTTAAAATATTTTTTGTATTTAATAAAAAAAATTCATAAATATTATACTTTTTAAGTGTATCGAGCTTAGGTGCATTTAAAAAAAATTAAAATATTAAAAAAATTTACTAAAAGCAAAACAAATATGAAAAATAAAAAATAAAAAAACTCAATTTTTTGAAAAAATTTGCTTAATTTTCTGAAACCAAACAAGATATGAATTCCAAATTATATTTGGTTGAATTGATAAATATAAAAAGAAAGAATCAAAAGTGAACCCAAAAGAAAAAAATTTGCATTTTCTTCTCACTATCTTTTTTTTGGGTAAAGCACTAATAACAAATCCCAAGATAAGAACTTGTGAACCAATTACTCCTATGTTTTATCTTTCAAACCCATAAGTCTCATTTCAGTGTTAATGACCTATTTGTACACAATTTGAGCGCATGGCACCCAAATGGTAGGGGTATATGAGGCATTTTGGTGATGTGGAAATTACGGATGTGTCCCAACAACATACTATAGCAGTTTTTAGTTTCCCTCCCACCAATCGAAATGGAAGGGACGAAGATGGAAGGTTTTGTGTGTCTCAATGTTTGTGTGATTTGATTTTGGTAATGTTGGAGCCTCAAATTTACATTCAAATTTAACATCCATATTCATCTCAAACCCTAGAATATGAGAAACCCTTTCTGGGCATTACATTTCCGTCGCCGACCCAGAGCAAGCACTGAATCCTTTAACGTTACGAGAACGTTAGGGAAGGGTAACCAGTGAGTTCACATACGACCTTCGACGTTGAACACCGATTGTGTTTGGTCACCCATGGCCTCAAGTATGTTTGTTACAATGTTGTTTCGAGGGTTTTCTACAACTGTAATGATGTTAAATTAGAATTGTGTGTGTGGCATTTATGATTATGCGTTGGGGGTCAAGTCATGTAATGGGCCATCTCTGTTTGTGATTGTATTTATAGTAATGTGGAATAATGCTATGAGAAATAAGTGTCTAACAATATGGTATTTCTTGTTGCAATATTTGTGTGAATTATGTTGGGTTCGTCGAAAGACGCTCAGTCTATAATGCGAAACGTTCGTAATGGTTATGGATGTTAGTGTCCCGAATTGTGTGTTGAACGTTAATGAGTTAGTGTTATTAGTTTAGGATGGAATACATATGTTGATGTTATTGTATTGATGTATAATTAGAAAATTGCCCTGTTTGGAGGTATATGCCTTGTGTTGTGATAATTTCGACATGTGGGTTTTGTTGTTAACATCATTCATCCATGTGGGCAACGGATTTTGTGTCCTAAAAATGGTTGTGTATGTTGGTTTATAGACACAATGTGGATTAATGTTATGTGAAATAAGTGTGTGTCTTGCAGTATGGTATTTCTTGTTGCAATATTTGTGAAATTATGTTGGGTACGTCACCATGGCACTCAGTTTATAATGTGAAACGCTGTAGTGGTTGCTTCTTGTTAATGTTTTTGTAATTATTTGAGTAACGCGACATACATGTAATTCCTTGATGAAAATATAACACGTAATTATCTGAGTAACGCAACATACATGAAACGCCGTAATGATTACAATATAACACGTGTTCATCCACTCATGTAGTATTTTTTTTTTTTTTCCCCTCTCAAAAAATCAATGTGCCATATTCTAGATGGACGTGGGCTTAATGGTTTACACTGGACCAATTGCGGAGTGAACGCGAATGTGATCATGACATTGTGTTCACTGAAATGTTGGCCATTAGTGCCAAGTTAAACAATAAACGTAGAAAAACAAATAGGGTGTTACATGATTTTGGTCGATCCGTCCGATGGAAAATACTGACTGACATGTTAGTATTTTGTTGCATCACATCGTGAAGCTTGCTGCCATTTGTGTCAGTTTGTTGTTTTTTTTCTTTGTTGGTGTGACATTAATTGATTATGCATTGTCCATTTCATTCCAATTGATTTCAAATCACTGTTATCATGTTTATTTTCATTAATGTTCACACTGTTTTTGTCACGACTTTATGTCGTTCCAATCTAATGAACACTTCACAATATTTGTTTTAGGTAACTCTCCACAGCAGATCCCCCACAAAGTGTTTGTTGTTAGGATGCACGGTCTAATATGAAGGCATCCACGTCGACAAGGTTGGCTGTCAGAAAACAGGCAAAATTACCTTTTTAAGTCTAAAAACTTGCATTATACTGGTATGCTTCATCACGCGACAGTATGTGCACATGGTTGATATTGACACCACAATGAATAGACTGACCCCCACTATTTACCAGGCAACAATGGTGAAAACATTCATAAAAAGACCCTACAAGAGGGCTGCGATCTAGGCCTCTATGATGCACCTCCGACACCAGAGAGTTTGAGCGACAAACAATGTTAGTACTTAATGTTACATACGTTTTTTTGATACATTTTTTGATGGTTGATACTAAAAATGTTTGGTGATTTTTACAAAATGTGACGTTAGTTTAGTGACGCATAATTTTGTTGATTCATATATTTTGGGTGGTTAATACATAATGTTGTTTTGTAAACACTGTCATGAACACTGTTACGTGGACATTGCGTGGATATCATTGAATGAAAAATGTTAAATTGCACACCACACTTAGCAGGGAATTACCCGAATGTTGGTAATCGATCATCATGTAAAAGTGTCACGTCATATTATTGAAACGTTATTCACGTTTCACGAATGTTTGTTCATGTTATTCCGCATATCGAAATTGTGTTGTTCGCTTATAATTTCTAATAACACTACACCAAACACATACTGTGGACTGGGGAAAAAAACAATCGTATAGTAAACACCATCCAATTAACAACCTACAGTAAACGCCATCCAAAAAAATGGTTACCACGTTACAAGATAAGAATCACACACAAATGGAAATGTAAAACATTACCCGCTACATCATTACACACATCAGCAAAAAGAATCTCACCAAATGGTAAATATGTAAACTCCACACATGCTAAATCAAAAAAAAAAAATTCCTTGCCAATTACATAGGATCAAATGGTTCATAAGAAAAAACACAAGACTAAATGAATCAACATTTCCCAATTTGAGATTTACTGGTAATTTTTCCTTCTTTTTTTTTTTCATTATAACCCAGTAAAAAGTAAAATTATATTTATTATTTATTTATTTCTATTTTTCATCAAATTCTCCAACCAAACGGCGCTCTAAGTTGAATGTTGATAACTTCTCTCTCAACTTTCTTCTCTTTACTGTATCTCACCAGATTAGATTTGAAGTTCAAGTCTTTTTATTTATTATTTTATTTTATTTTATTTTAAGGTTTCTATGCTATACCACGTGAGTGGGTTTGAGGATTCAGCCAATTTTAATTAAAGTCATTGCAAATTAGGTTTTTTTTTTTTAATATCCTTTTATAAAAATATAAAAATAAAAAATTACTAAAAAAAATAATTATCAAAAGGACTACATATGGTGAGCAATCTATATATGGTGAGTGTTTAAATCCTAAGTGTAAACGTGACATCCATTGCATCAATATGCTTAAAAAAATGTAATAAAATTTTTCTTAAAAAAAACAAAAAAATTGTAATAAAATAGTGATATAAAATCAGTGATAAAAAATATTCCAGAGGCAGAGCAACCTCAACCATTTTTGTTGCTTTTTATGTGTCATGTAATGTTTAGCATCATTTTTAGTTTCCCTTTTTTTTTTCTTTTTTCTTTTTTCTTTTTTTTTCTTTTTTTTTTTCTTTTTTTCTTTTTTTCTTTTTTTGGTGGGGTGGGGGGTGGTTGGGGAGATTTCAGTCTTGAAAATTCTAAGGTACAAACAAAATAAGTAATTTTCAGACGCTTTTTAATTGCTAACTTAAACGAGTTTCCAAATATACTAACATAATTTTGAACTTAATTTCTTGAAAACAAATGTTGATTTCATAATTTTTCTCAATAAAATGCCTACATATTTCCCCAAATGTTTGGTATGTTTGAAATTTTGAATCTGGATCTTCTACCAACAGTTGATTTCATAATTTTTCTCAATAAAATGCCTACATATTTCCCAAATGTTTGGTATGTTTGAAATTTTGAATCTGGATCTTCTACCAACAGTCCATATTCCCTCTCTCTCTCTCTCTCTCTCTCTCTCTCTCTCTCTCTCAATACCATAGGGTCCATATAATGCCACAAAAAATGTCAAAAGTTCAAGTAAATGCTCCTCTGCTACACAGCGCGCACACAACATTATAGTCATATGAGCCTCATCCAAGTATTCATCCCTTTCTGAAAATTTCAATCATATGCTATGCATATAACATGTCCTATGTTCTATTCAGTAAGGGACACCAAAAATTTCAAGATAATATTTGATCTTGTCTGAAAAAAACAACAAAAAATAAAGAGACTCTGCATAAAATCTACTGCTATTTAGGGGGGAAAAAGAGGCTAGCAAATGCCCAAATTTGGGACAAACCACTTTACGTTGTAGGGGGGCTGCTAGTTAAACTCAGCTGCAATTTTTGCTAATCAATTCAGCAGCCTTTCTACTTTTTTTCATCTAAACAATAAAACAAAAACACAAATATGCCTTTCAAACAAAGGGCATGGAATTGCCAAAAGCTATTCTATAGTTATCAAGTAGCAATTTCATCGACCTCGGAATGAAATACAAAACTTGGAAATGTTGTCGTTATATCCCTGCATTGTATGAAACAAAATGAAATTACTAAAATGTCAATTTTAACAAAATGGCATGCATGTAAACAAACTATGATCCACTATGATCATCCGTACCTCAGATATGGAAGTGTCATTATCTTCAACAACGAAGGGTTTCGGCTCACAAAATTCTGCCACTCAGTTTTATCTATCTTTCCATCCTGATTTACATCCGATTCCAAAAATGTCTGCAGACAAAATGTAAAAACCATCATATTAATAAAAAATTTCCTGTTATAAGAACATAAAGACATCACATTGTTTCGGAATCAAGAAATTGAGGCTAATAATGACTTTTATTCCCGCCACGGCATTTGTTTCACAAGCATGGCAAACGATGAATTTTTTAGTTCTCTTGTTAAAAGCACAGTATTTGATGCGCCCTGTCAACTTTTGCTCCATTTGTTTGGGTGGAAAACATTTTTTGAAAAATATTTTATGTATTTTCTGACATTTGGAACAACGGAAAATGTTTCAGAATCAGCAACCACTCACCTTATCAAGTATTATCTCAATGGTCTCATCAGCCAGCTTCATTTCAGATTCACATAATAGTGCAATTAACATCTGCTTGACCTGCGAAAATCACATACAATGACGATGCCTGCAAGGTGGTTCCAATAAAATATAATCGAATCGACACAAGTGGTTATGTGCAGCATATATCTGTCAACTAAGTTTTCAGACTACAAACTGACAATCAAGCAACTAATTAATCTCTCAGATGAGGCTTCTTAAAATTGAAAAGGAAGAATTTTATCAGCAACCAGCAGGATAGAAATCATCTGAAGATGGAAAGGCCAAAGGATGAAAAAAAGCTTGAATGAATGAAGTTTTGCATCAAGACCAAGGTGACCCCAGTGGATAAGGTACTCCCTTACGAACTGTGATGCCTGGGTTTGAGTCTTGCTGCGTGATGTAGCGCTTCCTTTCCTTATTCTCCTCCTCCTGATTGTTAAATAATTATTATAAAAAATAATAAATAAATAAAAAAAGGAGGAGAAGAGTTTCGTATCGGATATGAGGAACAATGTTATTACTGTCTCTCATTAATCTGAATTCTGAAGTCAATGTTCTGCAAACATAGATGTCACAAGAACAATGAAACTGACGCCAACAAAACTGTTACTAGTTTCATTCAACAAGAACAAGGTACGTAAATTGATTTCTTCTTGGAAATACTAGAAACCAAAGAGAATATCCATGAGGACTCAAATGCAGTTGTATTGGCTAAAACACAGACACTATACCTACCAACAGATCAGGCAAGAACTCTTATAATTATCTTATGTTAGGTATAGGACACCAAGCAATCCAACCCTTGTGTGGGGGCCCTGCACAGGGGGCCCCAAAGGCTCAAGAGAGACTGATAAACCCAAAGCTAAAGCCCTCTCTAACATCAATTGGTTTTAGGAGAGATGGAGATGGCCCTCTGTCCATGAAGAGAGGGAAGAGGAGGGAAGAAGCTTAATTATGAGAGCAGCACAAAAACAATGAAAGATAGGGACAAAAAAAAAGATACATAAGTTGATATGATGCAAGTTAAAATGGGTCAAAAGATTAAACTATTGCATTATTGTTGAAGTATATAATAGTTGCATGATTGCATCAGATAAAGTTCAGTGATGTACAGCATTAATGACTTCCATTTTGGAAGGTAACAGATGGGAATTCCAACTGTTTATGTGACCTATGGTTCCAATAGTATGATGAACCACATTCCAATTAATACAATCCACACCTTAGGTTATTGTAAAGCTTTAACATGTTGCTCAGACATATGCATTTTCTACACAGACAAATATTAGAACAGTACTATATATTTCTTTTGGAGAGCATATAACCACAAACATACCTCTTGCCGTTCAATAAATCCCGTGCTGTCCAAATCATAGAGCTTAAATGAAACTGCCATGTAACACAACCATAAAATATAAATAAATCTATATTTGCAGAACCTGGGAATGCAATCAATGGAAAATGTATTATATTTTCTCAACTTACAGTCAATTTTGTCTTCTTGTGGGGCATTTGGGTGGAAGACACTGAGTGATCTAACAAAATCACCAAAATCAATGACTCCCTTCCGCTTAACATCAAACAGATCAAATATCTGCATGAGAAATTTAACCGGATTCAAAACAAGTAGAAATTGATTGACATAATGGAGATAAATGTTATATGCAATAGAATAACTAGGTCTCAACAGAAACAAAAAGATAAAGCAGCATACCCTGTTTGCGAAAAGATTCTCCTTCTTTCTATTCTTGAATAGTGCCAATTGAAACTCTTCCTGCAGATCCAACAGGTATATCCAGTATCATGTCAGAATTGAAATTAACATCTCCACATTTTCTTAAACACTAAAATTGTAATGAAAAAATGCATTTATATTTATAATATAGTTGCAAACGTAAAAGTACACAAGTTGTAACTTAGAAACTGAATTTATAGAATACAAGGCCGTGACACAAACATTATCATTAAGCAAACCATATACAAGGAACTCCTATGATACTTCGCCCAATGCTAAAACATTAATTGGCAGAGCTGTGCACTACACAACTTTACTATTTTTCTCAATTTCTCCACCATCATTCAATGATCTCAGAATATGTGGTTACCAGAAAGGATGCCTTGTGGTACTTGCTTTCTAATAAAAGGTACAAAGTAACCAATATTACAAAGGAGGAGACACTCCCTCAACAGTCTTATCTTTATTGATCATTTTAATTTTTTTTTTTTTTTAATTGATCATTTTAATGAAATTTGATACCCTAACAAATTAGCAAGACACCAAGAGAGAGAGAGAGAGAGAGAACATGACTTCTATCTAAGAAGCACGGACATGCGGACAAGGACACGGATGTGGACAAGGACACAGGATACGGCAATTTCAAAAAAATGGAGACACGGTGGAGACACGGCAATAAAATATGTTTTCATATATTTTTATTTACTATCTAGATTACTATTACATTCACAAACAATCAATATTAACAAAAATAACTCTAATTCTATATTTTTTATTAAAAATAAATAAATTATAAATTAACATTTACAGTTTATATCTTTTTTATAGATAATCTCTTAATTATTTAAATCTAAGAAAAAATATAGTAAACATTCAACATTTATCAAAAGTACTAAAGAAAATAAGGGAAAAGATCACTTGGCATGTTCCTAGTGTGTCCCCAAAATATCCCTGGCATGTTCCCTAAAAATAAATTAATTAAATAAGAGGACACGCCATGTGGCGTGTCCCATAAGTGTCCCCGCCATGTCCACGTGTCTGACACGGATACAACACTTGTTTTGAAGTGACGGTACTTCATAGACTTCCATTGTCAATCACATCACAAGCATTGAATAATTTTATATTAGCATGTCTTTTACTCATACCATATCTACTATGCCCCATGTTCACATGTAATTCAATATCACGGACAAATAAGCTTTAACAAAATCGTTAGTATTATGAAAAAGAAAGGATTCCCTTCTAAGTTCCTATGAATGCCTCTTCATTTGTAAGAGAGACAATATACCAAATCCACTACTTCACTAGCTGGACCAACAGTGACTTCAATATCAAAATGTGGACTACTGATTTATAGATTCTCCAAAATCACCAATAAAGGATACAGTACAGAGGAACACTAGCAACCACTGTATAATCTATACGTATAACCTAAAATCCCAAATATTACCAATAACATATGAAAAATAGGGATGATGAACATAAAAAAAAAAATGAAATAAGATAAGTGTTAGCTATATGTAGTGGTGCACATCACCTTGTTTATTAGTCCATCGTCAATCACGGAACTGCTAATACTCTTAAATAGCTCAAATAATGCTTCAACTTCACTTACACTAACTGAAAAACAGAAAATGACAAATGAACAATCTTTCAGTAAATTTTATTTAAAAGAAGAAAGGCAACATAATCAATAGCTATTTAAAAGAAGAAAACATATTTTGAGCATATCAAAAATCTGTTTAATAAAAGAAATAGCACAAGTTTTTCTTAGGTTTGGATGGTGAAGACTTGAATGAGACTAAAGTGAAAGTGGACAGCGAGAAAGTTTTAAAGCTGATGGAAGTGGATCCATGGAAGGCATATGTGTATATAGGGCTGTAAACGAACTGAGCTATTCGCGAACAGGTTCGAGCTCGGCTCGGTTGCTTAATAAACGAGCTCGAGCCAAAATTTTAGGCTCGTTTTCTTAACGAGCCAAGCCCAAGCTTGGCAAGGCTTGGTTGGGCTCGCAAGCCTGGGTATATATATGTTATGAAATTAGGGTTTCACTCCTAAAAGTTGCTGCTCCTTCCTGGAAGCTGCTAGGGTTCTCTCTTCACTCTAAAAGAAACGTTGTCTCTACTCAAGTTTTTCCTGATTCGAATAACACAGAGAGATTGTTCTACAACCTTTGTATGCTACTCCTTCTTCCTTGTTTTCTTATTTTTCATCTCTATTTCAAGTAAGGGTGCAACTCCGCCGGGGTTGTTAACAACTCCGCCGGTCCCAAGCCCGGGTTAAGGAGGAGGGTTGTGTGTTAGGTAGCCGACAGCCAATACGAAAAAAAGCCGCTCAAATCCCTTATGACAATGATCGTTTAAATGCTAGGTTGTTCTCCTCAAGTGATGCGTTGCACCTGCCACCGAGTGTTTCGAAAAGTGAGCAAGAGGCGCTGCATTGACGCCTGGGTGCTGTGAAAAATGGGCAAAGGTTCCCACATTTTTCTGGACGAGCGCGGATAAAGAAGCTAGTCTAAGACTATAGGTTTAGGGTAGCCACGTGGAATATAAGAACCTTAACTGGTAAGACGATGGAGTCGGTAGATGTTATGATTAAGAGGAGAGTTAGAATAGCTTGCGTACAAGAAACTAAGTGGACCGATGAGAAAGATAAGAAAATTAAGGATACCAGTTTTAAACTGTATTATAGTGGTAAAGATAAACACATGAATGGGATAGGAATCTTAATTGCCAAGGGTCTTATGGAGAATGTAGTGTCGGTCGTTTGGAAAGGGGATAAGATTATGTTAGTTAAACTAGTTATTAGAGAGAATATAGTGAATGTTATAAGTGCATACGCCCCTCAAGTAGGATTAGATGATCAGACTAAGAGGGATTTTTGGGAGCAAATGGATGAGATCTTACAGGAGATACCCGTAGGAGAGAACCTGGTTATAGGTTGAGATTTTAATGGCCATGTAGGTATAGATAAACTAGGTTATGAAAGAGTGCATGGTGGATACGGTCTTGGTGACAGAAATGAGGATGGAGAGAGTATCTTAGATTTTGCGTTGGCTTCTGACCTGGTGGTGGCCAATACTATGTAAAAGAAAAGGGAGGAGCATTTGATAATCTTTAAGAGTGGGTCAATTAAGAGCCAAATAGATTACTTCTTAATGAGAAAAGTGGACTGCCTAAAATGCAATGATTGTAAGGTGATTTTTGGAGAGAGCCTGATCCCTCAACATAGAATTTTGGTACTAGATTTATGTTTTAAAGGGCAATGCCAAGTTAGGAAGGATGGTAGGCGTCGTAGGACGAGATGGTGGGACCGAAAAGGGGATAAATTAGAAATATTTAAGAATAGAATGGATAAGAAAGGTACTTGAAACTTGGAAGATGATGCTAAAACTATGTGAAATTCGATGGCCAATTGTATGAGACGAATCTCAAGGAAAGTGCTTGGAGAGTCGAAAGGAACGGGACCCAACTCTAGGAAAACTTGGTGGTGGAGGGAAGAGGTTCAAACGGTAGTTAAGACAAAAAACAGAGTGTTTTAAAAGTGACAAAATGATAGAACTGCAGAAAACTTTAAGAGCTATAGATTGCCTGATAAGAAGGTCAAGAAAGTAGTGAGAGAGTCTAAGTTGAAAGCTTATGATGCCTATACACTAGACTAGATAGTAAGGAGGGAGAGAAGAAGGTATACAAACTTGCTTAGATACGGGAGAGGAAAATAAGAGATTTTAATCAAGTTAGTGCATCAAGAGTGAGGATTCTAAGGTATTGGTGAGAGATGAAGAGATTAAGAAAAGATGGAAGAACTATTTTGAGAAACTATTAAATGAGGAACATGGAAGTGCGACAATAGGAGAAGAAATAGCCAGTAATACGATAAATCCAGACTATAGGTTCTATCGCAGGATTAGGAACTTTGAAGTGGAGATAACACTTAAAAAGATGAAATCAAATAAGGCTTTAGGACCAGATGATATCCCTATTGAAGCTTGGAAGTGTTTGGGTAAAAAGGGGGTTGCTTGGTTGACTAGGTTGTTTAGCAAAATTTTGTTGACTAGGAGCATGCCAGATTTTAGTGCCAATCTATAAAAATAAAGGAGATGTCTAGAATTGCAACAACTATAGAGGAATCAAGCTAATGTGTCATATAATGAAAGTGTGGGAGAGGGTGATAGAACGCCGATTGCGAGATATAACAGAGGTATTAGAGAATCAATTTGGGTTTATGCCTGGCAGGTTAACAATAGAAGCAATCTATCTTTTGAAGAGAGTAATAGAAAAGTATAAAGAAAAGAAAAAAGACATTCATATGGTATTTATTGACCTTGAGAAAGCATATGATAGAGTGCACTGGGATATAATATGGTGGGTGTTAGCGAAGAAAGGGGTGACAAAAGATTACATTGATGTGATTAGGGACATGTATGAAGGGGTGGTAACCAGTATTAGATCGCCTGCTGGAGAGACAAATGAATTTCCTATCAATGTAGGGTTACACCAAGGATCTACCTTAAGTCCTTATCCTTTTGCTTTAGTTATGAATGAGTTGACGAGAAATATCCAAGATGACGTACCATGGTGTATGCTTTTTACAGACGATATAGTGCTAGTCGATGAGGCTAAAGAAGGAGTTAATACAAAATTGGAGATTTGGAGAAAAACTCTTGAAACTAAAGGACTCCGGATGAACAGAACTTAGACAGAATACATAGAGTGTAAATTTAGTAACAGTAACAATGAAAGCAGAGGAGAAGTGAAGATTGAGAACCAAGAACTTAGACAGAGTACATGGAGTGTAAATTTAGTAATAGTAATAATGAAAGCAGAGGAGAAGTGAAAATTGAGAATCAAGAACTGCCTAAAAGTGAACATTTTTGTTATTTAGGGTCGATTATCACAATAGCGGGGGAGATTGATGCGGATGTGGCCCATAGGATTAAAGCGGGATGGTGTAAGTAGAGAAGTGCGTCTGGGGTACTGTGCGATAAACGAATACCCACTAGACTTAAAGGTAAGTTCTATAGAACGACTATTAGACCAACGACGTTGTATGGAACGGAGTGTTGGGCAACCAAAAAACAGCATATAGATAAGATGAATGTAGCTGAGATAAGAATGCTAAGGTGGATGTGTAGCAAGACTAGACAAGATAGGACAGAATTAAGAATGAGTATATTCGGGAATGGGTAGGAGTAGCACCGATAGAAGATAAGTTGAGAGAGAATCCATTGAGATAGTTTAGTCATATTCAACGGAGACCAACAGAGGCAGTAGTGAAGAGATGCGATGCTGTAAAGGTAGATGGAAGTGTTAGGGGACAAGGTAGGCCTAGATTAACGTTGGTTAGCGTTGTAAATAGAGATATGGATCCACTTAATTTGACTAACAAAATGGCCTTTGATAAGGCTGCGTGGAGAAAAAGATTCATGTAGCCGATCCCATTTGATCGGACTTAAGACTTAGTTTGGTTTGGTTTGGTTATTTCAAGTAAAGGTGCAACTTGGGCGGGATCAACCCGAGCAACCCGAACCCAGCCTGAATTTTTTTCGGAGTTGGACAATATATTTTTAAATTCGGTACAAGTTTGGACCAAAATTTAGAAGCCCGAATTAAATTTGAGCGGGCTTGGGCAAAAACGTCAAACGACCCGAGCAACCCGAAACCCGAATTATACATATATAAATATATAAAAATATTAAATATACATACTACCTCCGTCCCAAAATATTAGTCCCTTATTCCATTTTTCATTGTCCCAAAATGTTAGTCCCTCTTCAAAAATCAAGTACAAAAATAATATAAATTTCCTATTTTGCCCTTCTTTTAAATTAATAAACAATATAAAAAGTACAATTATGATATTGATATTCCCAAAAAATGTACTATCAAAAGGATAATTTTGGAAAATTAACTTTTTTCAAATCTTAGTTGCAGGAATCGTCCTAACAGGTGACGAATCTCCCTAAGAAACGCGATTCCGCGCTTCCGAGAAAGAAACGTGTAGGAATCGCGTTTCTGTGGCGAGAGAAACGCGATTTAGTCTAAGATGGGATCGTAAGGGGGAGAGAGAGAGAGAGAGAGAGAGAGAGAAACCTGAACTCGCTGTCGCTTCTCCTTCGACATCGCCTGGACCTTCGATCTGCTCCTTCGATCTGCTCTCGCGATCTGCCTCGCCTTCGATCTTCGCCTTCGCCAGACCTTCGATCTGCTCTCGCGATCTGCCTCGCCTTCGATCTTCGCCATCGCCATCGCCATCGCCAGCCTTCTTCTTCTTCTTCTTCTTCTCTCTCTCTCTCTTTCTCTCGCTCGTCGATTTATGTTCTGCTGTGTCCTTAGTAGCAGGAATCGTTGATGCTGCTCACGATTCTTCCTCAGAATCGCGATTCTGCGCTTCTGACTCAAATTCGTTGAAGAATCGCGATTTTGATGCAAGAGAAACGCGATCTGATACGAATCTGTCTTCTTCTCAGTCGGAGCTCCATCGCGCGCCATCGCAAGACCTTCACAGGCCATCGCAGACTTCTACCTTCCTCCTCGCTGGTCTTCGCGAGTCGCACACAGGCCATCTTCATCACTATCGCGATCGTCTTCGTCACTATCGCGATCGTCTTCGTCTTCGTCATCTCTCTGTGCTTCTCTCTCTCTCTCTTCGTCTCTAATTGCTTCGTCGTTCTCGTCTCTCTCTGTGCTTATATCATATAATATATATATAGTATATAACTGTGCTTATATCATATAATTTATCATATAATAGTGTGGAGAGGAGATTGGATAAAATATCTATAATAATTTATTATTATAATTTATCATATAATAATTGGATGATTCATATATATATATAATTATATTATATATGTAATAAAAAAATATTTAATTATTATTTCTTAAAATATCATATATAATAATAATTTTTGTAAATTATTATTTTTTAACTTTTTAACATATAACATATAATTTATCATAAACAATATAATTTTTATTTGTAAAATAAAAAATTATTTATTTTATTATACATAATATAATTTTTTTTTATTATTTATTTTTTTAACAATTATTTCTTAACTTTTTAACATATAATAAATTATCTAATTGTTTAAAAGAAATCTATTTAAATCATATATAATAAAAAAATCTTCAAAAATTTATAAAATAAAACATCTAATTTTTATTTATTATTTATTTTAACATAATTTATTATTCATTATAATAAATAAAATATAATTAATAAAAATAATACATAAGCGCTCCTAATTTACGACTCCTCTAAGTGGCCACGTTCCCCCGCTCCCGCTCCCGCTCCCGCCCCCGCTCCCGCTTCGTGCAACTAAGGCTGTGTCTCCTTCCTCCCCTCTCTCTCTCTCTCCCTCCCTTCTTCGATTTATGTCTGTAACTCTGTTCGTCTGAGTATAATAAACATAATAAATAATATAATTTGTTATAATAAATAATATAATTTAAATAATATAATTTGTTATAATAAATATAATAAATAATATAATTTGTTATATAAGAATAAATCTAATTAAATCAAATATAATAAAAAATATCAAATCAAATCTATAAAATAAATATCTAATTTTTAACTTTTATTTACTTTAACATACTTTATTATTCTTTATTTGTTATATTTTTTATTTATAATATACATCAATTAAAAATAAAAATAATTATATAAATAAATTAAAAATATTATCAATAAAAATAATACCAAGATAAAAATAATAAATATATTTAAAAATAACTATTAAAATATATATATATATATTACCGCTCCCCGAGACGCTCCCAACCTAAGAAACTTCTATCAGCTCACGCTCCGGCGCTCCCGCTCCCGCTCCCGCTCCCGCCCCGGCTCCCGCTTCGTGCAACTAAGTTTCAAATGCAATAATTGTACTACCAAAAAAAATTAGATTCCCCAAAAGAGACCATTATTTTGGGACGGAGGGAGTATAAATTATTAGTCATTACATGATATTAAAGTAATTTAGATTATTAAATCAGATTGAATATATATTATATATACAAAAAACATAAAATCTTACTTTTTTTTAAGTTCACTCATAAATTGTAGAGACTACTATAGCCGCATCCCTCTTATATTATATAAATTATTTGTTTTGATAGTATTAATGATTTTCTATAATAGAAAAAAATTGTAAATAGAGTCAAATTTTAAAAATTTAATAATGTAACAAAAAAAAAAACTGAAATTCATTTACAATTCAGACAACTCGGGTCGAGCTTGGGCAGGCAGCCTCAGGTTACAATTCGGGCCTGGGCGGGCCTAAGCAGGTCTTAGCATAACTTGGGTTAGGCTTGGACAACCTCCCAACCCAACTGAACCCGCCCGAATTGCACCCCTAATTTCAAAAGATGTGGTCTCATCTCATCTCTTTGTAGATAAATTTTGGGGCTAGGTTTACAACATCGAATCGAACGAAGCAATGTGCTGAATATCAACATTTCTTTGTTCTGGTAAAAATTTGGGACTAGAAGATAAAATCTTCTCTTCAATCCTTTGTGGTAAGTTTTCTATTCCTTACTTTTGTTCTTCAATCTTAGGGTTAGTTTCTTCTTCTTGATAAAATATTTTCTTTGTTCTTGTTTGTGAGACTATCCTTCTTCATATGTTTTATTTATTTATTAAACTTTTATCTCTGGTGTCCTTCATATGTCTCTCTGTGTTTAGATAATTTACTCTAAATGTGTAGGAGTGAGAGAAAAAAATGAATATTAAAAGAAAGAGAAAAAAATACACAGGAAGGCTGCTCTGTTTTTGTGCTTGTCTATGCTCATACAAGCATTCATGTATAATTTATATAAGTTAGCTGAAAAATATGTTCCCCAAGAAGGCTGCTCTGTTTTTGATTCTTGCACTGAGTTGCCAAAACAATTAATACAATATTGCAAACCCAATAAGCCCCTTTTGTAATAATTGTTTTGTTGATGCTTGTTGGAACTTATTTGTATTTGAATCATTTTTCGAAACAACAGGCAAAGGAGCGTTTGTGAAACTGAAAAGGGTGTAATTAAATCCCAATTTTGCGAATGTAAAAGTCAATAAATTATTCATTTTGATCCTGTACTTTAGCATGTTGAAGTTGAATTGCATGACTATAGATATAAAAGAGTAATTTGAATTGCATGTTGAAGTTGAAGAAAACCATGAGTAATGTACAGGTTTGTTGTTTAAGAAAGAGAGAGGAGAGAGAGAAGTTTTAGAAAGAATGTGTGGGCTTGCTATTTGAGAGAAAGAGAGAGGAGAGAGAGAGAGAGAGAGAGAGAAGTTTTAGAAAGAATGTGTGGGCTTGCTATTTGAGAGAGAGAGAGAGAGAGAGAGAGAGAGGACTCATTTGAGAGAGGAGACTCATTTGAGAAAAAGAGAGGACAAAATGTGTGGGTTTGCTATGTGTGGGCTTAATATTTTAATAAATAAGGCCTGTTATTTAAGTGTGGTTGGTTCTTTGATGCAATGCTGCTGTTATGTTTTTGCTTACTTTGATGCAATGTTGTTGGATATGGCAAACAAATACAATGGTTTAAGTAGTGCTCTATTCTTAGAATCTTTGTCTAAAGAAGGCACCGGATGTAAGTATGATCTTTTATCCTATATAATTAAAGTCCCTTCTAATAATCAATTTATGTGAAAAGTAGTAGAAAAAATATCTGAAATCAAATTTTTTTTGCTTCTTTTAATAGGCTGGTGAGCCATCTTTTAAAGAGATTTTGCTGCCTTAACGGTTTCTTGTAATTGGGATATCTTAACAGGGTACATTTAATATTTTTAATTTTTTTTCATTAAATGAAAGAGTTGTTCATGGTAATTATTTTGCGGTTTTACACTAACATTAATCTTTATCAAATGAAACAGATTTTTGAAAAGTGCAGTGCAATACAGATTACCCAACAAAATTGAAGGAAACTTTTAGAGTTGTATCAAGTGAAGACATTATTAGAAAGTTTCATTGATCTTCTTGCTTACTAAGAGAGACTTAAAGACTTTTGCTCTTTTTTTAAATGATGTAATTTTATATTTTGGAGTTGGGATATGGGAGTATTATGTTTTGATTAGATTAGTTTTAAAGTTGGTCTGTTTGCATATTGCTAGAATAGTTATAGCAATTAATTTTCCTATGTTCTTGATAATTGGATTTTAGCTAAAGAGTTTGAATAGGTCCATTTGCAAGTTTTTATAATATGTTGATATTAATAGTATTGTTTATGTCATTGATTTATTGTTGCATTAGAATGTTTTATTTGATTTTCAATATCAGCAAAAAAAAAAAATTTTTTGCCCTGTTCATCAGCTTAATTTGTTTGTGTTCGAGCTCGAGCTCATTCGTTTGTAAACGAGCTAAGTCAAGCCAAGCTCAAGCTTTACAAATATCTAGCAAGCCTAGCTCGAGCATAACTTTTATAGAGCCGAGCCTGAACATGATCAAGTTTTATTGAGCCAAGCTAGAGCTCAGCAAAACTCGACTCGTCTCGGCTCGTTTGCAGCCTCATGTGTATATCAAGGTTAGGGTTTTAATTTAATAGGAGTATAGAGAAAGAAAAGTATAACATTTAAGTGAAAGGTGGCATTATATGGTTGATTGATCAAATGTGAATTTTTTCTCCTTACGCCTCGTTTGGCAAGTGGTTGTTTTAGCCTAAAAGTCAAAAAGTTACTAAAAAAGTCAAAAAGTCAAAAAGCCAACAACTTATACCAAAAAAATCAAAGATTCCCTTTTCTCTCTACTTTTTGCACATCTTTTCGTAAAAAGCCAAAAAATCATCCCAAATATACTAGTTTTTTTACCTCATATTTTAGCTAAAAAGCCAAAAAATTACTAAAATAGCCTGTTCCCAAACGAGGCCTAATCGATAAATACTTTATAGGATTCTTTAAAGAAGGATAAATTGGACATTTAATGAAATGTATAGCATAACACATCAGCAAAACCAGTAACATTATTAACGGCTTTTTCACAGCACGGGAAAGTGATGCGATTTTAGAACTTGAGAGAGACCAATGTAATATTGTCAAACTAAGGGTAGCACTAAAACAAAATCATTCATCAGGGGAGATATGTATCGCTAAAATAAAAATAACAAACTGCAACAACATAAACATCCTAAGTAAAAATTGAAGAACTTACAAGCTGTTTGTGAAGCCAGAATTACCGGGTCCTCATGTCCAGGAAACTGCTTTTTTGCCTTAGACTGGAAACAGCCCATTTACGAATGGAAGAAGGAGAAGCGCACCACTAGACTAGCGCCTAGCGCTTAGGCTTTCACTACAATATATCATCAAAACCATCTTAACCTTGCAAATTACCAATCCGTATTCAAACACCACCATACAAAATAATCAGCAAACTAATATAAACAATATCACAAATAGATTCACGAAGATTCCAGATCAGAAAAGGACTCAAGTTAAATCAAAGATCCAAAATTCTTGGTATTACTGAATTCTAAACATCAAAAGAAAATTAGATCTAATCTATCCAACCCAACAGAGAGATTCCATAGAAATTGATAAATAAATTCAAAGAACCAGTTAATGAAATTCAACTTATCCTAACAAATCAAAAATCCAACAAAATAAATAAATAAATAAACTAACTCCAATAGCTACACAAGACATGATGTTTCCAGTTCCCAGAGGAAGGGAAGAAAAAAAGAAAAGAACATAAAAAACAATGCTTAATAATTTTCCTTATCTGATTAGGCAAAAAATTGAGAATTAACAAATAAAGAGAAATAAAACCTCAAATAAGTTTCTTACTATTATATACAATTCTACAGATCTTTTCCCTTTTCTGAGTGACAAAAAAATCAGCCAAATAAAAGACATCCAGAACTTTTATTGTTACGGATCAAAAACCAAAACGAAGCTTAAAAATTCAAACTTTTTCCACCACTTTTCTTTTCCTTCAATTTCCCAGCTACCAAACGACAATACACCAAACAAAAACCCAAAAAACAAAAAAATCGATGGAACCCAGAAAACCCAAAACGCCAAAACCCTAAAATTCAACAACAATACATTCCATCAACATCAAAAGGGAATCAAAAATCAAGAACAGATCGAGAAAAGTGATGCATACCTGAGTTACCGACCAGCAATTTGGCCGGAAAAAAACCCTTGTCCTAGATAGAGGAGGAGCCCTGTTATAGAGAGAGAGTTTTAGAGAGAGAGAGAGACAGAGAGAGAGGGGGGGGGGGAGCTAGAAAGAGGTAAGAAAACGAGGAACGACGATCACGGGCCTGCTATTGTATTGGCCGTTGATCAATGGAACGAAACTTGGCCACACGGGAATTTAACACACTGTACTGTCCACCGAAACAGAAGAGAGAGAGAGAGAGAGTTTTGGAAACGCCGAGGTTGAGGGTGACAGAGGAACATAAATAAATAGGCAAGGAATGAGGGTTGGGAGAGTGAGATTACGCGCGGTTTGGACGTGTGTGGAATGGAATATTAATGTGGTAGTTGGAATATACCCGTTTTACCACGTGGATACCGGATTCGTTATGGGATCCTCTCATTTTGCTTTTGCTTTTGCTTTTCCTTCGCTAACCTTTTTTTTACGTCCCTCTTTTATACAGTAAATAAGTAAATTACTAAAAAAAAATTAAAAACATAACGTTAAATTAAAATAGTAATACAAATTTAGGCTTAGTTTGACATAACTTAAAAAAGTTAAAAAATCACTATCCTATTTAAATCACATCATTTTATTTAAGTCACATTACCTTTTTACCACATCACTTCAAACTCAACCCATACCCAACTTATATTTCATAAAAAGTCAAAAGGGTCATGATTGAGACCCCCTCCAATCACCATCCCCATCACCCCCACACACACGTGGCGGGTGGTGATTGGAGGAGAAGGAAAAAAAAGAAAAAGAAAAAGAAAAACTAGCCAATCATGTTAAGAGGGGGTCAAAGGGGGTGGGAGGGAAAGGGGGTCCGGAACATTATTGAAAGTCAAAAAGTGTACTTATTTAGTTTATCCCAAACAACCCCTTATTCTTACCAAAATTTTTTATCAAATATCTCACATAAGGTCATCTCCAGCGCTACACCAAATTCAAATTTGACGAAAAAATCTCTTTTTTTTGTACTTCAACAATTTCACCAAACTTATATCAAATTAAAATTTTTTTTAAAAATTTCCTAATCTGGACCACTTTTTACCATTTTACTGTGCATGAGCAAGACCCACCGGATGTCTGACCGGATGTCCCCGGTCATCCTCTTCCTTGAACAATTCCCACAAAAATAGGTAATATAGAGGGTTGGAAAAATGGTTTGTGCAACCACGACTTTTGACTAACTTTGAACCTAAATTAAGATGGGTTCCGGATACCGATTGAGGTATATCCAGGAATAAACGCGTTCTTTGTCGGGTGGCGATTCACTTCGTATATTTGGTTATTCAAGCTATTTTATGAATAAATACAAAATTGATTCCAAAAAAGGCTTCGACAACACGGTAGTTGAACAAATTCAAATTTAATTCGTCTTTGATTTCTTCATCACAAACTAGAGGTGTTCAAAAAATCGAATCATCCGATGAAACCGACCAATTCGATCCGAACCGAATGATTATGGTCGGTTTCGAAAAGCCTCCACGATCAGCTCGGTCTTTGTAGGTAAAATTTATCAATATTTCGATTGGCTGACAATTGTGTTCCTTGAGAACCGACAAAATCCGAACCGCCTAAAAAATAGTTCAATAGGCTTATAGGATTGAATATCTTCACTCCTCTTCACGTGATAATAATAATTAAAACTCTGAATCTTTGTATGAATTACAAAAAAAGTAGCACATGGCTTAAAAAAAAATATCAGATCTTTCTTTTGAGTCCGGATCCCCTCCTTGCAATTCCTCCTTGCAATCCTCCTTACAACAGCTGAGATCAGTCGTTGCACATCCAACGGCCATAAAAATAAATAAATAAAGAAATTGAAATTTCACTTTATTCCCGCCCATTGCTATAGTTATACATTCAAGCACAATCACTCTCACTTTCACTCAGCCTCACACTCATCCGTCCTCCTTTACCGAACCCACCCTCACCGGTGACTAGTCCGCCAGACGGCACTGGCGACCAAGATGGCGACCCACTCTAGCCCTAATATTCTCTGCTTCGTAAACCATAACTCCACCGCAACCACCATCAGCTGAGCGAAAAAATTTCTTGATGAGAACGTGGGTTCTGAGGCCATAGAGAAACCAGGTTTGTATTCGAAACTCTGAAATTAAGAAGTTAGGGTTATGTGATTGAAATTGAGAAAATAGATTTGAAATTTCAAAATTAGGGCTTTGATTTGGGATTCGAACAGTGAAAAATTAGGGCTTTCAAAATGGGTGTGATTTTGTGGGTTTTGGATGAATTAGTTTGACAAATTGATTTATTTTCTACTTGATTTTGTAAAGAATTGTTGTAGAGTTCTTGTGAAATTATATCCATGACACTAGTTTGAACTTAAGTTTTCAAATTATAGTTGAAAAACTAATTATAGTTGAACTTAAGTTTTGTGTTTGAAATTAGTTTGTTCTGTGTTTGAAATGATAGTTGAACTAATTATCCATGACAGTAGTTTGTTCTGCGTTTCAAATTATATAATTGCTCTCTAGTACTATTTCTAAGATCCATTTTCCTTGAACCCAAAAACAACTTAAGTTCTTTTTGTTTACATACTAGAAGCATCTCCACTAGTGTAGTCTTTTCAATGCTATTTTAGCCTGTATAAAGTGTACTTTATACAGATTTGTTATGAGCTGCTCCATATATAAGAGACTGGAGTGAGTGTTTTATGTTGTGATATGCTATTTTAGCACTGCTAACATCTGTACTAATCTAATACAAAATTCAAGCATAGAAACCAATATTGAAACATAAACAGGACCACAAACAGCAAACTATGTGCAAATTGAACATTGAATAACTACCACCAAAAATAAATTTCTGTCAAAATTATAGTTGAACTAATTATCCATGACACTAGTTTGTTCTGTGTTTGAAATTACATCCATTAATGCTATGTTCTGTGTTTGAAAAACTAATTATCTACTTTTAAATGATAAAATCCTAATAAGTTACAAATCAAATGAAAGTGAGTTAAGAACTAGGTGTTGCATTGGCTTCAACGAAAGTGAGTTAAAAAACAATGAGTTGAGTCAATCCTTGACAACCTAGCAAGTCCTGACATTGTTCCACATTGTAGTTGTTCCACATTGTTCCAATTAATCTAGCAAGTCTTGACATTTTACCCATGAGAATGTTTTCAGTTTGGCTCAAATTGAAGATATTTTCAGTGCTGACATTAATCTAGCAAATCCAGTCACTCACTCTGAAATTGAAGATGTTACACTAGTTGTTCCACATTGTTCCATTTTCAGTGAAGATATTTTCAGTTTGGCTCAAATTCAAATAACCTTCACACTCTGTCCATTTCCTCTATGGAACTGCCATTTAAAAAATTTCTCATGTATACAGATTTAAAAAATGGCTTCTTCTTCTAACAATAGCAACATAAGATTACAACCGAGGCTATGCAATTGTAGAAGAACCGCTGCCATATATATTGTAAGAACCAATGAGAATGGAAATCAATGGCGTTTGTTCTTTGTTTGCCCATCAAAATATGTAAGTATGTATTGGAAAATTTATTCCTTTAGTAGTCACATCAATATTTGTCTTATTCAACTAACTGATTGTCATGCATTGCAGAGAAACACTCCCACTCCCCATTGCAATTACTTCAAGTTCATGGATCAAAATGATGAAGACGTTACATCCAGAATCCATTCCAACAGTGTAGCTTATGATGCTTTAACAGTAGAAGATTTTAACGAAGTAAGGACGAGACTTGATTACATGGAAAATGACTATGGTCGAAGGCTTCAAAGGATGAAAAATAATATCAAAGCGATGGTGTATTTCATTGTATTTTCTATCATTTTGTGCTTTATAATGTAACTTTTGTACTATATTGTATTTTGGGAAACTGAATGGAAGTCTGTACCATTTTAGGTTTTATGTACTTCATGATGTAACTTATGTTTATGGAATGAATTTTAACGTTGAACTTAGAATTGCCATTACTTCATTATGGATTGATTTTTGGGAAACATTGGTTGATTGCCCTCAACTTATGGCCTCAACTTGTTATCTGTCATCTGTTATGGAATGAACTATGGAATGAATTAACATTGGTTGATTTCCCTCAACTTGTTATCTATTATGGAATGAATGATGGAATGTTTTGTGGGAAACATTCAACTTGTTATCTGTTATGGAATGAATGATGGAATGAATTTTAAGAAACATGTTGTTAGCAAGTTTATCATCATTGCTTACTCATGGTTCTGAGTATGGGAGCAGCATGACTTACTTAAGTTTATCATCATTAGCATCATTATTACTTACTTAAGTTCATCATCATTACTTACTTAAGATAAGTTTATGACTTAAGTTTATCATCATTAGCAGCATGATAAATTGTTAGCAAGTTTATCTATTATCTGTTAGCATGTTATGGTTCAGAGTATGGCAGCAGCATGAAGCTCTAGCAGAACCATTTATCAGTATGGCACATTTTGGTTTAACAACAGCAGCATACCAAAACCAATATGTTATAGTTCTATGAGTATGGCAGCAGATCTAGCAGATCCAACATTGGCACCAACATGTATGGTTCTATCATTAGCATACCAGAACCAGAACCAACATTAGCACCAACATGTATAGTTCTATTATTATCATTAGCATACCAAAACTAACATGTATGGTTCTATCATTAGCATACCAAATCCAGCATACCAGAACCAACATGTTATGGTTCTAGTAACAGATCCAGCATACCAGAACCAGATAACAGCAAAACCAGCATACCACCAACAGAACAGATAACAGTAGCATACCACCAGCAAAACCAGATGATAGCAGAACCAACATACCACAAGCAGAACAGATGAGTGATCAGCAGAACAACAGAACCAGAACCAGCATACCAAAACCAATACAAACATGGACACCAATACAAACATGGACAACAGTACAAACATGGACACCAACACAGTTACAACACAGTGTAGACACCCCATTTTTGACCATCCTCAAAACTCGGTTGTGCTTGCAGGTACATCCAGCCACAAGTTCAATTGCTCGTTGGGTATTCGATTTTCGCGGCGGAATGTCACAAGTTTGAGCTTTCCAAACCCTGTATCCTTTCTGTCTCATTCTTGGACCATGACTTGGTCCTTTCAGAATGTGTTTCTTAGTGCACTACCGGCCACCTTTTGACCCTGCCGGCCTTCACTTTGTTGCTGCCGGCCATTGATTGAGCCTGCCGGCCATCACTGATGGCCGGCAGAACCCCTGTCTCAGCAGGTTTCACTGCAGATCTTTTGAGCCAGCTGGAATCCTTTTATCTCCCCTCCATACACGTGTATGGAGGAATGAAGCTCTTGCCAAGCTTCTTGAAGAAGCTTTGCATAGTTTTTCCTCTATATAAGGAGAGAGCCTCTCTCCTTAGCAGAGGTTCAGCCATTTTAGAAGAGATATAGCTCTCTCTCTCTCTCTCTATATTGTTGTGGTTTAGTCCATTTTTTCTTGCACTTTTACACTACAACACATAGAGATACACCACCACCATTGGACTGAGGTTCTTAGGAAGGTTACTTCAGCTCTGAAAGTGAGTTTTTGGCCCCTGAGGTTGCTGGTTTCGAAGTTGGTCTTCAAGGGTGAGCTTCTTCCCCTTTTTAGCACTTTCTTGTACCTCATTTTGGCTATACTTACATATTGTTTTAGGCCTTGCTTTCAACTGAAAGAAGTCTTTTTTTTAAGTGCTTTTGAAGTTTGTTTAAGGTCTTTTTGGTGATAGGGGTGTACAACCCTCTTGTATGCTTTGTTTAGCCTTGTTTTGAGCCATGGTTTAAGGCCTTCGAGCTAGCCTTGGTTTGGACTTCTAGCCACTGAAATCCAGTGGATTTTCAGTGATAGGCATGTGGTTTTGATGCCTCAAATCAGAGGGGGTGACCCCCTCTCTTTTGGTTTTTGTTTGCTTGCATTTTTGGCCTTCCAAAGGAGCATGCTTCTCTGTACTTTTGAGGCTTGGTTCAGGCCCTTTTTTGTGACTTTTAAGACCTGCCTTGGCTCTGTCCATGGCTGGTTTGGTCACCTTTTACATGCATCTTGTATGCGTAGTGTAATCCCATTTGTAGCTCATCAAAGTAGCATGTTTGCCTAGCTTGTGTTGAGTCCATTTCAGTAGGTTTTTGGTAATGTTTTACCATGACTTAAATCTGTTTTGGGTTGGTTTTGTCACTCCATGCATGTATAATACACTTGTAGTGTAAATCTCATAAACTAGCTTTATATGCTTCTTGCTTTAGTATGTTATCCTAGCTTATGTTGAGTCCATTTCAGCATGTTTTTGGTGATGTTTTGCCATGTCATGATTCTTTCCATAGCTGGTTTGGTCATCCTTTGCATGCTCCATATACTTGTAGAACAAATCTTGTTTACTAACTTTATGTGCATGATGTTTTGACTCATCATCCTAGCATTTTTTGGCTTTGCTCCAGCATGATTTCATTTTTGTTTTGGGCTGTTCTAGGACTTTTTTGGGCTTCCATGGCCATATCACTTGTGTTTGTATAGCTATAGTGTAAATGCTTAGGCTAGCCTTGGGTTTTGAGGCCCCTACCATGCCATACATGTGATGTTTGCATGTTTCGCCATCATTCTAAATGTTATTTCAGTCCATGAAATGTAGTCATGCACTTGCATTTGACATGCCTTGAATGCTTGGCTCTTTATGCCTCAAGAATAAACTTTTGTGCAAGCCATTAAGCCTAAGCCTTTGGCTCATCATATCAGTGCATTTTTGGTCTTGTTATACCATGATGTAACTCTGTTTTATGTTGTCCAAGTCATGCCATGTTTGTTTTCAATAGGTGTAATGCATTGCCTCTTTTGTAGCCTTGCATGCTCCATGTTTTTGGCCTTGTGTTCTAGCTTGTGTTGGCTAGCTTTGAGCTTATTTTTGGTCTTGTTTGGACCTGCCTTGGGACTGTTTTAGGTTCCCTTAGCCCTTTGGGGCTTGCTTTGTATGGCCATGGCTTAAGTCCCTTTGCTAGTTCTTAGCTTTTGAGCTTCATGCATGCCATACTTGTGTTATGTGTGTGATTTGACATCATTTCTAATATCATTTCAGAGCATGTAGTATTGTCATACTTGCATGCTTTTCACTCCTCAAGTGTGCTTAAGAAGTTGCATCTTTATGCCTTAATTCTTGGGCCCATTGGCATGCATGCTTGTCTAGCATTTTGTACCATCAATTCAGCACCTTATTGGCCACTGATTTGGGCATAGTTGAGGTCTGCCCATATTGGTTTAAGACCATCCTTGCATGTTGTTGCATGCTTGTCTTGCATATTGTTGTATGCTTGCTACATCTTTGCATGTTGTTGCATGCTTGTTATATCACATGCTGTTGCATGCCATTAGCCTTGTTAGGTTGTTCATTGCATTGCATGTTTGCATGCTTAAGTCATATTGCATGTTTTCCATGCTTGTATTGCATTGTTGCTTGGGTTAATTATTAATCCGAGCACGAGAAACGAGGGACATTTCATACTTCAAGTGATGCAACGTGCCTCAATTCTCGGTCGCCGACGCTCTTGACGATCCATGATAGAGTTATAGGCACTTATGTGTTTTTCTTGTGCATTCATTTCTCATTGATTTGCACAAGTTGGATCTTTGGCCATCATGCATCGGGATACGTGATTGATGGTCGTGGATCTGATCATGCCTCCCCTTTGATGTTTCAAGGTGATATGGGGTGGCATAGTACGTACATACCCTTAGGAGACCCTCCCTTTTCTCTATTTTGTGCTCTGCTGCAGCTTGGTGTCCCAGCACATCAGTGGCTGGCAGTGCCCTACAAATCGTCGGCACCTCCTCATCCTTGGCCGGCAGACATTCATTCTTGGCCAGCAGGTGGTCGGCAGCATCTCTCCATGGCCGGCAGGCCACTGATGCATTCCCCAGACTGGTTTTTGGTAAGGTTTAGCAAGAATTCCTTGAGAACACCCTGTAGACAGAGCCTCTGAAGAGCAACCGGAGAGCTTACCGGGACGAGAACCGAGCATGCATGTTCACCTTCTTCAACTTGCCGGGGCAGCATTGTTTAAATTGCTTACTTGTTAGTTAGTATTTGGTTTTGTAGTAGTTAATTAATTAAGTTTTGTAATAATTAGTTGTAACTAGTTATTCATTCGGTTATGTAATAATTAATTAGCTTGGTAGTTAGTTAGTTGGCATATATTATTTATTCGGACCCTCCGTTGAGAGGGCGAATCTTGTAATAAGTGTGCGTGAGTGTATGCATGTCTTCCAACCCCACGTCTTTCTCCCTTTTACTTACCTGCTTTTGATGGTTAGTCTTAGGGCATATTTTATTTAGCATCCTTATGCTATGCATGTTTGCATCATTCATCCGTATTGCATGCACCGGGCTCGGCGCATCATACTAACTGCATTGTATTTCAATTCCAAGTTGAATGCATGCATCAAATGTTGCATCTCATATGCCATATTAGAATAGCCAAGCCTATTTCTAATTGTATTTTGTATATGTTGCATTAGCCATCTTAACATGAACTAGGATCATGCATTGATTACTAACTAGTTTCTGTTTTGGCTCGGAGTACACTGTGAGTGTTTATGCTTTAGCATACTGCATGTGTGTTATCGATTGCCATGAAAGCATGCTTGCCATGAGGCTAACTGCTTAATTGATATAAACTGCCTGAATGCTTGTGGGCGAAGGTTGGATTACTTGAATTGGAACGATTCATTGAAATCCGTGTTTTAGCCTACTTACGAGTAGTAAACTTCAAACCATTTCCAAACAAACGGATATGCGATGCTTTGTTCCAAATTAGGCGATCTAGTCTATACTTGTGTGTTGTGCGCATCACATAGTAATTCTAGCTAATTAATCGGAATAAGAACACATGTGTTTTCAAAAACAAAATATCATGTTTAGTAGTGGCCGATCTTTGATCGGGCGAGCGGGGGTGCTCATAGATGACCTTCCCCAATCATATCCAAGTTCCCGAGCTGAGGCAACTTTGGTGATGACGAACATGTGGCCTTAGACAACGAGTTAGGGTTTCCTAAATTCCCCCAAAATAAAATATTTAAGTGGTGACTCTGTATCTGGCAAAGCAGTCCATGTTTGGCACTTCTTTCTTAAAAATCAGTTTTCCAAAACAATTTGCCGGATTTGGACTCTTTGATGATTTATCGATCTTGCATTGCACTTTGCGAGATCAGATTCAGAACCGTGACATTGAGTCCGAACTGTAGTAGCTCAGAACAAAACGAGATTCGAGCCTTCGCAAGAAGCGCGGATATCGGAGAGTTCCCGAGAGCGCGTCTACACACAATTTCAGCAATACAAACATGGACACCAATACAAGTTAAATACAATTCCAGCAGAATCAAAAAATGGACAGCAGCACAATAGATGGGATAATTTTTCTAACAAATGAAAAAGCTGTGTAAATTAACATCAAGTGTAAATTAATATCAACTGTAAATTAACATCAAGTGAAGTTTGCTCACATTGGTCCATCTAAATTAACACATTGGTCCATTTGAACACATACAAGCAGTTTGCTTCACACATTGCTTCACAGTTTGCTTTGAACACACATACAAGCCATTAACATTTGAACACACATTGCTCCACAGTTTGCTTTCCAATAGTTTGCTTCATACCAGCAGCATCACTTTCCAGCAGCAGTTTGCTTCATAATTTCAGCTGCTATGACTTCACTTTCCAGCCCAATTTCAGCATCAGTTTGTTTCTGTTTCTGCTTGTCCATAGCCTAAAAGGGAAAAAGACAGAATTTTCAGCAAGTAAATACATGCTATCACAGAATTTTCAGCAACTAAAAATTAAAAAGACAGCAAAGACGAACCTAACTACACATTGAACTATTTGACTCTTGAGAATATCAAAACACAATGTCATATCCACGTGAACCTTGAAGTAGTGACTGGAATGTTGGTTGAGCATAATACCGTTGAGGCATTGAATTTGGCAAAGAATTTGGCACTACATACATCTCCCGTAAATTGTTCGCCTACAATAATATCATATATTAGGCTTCGCAAAAAATACACACAAAAAATACAATGTTAAAGTAACACTTACATGATATATGGGATACGTCAATGGCGGAAGAATAAAATTACCACCCATGACCAAAGATGGAGGAAGAAAATGAAGGGGAGGAATGGGTTGAAAAGGAGGAACATGTTGATGAACATAGATCCAATAGATAATGGAGAAGGTGTAACTGTTGGGCTTGCAATACATTTTGACGAAGCCAAGCTGTTAGCACGGGATTGTTTTTTGGAGTTCGCTACCAACGCCGCTTCGAATCTACCTTTTACCCTCCTTTTGCCCTTACTAGTTACCACCTTTTTCTTCAATCCTTTTGATTGCACACCATGATTCACATCTTTTCAATCCACTTCAAAGCTTTGGGTGTCATCATCATTACTTACTTTATTTCCAACACTAAAATGAGCACTTAACTTGCATTCAACATTTGCACCTAATGTAGTAAGGTGTGCAATACAAAAATCATAAGTTTCTTCAGTTTCAGCAGCTCTACTTATTAGTGCTCTAAATGCGATCATCAATGTCTTATACCGCGAGGCTTGTTGGAATTTCACATCTACTTGAATGTCATTCCCCTTAATGTCCTTCACAATTTTGGCTCTTGCTTGTTTGGTCCACCTCTTTAGAATGTATTGTGGAGGAACCTCTTTCATCTTCAATATGTCTCTAATAACCTTCAATGAGTGACAACACAAGATTTCCTCCCTTTCAAACTTTGTACAATTACAACCCAAAGAGTCATCCCTCTCTATCTTCACTTTCCTTGCATGTTTGTTACCAACATCAACAACTGTGTAAATAATACTAGCCTCGCCATATTCAATTATTTCTATGTCTGATTCAATGGATTGAAAGTACTCATTTTGAAATTCCTCAAAAATCTTTTTTGTGTACACATTACCCATTTGAATTAACATTCTTATTGTTGCTTTCATCTTTGGCAACCTTTGGCACAAAGCATATCCTGCTTCTAACTCCTTGTATCCCTTCTCGTAAAGTACCCTTTCGAAATGCATGAAGAATTCATTTAAGTTAAAATCAGAACGAATGTAATCCTTCAAAAAAGAATTAAAAGATTCACTAAGTTGTGTGGTACTCATTTCCACAGCCCATGTTGATCTAACATATGGCCAGCCCCATTTTTCTTTCATCGCAAAAGTCAATTTCAACCAATTGTTTTCATGCGCATCATATTTATCAAGCATTTCCGCCCACTCTAACTTCCATTGATTTGCATCTTCAATGTCAAAGAAGAATTTATTTAGTACACCCATTACCCCCTTATCTTGGAACAAACAATTAACATGTTTTAATGCATTTTGTATCAAATGCCAAGTACACAATCAGTGACTTGTGTTAGGCATAACGATGGGTATGGCTTTAGCCATTGCAGCATCTTAATCAGTGAATAAAGTTTTTGGTGCCTTTCTTGACATAGCCTCTAGAAAATTTTGAAACAACTATACAAACGATTCGGCAGTCTCATCATACAACAAGGCTCCGCCAAATATAACTGTTTCCCTATGATGGTTGAATCCCACAAAAGATGCAAAGGGTCTATGTTTTTTCGTTAACTTGTAAGTCGTATCAAATGTGACAACATCACCAAATTGGACATAATCCATGATCATTTATGCATCGGCCCAAAACATATTCGTTATTTGCTCCTCATTATCTAACTGAAAAGCATAAAAGAATGAAGGATTCTACATAGATTTTTCTTTGAAGTATTACAACACATTGCCTACTTCCCCATATGCTAAACTTTGTTGTCTTTTAATTCGCAAATAATTTTTTTGATTTAACAACCCAAGACATTGCCTCCCACCAGCTTCCCTACCTATCACGCCCCAAACCCGCCCCTATAAGTTTGGGCATTACTAGCCTAATGACGGACTCAAAATTCAATAATTATATATTATGGGGCCTGAACGGAAGCAATTATCAACTTAAAATAACATCCATTGAGCTAACGCTTACATGCCAGGATCACAAAACATTCCATCAAATAGCCCAACACATAATGAACATACCCATTAGAGATGCTTATATACATACATATATACAATCCCATCCCCGCAACTGGGGGTATAACTAAAGCATTGGTAGTGAAAGTTATCCATGCTTTACTACATTTGACAAAAGCCAGTGACCAATGCTATGAGCAAAGAAAGGAACTACACAAAAATAAACAAGCTTCATCTAGTTGCTTGGACACAGCAGGGGATTGGTAAAAGAAAAGTTGCCAAGGCTGGACTAGGACTGACCTCTGAGTTGATTACCTACAGAGACATACATAACACGAAGTGAGCAGGGCTCAGTGAATAATAGTATGCAGGTAATTCAAGTGAATAAACATAAATCACACCGTATATAAGTACATGGTTCACACATCTGATCTTATGCTGTAATCATTTTCAAAACAGCCTTGGGCCCAATATTAATGCAGAACGGCCTCGGGCCCAATGTTATACAGAACGGCATCGGGCCCACATATCATACAGAATGGCCTCATGCCCACATATCAACAGCTGTTTGCACACTAGAGGGTAGGTAGAACATCAACATGTACACTACCTCCCTCGGCCTTAGGCCATGACCCATACTCAATTCAAATCATATTAGGGTCGATGAGATATCGACATGTCATCACCTTCCCCAGTCTCAGACTGTCGTCAAATGTAACTTATATCAGAACGGCAAATGTAACTTATATCTAAACGGCAGATGTAACTTATATCTGAACGGCCTCAGGCCCAGCAATAGCAAAACAGAATGACTTCAGGTCCATAAGTATACCATTGTCCAATATCACATGAGTTTTCCAATTGTTCATTACATAGAGACATAGCTCATTTACGATTAACGGTATGTTAACGATAACTGTTAGCAGCAAATAAGTATATCACTATAGTACTATTACTCACAGTGCTGTGGCGGAGCGATAGTCCCTTCTTGTAGGTGACCTACACATACATACAACTGATAAATTAGTCCATTTTCCTTTTTTAATCAATATCTGATTTATTCAACATTCATTTAATTATAAGCATTTTAAAAGCTTCAGTTACACATTTTAGCAGTCCTAGAGGGTCAAACAGAAGAAAAGAAGCACATAGGATTTTTCCCCTTGGGCCGCACGTGCGGAAGCCCCTTGCCGTACATGCGGGAAGGTGGCCCGCACGTGCATATATTCCAGTAGCTGAGCTTCGAGCTCCCCTGTTTTCCGCACGTGCGGCTGTGAGCCCCGCACGTGCGGTGGTGCTTCACGTACGTGCGGCAGTGAACCCCGCACATACGGTCGCAGCCTCTGTTTTGTGTAGTCCGAAGCCAAGCAAACACCCAACTAGGTTACAACATCCCAACGCACAAAATAGAGGAATTTAACACAACATGATGATATAATATCACTCTAACATGAGTCACAAACTCAATTAAGTCTTCATTACCTTCAAATTCACAAACACAACCTAATTCCTTCAAAGTTCAAGCCATATTTGGTATTTAATTATATATATATAACCTTCTATATAAAGATGAGTTCATCATGGAAAATGGAAAAATAAGATGTAATTCCTCTTCATATAGCTCAATCTAGTTCAAAACAACTAAATGATAAGAAAATCTTTCCAATTAATCAATTATCACACAAAACTTCAATTATAAACCCTAACTTACATAAACGTCAAGAAATTCTTACTCAAGTTCAAGAGAGAGGTTATTCAAAGTGGATTATACAAACCTTGAGTTCAACTCTCTACAATCCCTCTCAATTCCCAATCTTCTTCCTTGTTCAGCTCTCTTTCCTTTCTCTCCCTCTCTAACTCTCTCCTTCTCTTAGGAGATATTTTTATCTCACTATATAGCAAGTGACCCACTAAAATATTGAAAGGCTTATTTAAAGGTTAGACATAGATTAATCAGTTTAATCATTCCAAATCAGATTTTTACAAAAATTCTTATTATGATCTAAAAATCATGCTTATCACAATTATAAAGTCAATTTCAAATTATTAAGCCTGTAAGGCTTTTAATTACCGACCCAAACATTGTAATTGTAACAAATTTCTCTCATAATTGATAGATATAAATTCATAATCACATAATTCACACAATTAAACTTAATTTTATATGGAATTTCTCATTAAGCATATAAATGCACATAATACGAGACTGAAAGCATATCAGATATCAAAAGGGAACTTATCTCACATATATGTATATATATATAGCTATGTATATAGCTAGAATACTTGCCAAATACGCCTTAATGAATTAGACTGAATCAATTTTCAATTAAACTTTCCAAATTATTCTAAAAATTCTCATTAGCATATCCATGTACTCAATTTCGATTTTCAGAACCCATTAAAGTCGTCAATTTTAGTTCTAAAGTCGTAAACTTAACAGATAATTCCTCTGGTCAAACTGATATAATTAAATTAAAGTACTTTAATCCATAATTAAATAAAGATAATTTTTGATACGCATTTTGGGGTCATTACATCCTCCCCACCTTAAAAAGTTTGGTCCCTCAAGCTTGTCTTACCATGTAACAAGATTAGAAATCTCGGTCTCATACCATTGTTCAATCCTGTTATAGATATTCATTTCGTTCCTCAGTTTGAACAATTCACAGGTCAATCCGATATTTATCACAGTTACCCAAAAGTTGTCAACATAAAAGGCAACCCATAGTTTTATCCAATTATTCATTTCGATGATCCATTTCAGGCATGTAGAATAAAAAAAAAAACAACTCCATATGTCCATTTCATAGAATCATGTGTCGAATAAGATAAGGCTATAGGAGTCCATTGCAGGACATTCTAGTCATAAAATCCCCAGTAGGTAGGGTTTATAATCACAATATTTTCCTGCCAACAAGTTCCATAGCATCAATTCCCAAATACAGAAACACAATAGAAATCATTCCCTTAAGCACATAATTCATATATTCCTATAGCATAGGTCAATTTCTATCATAATAAAGATATCCTCAACTATATTCATAATCAGATCAATCCAGTATTAATAGTTCATATGCAATTCTCATTAGAAGGTGCATGTTCAAACTTTGCCCAGTTAAGTAGTTCCTTGGGTAAATCACATATTGCAAGTCACTCAGAAATGAGTTGTCAACTAAGGTTATATATAGTTTTCAAAAAAATCAATTATGTAGTTAGATTCAAATCTGGTTATGCATAATTAAATCAGACATCAGGGCCCACCAAGCAAGGTTCTGCCTAATTAACAAGGTATATTTCATTCCAACAGTCACAAATAGTTCGCTTAGGTACATAGTCACTAGCTTCACAATTTGTTCCTAATATTCCCCAATTTCCAAAAGCATATCAAAGTCATACCATTATATTGGTTCAAAATCATATATAGTAGTTCTTGACAAGGTCAGTGCGATAGGAAGAAGAATCACAATAAACATCATTAATCCCACATAGCATTACTTCTAAGTACAGTAACACAAGGAGAATCATGCTCCGAATCAAACAATTACGATAATATCAAGGCAAGTGCCATATAGTTTCGCAAATTCATGCAGACATGCTATGATAGACACTTAGTCATACCATCATAGGCTCGAATCTGAGCAATAGAAACAAATATAACAACCATCATTTCGAGCAGAGGGAGTTATCCAAGGATAAAGTCAGAAATCAAATTCAAAATCATATTTAGTTAATCAGTCATAACAGTAAGGTACCACATCCTCCCTTATTAAGCATTTCCTCTTGTTACGGTAAAAAGTAATTTGATTCCCCTTTTTTTTTTTTAATCATTTCAGTGTTCTATTGTTCGGATAATTCTTCCTTTTCCAACTATAGGACACAAGATTAACCACATTGTTTCGTATTCACAATTTATAATTACAGTGGGTCAGCAAACAGCCATACAGAAATCATAGACCAGTCATGCGGCTTAGTCACCTAACATAAGCAGAGTATCCAGTTACTCCACGTACATAGGTTCCACTACGTCCATTCATAGGGTCATGAATTCCATTAAATATACAGCAATCATAGTAATCACATAAGTCCAGATTCCATAATGTCAAGAAATTCAATGGTATAGCAAAAGAATAGTTTGACCAACTAATATCAAAATTAGTAAGTCTTGGTAAGATCAGTTCAATATATAATAGTAAATCAATTCGTAACCACGTAGTGAGTATTGTACAAATCAGTATAAGCATGCAATAGGAGATAAATGCCCAGTACACATCGTTAACCCATCATCAATATAGAATATTCCCATGTCCATTTGTTTCTAACAAAGTTCACAGTGTCATGCAGAACAGTTCATATTATAGTCTCCAAATACAAAATAGAGAACTAATTTGGCAATTTGCAATATCCAACATTTGCATATTTACATAGAAATGATTTCTCAATCTTAAGTCATTAATATACATAGGCAGGATTTTAGTTCTTGCGGTAAATCATCAGATTACCACACATTTAGTTTTGATTCCAAATTAGCCAATAATTACCTTTATTTCTACGAGTGTCACATGAGCAAACACGTAATATGGGTGGGGTCATTCATGTCGTTCAACCATCCCTTATAAGAAAATGTTGTTAAACACAGTTACGATTATAGATCCCCATAAACAAGTCCCGATTACACATAAACAATACTCATTAGACACCATCAGTAACTCACTCGGTTCACCATCAGAAATTGTCAGTAATTCTCTCGGTTCACGAAATCATATTGGTTATACGTTGTTTCAAAGTCATAGTTCATAGTGCTTGACCAAATCAGTTCAAGGTTAATAATCAAATTCCCAAACATAGCTAATGTGTAAGCCACTCCCTTATTCCGTATAAACGGTCTTTCAAGCAACTCATCAATCCCATCCAGGAAGAGAAACCATAAAAAAAGAAAAATGGCATGACCAATCCCCTAATTTATTAGTTTTTTCAAAACTTAATTCTCCGCATATAGGTAATATGTCAGTTTTTCTTGATTTACCACAAAGAGGGAATTTGCAGTTCATACACTATTTACAAGCAATTACTGGCATCATTAAACGCATTAACCGGTCTCACGCATTAACTCCTTACACAATTCTAAGAGAAGTCACTATATGCATAACTTCTTATCACAGTCGGTCATTCTCAACACAATTTCAAGTGTCATGCAGAACACATCCTATCAAAATATCTAAACACAGTAACTTCTCAAAATCACAAGTCTAAACATTGCTATGGCAAGGAAGATGTGGCTATGTCATAAAAGTTAAAACATCGCATATATCATTTCATTTGGTCAATAAGTCTTAGGAGTATTCAACACTTAGAGTTTAATCAATCCATCTAAACAGATGCTAAGAAGCACAATCATGTTGTCATCGTTTCCCATAGGTAACTATCAATCCAAAAATAACAACCGATAACACACATTCCACCTAACCATTTGCATGTAAATTGTTTTACTGTTCAGCTCGAACTCTCACCACGCTTCCGCAGTGTAACTCTGTTGATTTGATCCCATCTACATGTCTTATATTGTCCACCGATCTATTTAAAATAAGCAGAGGCACTAGTTCTTAGAAATTTTTTATTTTTTCAAATATGTCGTATAATTTTCCTTTCCATTCTGTCTAATCATGCAGAGGTAGAACCCTCCGGATCTTCCATCCTTGATCTCACCATGATCTACATAGCAATCAATTACAATCTACACGAGATATACAAATAACCATCAATAGTAACCATGCGAAATGCTTATTAGTAGATATTACATATACGAATCACGTTGCTATCAATCATTTCATATGCACCCAGAACGTCATGCATAATGCCTAAGTTTTTTCTAGACATCCTAAAGCTCAATGGATTCGTGTGTGAGATAGCAACTCGTGCTCTGATACCACTTGTCACGCCCCAAGCCCGCCCCTATAAGTTTGGGCATGACTAGCCTGATGATGGACTCAAAATTCAATAATTATATATTATAGGACCTGAACGGAAGCAATTATCAACTTAAAATAACATCCATTGAGCTAACGCTTACATGCCAAAACATTCCATCAAATAGCCAAACACATAATGAACATACCCATAAAAGACGGTTATATACATACATATATACAATCCCATCCTTGCAACTAGGGGTATAACTAAAGCATAGGAAGTGAAAGTCATCCATGCTTTACTACATTTGACAAAAGCCAGTGACCAATGCTATGAGCAAAGAAAGGAACTACACAAAAATAAACAAGCTTCATCTAGTTGCTTGGACACAGTGGGGATTGATAAAAGAAAAGCTGCCAAGACTGGACTAGGATTGACCTCCGAGTTGATTACCTACAGAGACATACATAACACGGAGTGAGCAGGGCTCAGTGAATAATAGTATGCAGGTAATTCAAGTGAATAAACATAAATCACACCGTATATAAATACATGGTTCACACATCTGATCTTATTCTAGAATCATTTTCAAAACGGCCTTGGGCCCAATATTAATGTAGAACGGCCTCAAGCCCAATGTTATACAGAACAGCCTCGAGCCCACATATCATACAGAACGGCCTCAGGCCCACATATCAACAACTGTTTGCATACTAGAGGGTAGGTAGAACATCGACATGTACACTACCTCCCTCGGCCTTAGGACATGAGTCATACTTAATTCAAATCATATTAGGGTCGATGAGACATCGACATGTCATCACCTTCCCCAGTCTCAGACTGTCGTCAAATGTAACTTATATCAGAACGGCAAATGTAACTTATATCTGAACGGCAGATGTAACTTATATCTGAACGGCCTCAAGCGCAGCAATAGCAAAACAAAATGACTTCAGGTCCATAAGTATACCATTGTCCAATATCACATGAGTTTTCCAATTGTTCATTACATAGAGACATAGCTCATTTAGGATTAACGGTATGCTAACGATAACTATTAGCAGCAAATAAGCATATCACTATAGTACTATTACTCACAGTGCTGTGGCAGAGCGATAGTCCCTTCTTGTAGGTGACCTACACATACATACAACTCATAAATTAGTCCATTTTCCTTTTTTAATCAATATCCGATTCATCCAACATTCATTTAATTATAAGCATTTTAAAAGCTTTAGATACACATTTCAGCAGTCCTAGAGGGTCAAACAGAAGAAAAAAAGCACACATGATTTTTTCCCTTGGGCCACATGTAATAACCCCGATCCACAATTAGCCACTAATCGGTAGTTAAGGATGTTAATTAAGTGAATAAAATAAATTATGGTTTATTATGTGATTTGCATGATATTTGGCTTACTATCTGTTACTTGTAGGAATATCTGTTTGGAATTCCACTTTAATATGTAAATTGAAAGCCTTATCGGCACCCAAAACTAAAATTGACTACACCGTTATGTTATTTGGAATTTTTAGAGCCATATGGCAAATTTTATTAAAAATTGATTAAGTCTGATTCGTTAAGTCGCGTTTGGCAAGCCTTATGTTCTAATTAATGTGTTTTAGCACCATAAGCTTATATGCAACCCTTAAGCTCATTTGTGAGCTCATTTTCTTTCATCCCTTGAGTGGAAAAATCTGGTGAGACATTTTAGAGAGAGAGGGAGCACAATTCTAGAGAGAAAGAAGGAGAGATTGAAGAAGAATTGAAGCTATAGCTTGAATTGATCAAAGATTGTGCAAGTACCTAGCTAATTGAAGACTCTAGGTAAGGATTTAAGACTTAATTATGACTTTTAACCATCAAGTAGATCATTTCAAGAAGAATTTGTGATTATGTACAAGAATTGGACCAAAGATGTTGAATTTAGAGTTAATTCATGCATGCATGTGCATTTTCTTACCAATTGAACATGATTTCCATGAATCCTCTCTTGCATGTTTGAAATTCATCTTCGTTTAGGGAAATCATCAAGTTTCAAGTTGTTTTGTAGTGTTTGATCATGTTTTGAGAAGTTTGATACAAGAAAAATCCATGCATGTTGTGGTCATGAACATTCATTATGTTTTAAGTTGAAATTGTGAGTTTTTAACAAACTCTTGGGCCATGATTTTATGAAATAATCCTTAATCCATCATGTTTTACAAGTTTACTAAGTTATCTCAAGTTTCGGGGCCCAAGAGATGTGTTTTGGATGGTTGAATTCGAGTTTTGAGCTTGGGAGGTCAATCTGGATTTTCCAGAAATTTGACCCACGCTCGAGCGTGAACCCTGAATTCATGCACCACGCTCGAGCATGGGTCGAGTGTGAAAATCTTGCATCCAGTACTTTTAGAGTTTACAGTCCGCTCGAGCGGGAAAAGTCACGCTTGAGCGGAGCTTCATTGTCTGCATGTCCGCTCAAGCGGGGAAACCTACGCTCGAGCGTAGACCTCATTTTCAGAAAATTTGACTAAGTGTTCCAAGGCATGTTTTGGCATCCTCATTGCATCTTAGGCGTTCCTAAGCCTTAATTAAGCCATAGTGATGAGGTTATGGATTAGAAACACACTAAGGAATGAATGTACTAAGTTATGAGATTCAAGAGTGTGTTTTGAGCAATGTGTTAAGAAAGAACAAGAATCAATATGATGTAAGCTAAGCCGTGTTGGCCACATGAATGTGTAATGATAAGACATGCTTGTGTTATGTATTTTGTGATTGTACGTCAAGACTCGAGGATTGATTGACCACTTACTGGAACCACTGTGAGTAACGTTATTGTAAAGATACGTTCATATGAATTATGTTCCAAATAAAATATGATAAGTTCTGATTTCTGAAATGATATCTGTTTTCGTGAACGAATATTCCATGTTTAAAATCTATTATGGCATCCATAGATAGTCCCAAGTCATGGAGGACGACATGAAAATGCGGGTCCATGACATACAAGTTTACGAGATCTCGTTAGCCACTTCATTGTGGTGATATGTGTTTAATCGGTATCCGGAACCGATTACTCTAGTCGGAAGACGTTCTGTGATGTATTCTATGGGATGTACCATTATTATGTTCTGATATGAAAATGATTATGCTCTGGTCTGTTTTCTGCTTATGATATATTCGGATTTCATTCACTAAACCCTTTACCTTAATGTTATTCATTGGGCTTTAGCTCATTGTGTGTATATATATGTATAGGTGAGCATTCTGGAGCCCGGGCCTGAAGGCTTTTGTCTGGATCTGTGTTCTGTTGTCAGCCAACTATTGTGCCTCACGTGGAAGTTCCCGAAGTGTCCTGTGTTTAAGTTCTGTGGTTTCTGTTTATTTAAGACTTGATTTGATGTTGTTGGTTGTACTTAAAATACTGTAATGTGTGTGGGTATAATGTATGACTACCGGTTATGTATATAAAGTTTTAAATATTCTGTTTCATATAAGTCAGCATAGCTCATTGGACAACTATAATTATGTATTTGCTTCCGCTGGCCCCTTAATTTTGTTAATATGTTCAGAGGCCTTCGGTAGTCCAAGGATTACTGGCCGGTTACAATACTAAACCTATAGGGGCGGGTTTGGGTCGTGACAGAGTGGTATCAGTGCACGAGTTATACCGCACATACGAGTCCATATGAGCTATAGGATGTCCTAGAAATGAAAATAGAGGCATTGCATCATCATGTTTAAGTGTTTGAACTATTATGAACACGTCCTTATTGAAAATGAATTGAAATGAAACCTTTGTGCATGATTAAAGAAGTTAAGTGAAATAATATGTAATGTTAATTTCAATACCGAATGCGGAATCTATGTGAACGTGAACGTGTGAAAGTAAGGGATCATGTGACTGTATCTGAATTGAAATAAAATTATAAACACGTCTGATATGGAATGAAATGTGAAATCCGTGAGAACTTTCCTTATATTAATAAGCACCCTGTTTGTGTGTAGCCAATGGAAATGACAAGGAATGTAGACGAATCTGAATCTTTTGACGCTAGAATTAGCCAAATAGAAAGAATGGTTGAAGTCTTAACCGAAAATCTGAAACAACGGCAATAAGGGCAAATACATGTACCTGAACCAGCTAATTATGATATGGTAACAATGACACAAAAATGTTGTGAAATGTCTAATGTTATAAGGGAATCAAGAGTTTGACTAAAGCATTGGTGAGAATAGGCATGTTGATTTGTGGAAACATGGTATTATGCAAAATTAGAGTCTTCAATGAAGGTCATGGAAGCTATATGCACTATATGTTAAACTGGACTATGAGAATACTTAGAAAATTGAGGAATTTGATGATCAACGAGATGCGTGGAACTATAGTGATTGAGGACGAGAGAAGTCATTTGATATGTAAGATAGTACATTTTAGTGGGAACCTAATATGTGGAATAGTAAACCGTAGAGTCTCATGCCTTTGTAGAATGACCTTGAAAGTCTGATTGGAATCACGTTTGGCCAGCGTGCTTCGAATCAGAAATTCTTGGTAAATTCCTTGGGAATGAATAGGTCACCCTACCAGCGTCCTTATATGTCTATGTGTGTATGTCTACTTATATATGATATGTGCTTTGTAATATGATTTAAGTCAATGAATCAACCCAAGTATTGTCAACCATTTTCTTGTGTTTAACCCTTCCCTTCCGTCAATAGGAGGTAGTGGTGAAAAAGTATGAATGAAGTGGAAATTGAGTCTTTATCAGAATGATGAGGTTAAGTAGAAAAAGTACTAGAGAATGTAGTGAAAGTTGTGAATCCTACCACATATAGCAAGATCAAAGGGAGAATTAAGTGTGGAAGTGAAAAGTGAACCAAGGGAGAAAACTAAGAATTTTGTGGCAGGAAAGACGAGCAATTCCAGGTAAAGTTGTAAGAAAAGTAAGTTATCCTAGTATGTTATATGTCACTAGATCTATCGGGGACTGTGTCATCGAATTACTGGAATGTGAGAAGTTGGGGCATTAAATAATAGACTATCCCAAAACCTAAGAGAAAGCTTAAATAATTTAATTGGTTAAGGATAGTACTTATGTACAAGTAGGACTGCTTGAAGTTAACAATTTATGTGTGGGTGTTTGTTTTAAAATAAAGTTGTATTATAATGTTTTGATAAAGTTTTGCTTTGCTTTGTTTTGGATGAGTATTTAATCTAGCATGAATGATTACCCATTAGTTTCTGTATCAAGTGTTAGCTTGTTTTGATGACATTCTTGAAAGGTCCTTTCGTGCTAGGGGACGTTAAGCTTATGTAGCACCTTTGTTGAGATATCTTTTTGTCATCGACAGTCATGTACGGATGGTACCACCGACGGTCTTGTACGGGTGGATTGTCTAACCGATTCCGGGTCGGCCACCGACGGTCATGAACGGGTGTGCTTCGATTCCGGGGGCGGTTATTCTTCTGTTCTGTCAAGAATGTCATCCTTTGTGTTATGTATATGGTAGTAACAGCCCTAGAGGCTTTGAAAGATTTTGATTGATGAACTCAATTCATCCCATGTTTTGTTACCAGTTATGTTATGTGTTATTTGATTGAGACGGAACCCATTTGTTGGAATCATTTAGAACTCAACCGAGGTTGCTAAAAAGGAAATTATTATTAGAATATCACTAAGATTTGAACTAACTTAAAGACTAAACAATTTGAGCCAATGAAAATTTTCCTACTTGATATCTGAAAAAGTAACACTTCATTTACTGAAATTATATTATTATGGAACTAGTGAGAACACTGATAGTGACTAATTACGTTACATTGAATTATAAACCTGGAAGAATTAACGGGGCTGGACTGTGATTAATGAACGCTTTGAAACCCACTTCTTGATTTGAACAATTACATACCTGTGCGCCCACATGCGAACTTACTTGGAGAATGTAACATTGTATTTGACCTGAACTCTTCGATAGGAACTATTGTGGTACATAACTCTGATGTGATTTGAGAACCGAGGAACTTGGAACAACTGTAGAACTACTGACTATGCACCTAAGTGAATGGAGTATGAACTATAGAATTAATATACCCCGTTAGGAAATAATAAGGCTAGAACCTTTACCTGCTCTAATGTGATAGAACTATGGTTTGATGAGACCTTTGTTTACCTGAGAGAACTTCTGTTTGATGACTTACGCTTGAACTTTGATTTGATATGACTGGGTAGAACTTGCATCTGCTATGACCTGGTTGAACTTTTATTGATTTGATCTGAGGAGACCCTTATTGAGAGCTATTATCTGATTGATTACATTATGGGGGATTGTGAATTGCTTATGATTGAATAACAGGGCCATGTTGTTAAGGGAACTAACCGAATGAGAATTAGAATCAATCTTGAACCCTTAGGAAGAATATGAACCATCAACGGCAGACTATGTGATTACGAATAGCTTCTTACTATATGCCTGTAACCGATTGGGAAAACACGTGAATGAGATTATGAAATTGGGCAACTTGTGCTTGGGGAATATGGGAATACTCTATATATGACATGTGATTAATTACCCGGTATTACCGTTTCGACCTTGAACTTGTTTGACTAGAGAATGATTGCTTTGGTATTACTGTACTTCAAAACTGATGGGATTTGTGACAACAGACTGGTTTGATTATAAACTCTGACTACCTGGGGGTGTATGTAATCAGTAGGACTGCTTCTGTATTGACATATAGTACGATTAAATCTATGGAAACTAAGACCGGATGAATGACTCGGAAATGAATAAATAACGGGGGAAATTACTTATGAAAATGGAAACAATGTGAATCTATGACCCCGATAAGTACTTGATATTAGTAATGTGAGTAATAACTTAGTAAAGCTATGTTTAACTTTATGTATTTTCTGTATATGAAATAAGATTTGCTGAAGAAAATGCCATGCTTTATTCTATGAATGATTGTCCAACTATAACAAGCATTTATGACATTATGCTATGATTAAAGTATGTTACAAGTGACTTTATGCTATGATTCAAGTATGCTATCTGTACCCGGACCGGAGGTTCCTTAATGGAACTGGCACGTTATTTGTACCCGACCGGAGGTTCCTTTATGGAACTGGCAAGTTATTTGTACCCAATTCGGAGGTTCCTTATGGAACTGATAAGCTATCTGTACCCGACTGGAGGTTCCTAGGTGGAACTGACAAGTTTACAAGTTCCCAGTTCGGAGGTTTCTTTATGAAACTGACAAGTTATCCTTACCCGGCCGGAGGTTCCTTTATGGAACTGACAAGTATGACCTTTGATGCTTTGTATGTGATTTGTAGTGCTAATGGATGTATCACGTAAACTTAATCATGACTTATGATTTCTGTCTGTATATGATATGGATAAGAATGTGAATATGAACATGTATATGAATCTGTTTCTGATTAAAATCTGAATGCGTATAAGACTCTATTTTGATACGAACCCTAATCTCTGTATATGATTGATGATTCTGTTTCTGTACGAAGCTAAGGTCAAGATTGGGTTATGAGCATATTTATAAATATGGTTATACTTCTGTTTTGTAAAGAATTGCAGTTATATTCTCGATGAATGTCATTTCTTTTGACATAAGATAACTTGAGTTTGGAGGACCAAACTTTTTAAGGTGGGGAGACTGTAATAACCTCGATCCACAATTAGCCACTAATCGGTAGTTAAGGATGTTAATTAAGTGAATAAAATAAATTATGGTTTATTATGTGATTTGCATAATATTTGGCTTACTATCTGTTACTTGTAGGAATATCTGTTTGGAATTCTACTTTAATATGTAAATTGAAAGCCTTATCGGCACCCGAAATCGAAATTGACTACATCGTTATGTTATTTGGAATTTTTATAGCCATATGGCAAATTTTATTAAAAATTGATTAAGTCTGATTCGTTAAGTCGCGTTTGGCAAGCCTTATGTTCTAATTAATGTGTTTTAGCACCATAAGCTTATATGCAACCCTTAAGCTCATTTGTGAGCTCATTTTCTTTCATCCCTTGAGTGGAAAAATCTGGTGAGACATTTTAGAGAGAGAGGGAGCACAATTCTAGAGAGAGAGAATGAGAGATTGAAGAAGAATTGAAGGCTATAGCTTGAATTGATCAAAGATTGTGCAAGTACCTAACTAATTGAAGACTCTAGGTAAGGATTTAAGACTTAATTATGACTTTTAACCATCAAGTAGATCATTTCAAGAAGAACTTGTGATTATGTACAAGAATTGGACCAAAGATGTTGAATTCAGTGTTAATTCATGCATGCATGTGCATTTTCTTACCAATTGAACATGATTTCCATGAATCCTCTCTTGCATGTTTGAAATTCATCTTCATTTAGGGAAATCATCAAGTTTCAAGTTGTTTTGTGGTGTTTGATCATGTTTTGAGAAGTTTGATACAAGAAAAATCCATGCATGTTGTGTTCATGAACATTCATCATGTTGTAAGTTGAAATTGTGAGTTTTTAACAAACTCTTGGGCCATGATTTTATGAAATAATCCTTAATCCATCATGTTTTACAAGTTTACTAAGTTATCTCAAGTTTTGGGGCCCAAGAGATGTGTTTTGGATGGTTGAATTCGAGTTTTGAGCTTGGGAGGTCAATCTGGATTTTCCAGAAATTTGACCCACACTCGAGCGGGGACTTTCACGCTCGAGCGTGAACCCTGAATTCATGCACCACGCTCGAGCGTGGGTCGAGCGCCCGTCGAGCGTGAAAATCTTGCATCCAGTACTTTTAGAGTTTACAGTCCGCTCGAGCGGGAAAAGTCACGCTCGAGCGGAGCTTCATTGTCTGCATGTCCGCTCGAGCGGGGAAATCCACGCTCGAGCATAGACCTCATTTTCAGAAAATTTGACTAAGTGTTCCAAGGCATGTTTTGGCATCCTCATTGCATCTTAGGCGTTCCTAAGCCTTAATTAAGCCATAGTAATGAGGTTATGGATTAGAAACACACTAAGGAATGAATGTACTAAGTTATGAGATTCAAGAGTGTGTTTTGAGCAATGTGTTAAGGAAGAACAAGAATCAATATGATGTAGGCTAAGCCGTGTTGGCCACATGAATGTGTAATGATAAGACATGCTTGTGTTATGTATTTTGTGATTGTAGGTCAAGACTCGAGGATTGATTGACCACTTACTGGAACCACTGTGAGTAACGTTATCGTAAAGATACGTTCATATGAATTATGTTCCAAATGAAATATGATAAGTTCTGATTTCTGAAATGATATCTGTTTTCGTGAACGAATATTCCATGATTGAAATCTATTATGGCATCCATAGATAGTCCCAAGTCATGGGGGACGCCATGAAAATGCGGGTCCATGACATACAAGTTTACGAGATCTCGTTAGTCACTTCATTGTGGTGATATGTGTTTAATCGATATCCGGAACCGATTACTCTAGTCGGAAGACGTTCTGTGATGTGTTCTATGGGATGTACCATTATTATGTTCTAATATGAAAATGATTATGCTTTGGTCTGTTTTCTGTTTTCGTTCACTAAACCCTTTACCTTAATGTTATTCATTGGACTTTAGCTCATTGTGTGTATATATATGTATAGGTGAGCATTCTGGAGCCCGAGCCTGAAGGCTTTTGTCTGGATCTGTGTTCTGTTGTCAGCCAACCATTGTGCCTCACGTGGAGGTTCCCGAAGCGTCCTATGTTTAAGTTTTGTGGTTTCTGTTTATTTAAGACTTGATTTGATGTTGTTGGCTATACTTAAAATACTGTAATGTGTGTGGGTATAATGTATGACTACCGGTTATGTATATAAAGTTTTAAATATTCTGTTTCATAAAAGTCAGCACAGCTCATTAAACAACTATAATTATGTATTTGCTTCTGCTAGCCCCTTAATTTTGTTAATCTGTTCAGAGGCCTTCGGTAGTCCAAGGATTACTGGCCGATTACGATACTAAACCTATAGAGCCGGGTTTAGGTCGTGACACCGCACGTGCGAAAGCCCCTTGCCGCACGTGCGCCCCGCACGTGCATATATTCCAGTAGCTGAGCTTCGAGCTCCCCTGTTTTCCGCACGTGCGGTGGTGCTTCCCGCACGTACGACAGTGAACCCCGCATGTGCGGTCGTAGCCCCTGTTTTGTGTAGTCCGAAACCAAGCAAACACCCAACTAGGTTACAACATCTCAACGCACAAAATAGAGGAATTTAACACAACATGATGATATAATATCACTCTAACATGAGTCACAAACTCAATTAAGTCTTCATTACCTTCAAATTCACAAATACAACCTAATTCCTTCAAAGTTCAAGCCATATTTGGTATTTAATTATATATATATAACCTTCTATATGGAGATGAGTTCATCATGGAAAATGAAAAAATAAGATGTAATTCCTCTTCATATAGCTCAATCTAGTTCAAAACAACTAAATGATAAAAACATCTTTCCAATTAATCAATTATCACATAAAGCTTCAATTATGAACCCTAACTTACATAAACGTCAAGAAATTCTTACTCAAGTTCAAGAGAGAGGTTATTCAAAGTGGATTATACATACCTTGAGTTCAACTCTCTACAATCCCTCTCAATTTCCAATCTTCTTCCTTGTTGAGCTCTTTTTCCTTTCTCTCCCTCTCTAACTCTCTTTTTCTCTCAGGAGATGTTTTTATCTCACTATATAGCAAGTGACCCACTAAAATATTAAAAGGCTTATTTAAAGGTTAGACATAGATTAATCAGTTTAATCATTCCAAATCAGATTTTTACAAAAATTCTTATTGTAATCTAAAAATCATGCTTATCATAATTATAAAGTCAATTTCAAATTATTAAGCCTCTGGGGCTTTCAATTACTGACCCAAACATCGTAATTGTAACAGATTTCTCTCATAATTGACAGATATAAATTCATAATCACATAATTCACACAATTAAACTTAATTTGATATGGAATTTCTCATTGAGCATATAAATGCACATAATACGAGACTAAAAGCATATCAGATATCAAAAGGGAACTTATCTCACATATATGTATGTATATATAGCTATGTATATAGCTAGAACACTTGCCAAACACGCCTTAATGAATTAGACTGAATCAATTTTCAATTAAACTTCCGAAATTGTTCTAAAAATTCTCATTAGCATATCCATGTACTCAATTTCGATTTTTGGAACCCATTAAAGTCGTCAATTTCAGTTCTAAAGTCGTAAACTTAACAGATAATTCCTCAGGTCAAACTGATATAATTAAATTAAAGTACTTTAATCCATAATTAAATAAAGATAATTTTTTATATGCATTTTGGGGTCGTTACACTATCCATGAGTTCAAAAGACTGGCCTAAACGAAGACCAGATTGTGCCACCAAATCTAACTCAATTGCTTGGGTAGTCGATATCTTTCTTTGTGACGGCAACATGTTGGCACACTCGGGTGATACAAGATCATAGTTGTGTTTTTCTTTGAAATCAATCACAACAAATTTCCCAGTACCCTCATCTAATTTAACATAAAGTTGAGCCTCACAACCAGTCCTAGTTTTAGCTCTAGGGTTTTTTGCCAATGGGTCTTGTTTGTCAACCTTCCGAAATCCCTCCTTGTTGCAAACCAAAAGTCTACAAATAAGTTGGTTAGTGAACTTGTTCTTCCTACAAAAATCCCTTCTTATACTAAACCTCATTCTTCCTCCATATATATTATAAAAATCATACACACATTGTTCAGAATCGAATGTCATTCCCTGTTTTGGCTTCCAAGCACAATCATTCTTAGGTCCCATATCCATATGAAAATGCAACTGAAAACCCATATAAATAAAATCTTAGCTACATAAAAAAACACAATATCTGCACTATGATCAAAGAACTCATTGTCACACTTGGATAAAGAAACAAGAAATGAGAACTAAGGAGTGACACCCAATTAAGATCAAATAATAAATACACTGGGTTTGGCAAGTCTAAAAATTATCTTTTCAATTTCTAAAATCATTTGCATTAAATATCGTTAATATGCAGAATAATGCATTGGCATAATTCAATTATGGATGCACATGAAAGTGTGTGTTAGCATAATTAATAAGATAATCTAACAAAGTCATTGTATAATTATCAATGAATTTTGCTACATCAAGTTAAAAGTAGATTAGTGACCAATTCTAGAATATAGCATATACCTAAAAGTTGAAATGAATGTCAAACTGATAGCTCATTTGGTCACAACAACAGACTAAAATTGAACCCTTGTCAATTGTCATTCATGATCTGTGAAACATGCTCTGAGGATAGAGGTTTCCAATTTTCTCAACAAGAGGAACTAGAAATACCCAACAAAATAGATATGGTGTTCTTAAAGAAAAAACAAAATTATTATTACAGTTTGCTCACATGCTCTGCCACAAAGTTTGCTCACATTAAAAGAACAATTGTTATTACAGTTACAAAAAAATTCCAAAGAACAATTGTAATTACAGTCAAATAGAACTTAGTTTTGAATTAAAGTCTGTAACTGTAATTCCAATGACTGTTTGAATTAACAATTATTATAGATTGCAAGATAATTGTTATTACAGTCACAAAAAAATTCCAAACGCACAAACAAAACGCAGTTCAATTACAGAGACAGAGACAATGAAGACTAACCTCTGGTTTGCGAAGTCAAGGAAGATAGAATCAGGGCAAAGCAATGGATTCGGTTTGGGGAGTGGGTCGCTGTAGCGAGGGTCTGCCGGTGAGGTGGAGGAGAAGAGCGTGACGGCTCTAGTTTGCCAAAATGCAGTTCAATTACAGAGACAGAGCGTGATGGCGTCGAGAGTGTTTCATTGTTGTCGGATCTGCAACGGCGTCGAGACTGGGTCACCGTCGGTATTGGGTCGCCATTGAGGATGGGTTCGACAAAGAAGAAGGAATGAGTGTGTGTTTTTGTGCTTGTGATTCCAAACGAAAATTTGTGTGTATAGGCTGTGTTTTGTTTTGGACGAGAAAGTGAAATTTCAATTTCTTTTATTTTATTTTTATTTTTTTATGGCCGTTGGATGTGCAACGGCTGATCTCAGCCATTGCAAGGAGAGGATCCAGACTCTTTTCTTTTCCCTTTCGTTTCATATTTCAAATGCAAGAAAAAAAATAAATAAATATTTGACCAATAATAAGGTAGTCTAGTGCCTAACCCTATAACGCAATCAGATTGATAATTTCAATACATGGATACATGTGATTAATTATATTTATACATATAAATTTTTTTTAGATAGATTATATTTATATATATTTAATATATATGATTATAGTCACATCATCATATATTAATTATATAGATACATGGATACATGTGTTTGGGATACATATACATGTTTTATATATTGTTGTTTGTGTGCTGTTTACTTTTCTTTTCTTCTCGCAGAACTGTAGTAACCCCTCTCTCTCTCTCTCTCTCTTATTCCTTCTCTCTCCAAACACAAACTATCTTTCAACCCCTCTCCGATGCTGATGGTTTATTGCATCTAGACCCATTCGGTCATCAACAACCATTATCCAGATCGTTCTGTTTTTGATGCTCTTGGATTCAGGGTGGGCCCTGACATTTAGGGGGTTCAAGGCGAATTTCAGAAATGGAACCCTCTTATATTAAAAAAAAAAATTCATAGATAAAACGATAAGTTACAATTTTTTTATTTATTTGTAGCCAAAAAAAAATTTACTTGCACATATAATCATTAAAATTATAAATAAAAATTTACTTTCATATATTAAGATAGGAAACAATCATTACAAATATTTCAAAAAAAAATAAAAATCCAGTCTTGTTACTTTTTTTTAAGCCCCATATTCAATTGGGCCTATAATATTTGGGCTTTTTTTTTTTTTTTTTTATATCTAAAACACAAAATTATATTTAGGACCCTTATTTTTAGCTCAAATTTGGAGGCCCAAGACGCAGGCCTCTCTTGCCTACCCTCAAGGCCGGCCCTGCTTGGATTAGATTGAAAAGCTATGAATGTCAACAACATACCACAACCTTCTACTCACTTTCTTAGTCTTTCACAAATCTGTCTATACGTATATTTGTTTATGCGCGAGAAGAGGATAAGCTGTTGATGGAAAAAAATCACCCGAGAATTCGACCGATTCCGACCGGCAAACCATAAGGCCCGATGCTTGCGATTTCGAACTATCTGTGGTCAAAATCGGATGTTAAATTCCCCCACCCGTGATGGTCGGTTCTGGTGGCGAGTTGATAGTGAAACCGATCCGAACTGACCTGTGAACACCCCTGAAACACCCAAATCTTCAACATCAATCTTCATCAACAATGAACTAACATTCCCCAATCCAATCTTCACAACCTCCCAACGATCCAAAATGAATCCAACTCATAATTGCAGCATTATAACCCCTCTGACGGTTTTTGTTCGGGTGAATACCCCTCTGACGGTTTACCACCACATAACTGCAAATAGCATCCAGATGCTAACATCAGAACTGCAGCATTATAAATCAGAAAGCTCCTATGATATACTTTAACAAAACAAATACATAACTTGCTAAGGTTAGCATCAAATCATTAGCTCTAAAAATCTGCACTATGTATGGACTACCACCTCATGAATGAATTGATAAGGCTTAGACTAACCAAAAAAAAATACAAAAGATTGTAGCAGAATAAAAGTGTTTCCTGACTCACAATTTTAATTTTACCATCATGTTGTTACTGCCATATCAAAGTATATGGTACCATTGCAATCATATCCATCAACTGCTAGGGAAGTAATATCGCAAGATATATGATATTACCACTGCTCCAAGATAGTCGATATGAACTGATTGCTCAAAAGGTGGCAAGTGCAAAGAAAACAGATTTTAAAATTAATTTCACCCTTCTATATTTGATTTGCGTTTTCAAATCATGATTCCAAATCAATTTTAAAATATATTTTGAAAACATGTTTGGTAAAACAGATAATTTTTAAATTTTAAATAACAGGTGGCGATTGACAATTTTAATTTTACCAAACATGTCAAAAAAAGCAGTACTTCTTTTTTTTTTTTGCAATTGTCAATCGCCACCTGTTATTTGAAAAAAAAAATTATATTTGTTTTTAATTTTTTTTTAAATATAGAAATTATTTTTTTAGACCAAAATAACAAATTATTTTTTTTAATTGAATTTTAAAAAGAGTTTGGTAATAAGTTTTGAATAGAATTTTCAATAGAGTTTTGAGTTATGTGTTTGGTTATGAGTTATAAGTTTGTTAATTAAGTTTTGAAAACTATTTTCAAAAATCATAACCACACAACTTTTTTCATTTCATATGTCACATCAAAAATTTATAACTTTTTTCAAAACTGATAACTAAATAAATTTTCTCTTTTCAAATCATAATTTCATAACTCACAAACTCAAAATACAACTCTATTCTCAAATTATAATTCTAAAACTCTATGAAACACTACCTTTAACTTTCCAAACAAAGCCTAAAGGGCGAGCTTGGATTAGCTTAAAAAAGATATTTTTTTTCATTTTTTTTTTTGTTTTTAGTAATTTTTTGAAATTTTTGTCAATTTTTTTTTTGACGTACATCTATGTCCCGTTTATTTCGGTATAAAATATTTTTTTAAAAAAAATATTTTCTTGTAAATTGATAAATGTTTTTGTTTTTATTTTCGACGTTTAGTTAACACTTGAAACAAAAACACTTTATTACCTAAAAGAGAAATTTTGTTTCAAAAAAATATCATTTATGAATTTTTAGTGAGCTAATATATTTATTTGAAAATACTAAATGTGTTGAAAAAGTAACGAGTGAGAGTAAACTTTGTACAAATTGACTTACAGAATTTATTAATATAAGTCATTTTTAGGAAAAAAATGCAAAAATATTTTTCTTAAAAAATATTTTATTTACTTTTTGTTCAACCAAACAACGAAAACTAATATTTTACGTCAAAATAAACAGAGCCCTAATGTAAACAAATTTAAGAAGTAATAAAAGAATCTAAAGAGTTCACTAAATACCCAAAAAAAATGCAAAATTGTTATTTATGAACTTTTTTTTTTTTTTATAGTCCATCTGTTGGCTTTTTGGCTTTTAGAAGGGTATTTTTGTAAATGCGAGCATGCCAGCAAGGATCAATTAGTCCTTACAGAAATTATAATTGCCAACCAATTATCAGACGATTGTGTTTTAGTTCTTTCAGCCTCAATGAAGAGGACTTTTACTGGTGGCTTGACTTAGGAGAAATTAAGAAAAAAAATAACAATTAATATGAAGAACAATCGAAGTATTTCATTAAGATGAACACTTACAATAGTCCAAACTCAGCCTCGAGGAGGTTTACAGCAGCAATCTACTCGAATTTACTTGAAAACTACTCCTATGAATCGAAATGCAGTGCGGGTATTTAAAGTGCAGGTATTTAAAGAATAGGTATTTAAAGTACAGAAAAACGTAAAACTGGAAAGTAAAATATGAAGTGAAGACTGGTTTGTATGATCTGAGTCTGGGGGCTTTTTCTGGGGGCTTCCTTGCTATTTATACTCGTCAAGGATGACCTTCGAACTGCACTTCAAACCGTCGAACTGCTCCTCCATGATTGCTGATCATGCTGCCTTAGAAGTAGTTCCACTACGCCATCACTTGCAGTTAAGCTTCCCTCTTGTATTTGAATTTGAATATGAGCAACCGTTGGGGCCACGTCACCTTGTATCTCTTTACTGATCCAGTGTTACTCAGATCACGTGAGAACCAATATTCATCTCCACGTGTACGATCAGGATCGAAGACTTAAGCAGCCTTCCTATATTACCCTTGCTTTGCCACGTGTTGAATCGTAACTGGCTTTTACAAAATATGTAGCCAACATTACCCCCCGCACTAATATACCCAATACTTGGTGATATTAGTGGATCAAAAGCTTTTCCCGCGCTTTTGGAACGTGCAAGGAACCCATCTTCAGGAAACACAACCGTCACCTATTTGGTGATCATTAGCATTAACTCTCAACTTGTTGAACATCCCAATACCTTTAGCATTCGAACGGATTATGGCTCAATCAACTTCTCACTCTAGTGATCAAGCATACGAAGAGCCATTGAGTAATGTTGTTTCCCCTCGAAAGAATCTTCACACATTCATTAGCCACCTTTACCCGCCCTTCTATATTCAGGTTATGGAGGCTTTTGCAAATTATCAACCTTTGGACTACGAACATATTGCCCTTAATCCTTTGATTCACAATCTCACAGATACAAGAAGTTCTTCCTCTAACTTCCCCTTGTACTTTGAACAAACTATCTTCAAGTTTTTGTTTCGACAAGTCGCGAATATGGACCTGGGAAGTTCTTCTTCACAAACCTCTGCTTGGGATGAAGCTACAACTTCTTCATCTTCTGGGGCTTTCGGCTGGACAAGCTGGTCAGCACCTGAATCCTGGGATTTGAGGGAACGAATCAACCGCCATTTCGTTGAGTTCACTGATCCTTTAGATTTTCCCTTTTATGCTCGAAGTTCAGTGGTGTATCCTTATGTGCCCATTGACCTTCGACGTAGTTTGGAAGAGAATCTACTTGTGGCCTGGTACACATCCTCCATGCCCACAACGACAGTGCTTATTGCCCGACGCCCAGAAGAGGCACAAGGGTACAACCCATCATTTTTAGCCAAGAAGGCGAGGATTTGTTCTTCTAACTGGCTTGATTTCATTAATGCCTTTGTTCCTTCCGCTCCCATGCCATCTCTTATAATAGAGGCATCCACACCTTCTTCTTCATCTTCTCCATCTTCTGAATTTGAAGCATCCACACCTTCTCCATCTTCTGGAACAGAACCATCTACTCCTTCTTCTCCTCCCACTCTTTCCTGGATAGAGAAACTAAGGCTTGCCCTTCCAATGGACAAAGTCTTTTCACCTTACAAACCTCCATCATCCCCTTCTCCAGCTGAGCGGAAACAAGCTCAACTTCTGCTAGCGGCTTTCTCTCACTTGCCCTTTAATGTTCTTGAGGATGACACCCCTCTCAAGAACTTTCAATGGGCTTGTGACATTCTGACCAGGGGCCATGTCCTTAACCCCATTGCCCAAGCAGAACTTCACCTGTTCCTGGACCAACTTCCAGTGCTCCTCCACTGGCATCAGAATTCCAAGGTCACCATCCAATCTTTGGATCAACTTTCGTCTCTCCGAATTCATGCTCAGTACGAAGCAGAGAACTTCATCGAAGAGTTCGATGACTTCAAAAATAAAGAGTCTGCGTATTGGGATGATTTGGTTATAGATGAGTTGGAACAAACATTGAGGGAGGAGGCTTTCGAAATAAAGGCTGAGGAGCTCTATTATGAAGTGAGAGCACACCAGCTTATGCAGCCAACATTGGAGGAGATAGAAGAAATAATAAAGAAAGAACAAAAATTCATTGATCATTGTTGGATGAAATTCCATGACCTTGTTATTTATTCTATTCCTTATTTTTATGAGCTCGAATTTGTACCCAGATAGGGTTACTTGATGTAATTGTTTTGGCTTTAATACAAACAAAGTCCTTTTTTATCTGACATTGTCTGATTTTGTTCCTTTTTGTCCTTAAAAGCCAACTCATAGCTTCGAATTGAACAATCTCATCCTTCGAATCTGGACTCAATTGTTTAATGAAACACTAAAAGAACCAACATGTCTTCTTCCAATTTATGGAGTATAGTTGACAATTCTGGCTGTTATTACCTGGAATCAATGCTCTGAACTTTAACAACATTACTCCTCAAAACTAACTATAACCAATATATGGTCATGATTAATATAGCCAATCAATTTCAAACTGACTGTTTTGCTTCGAAGAGTAATCCACACTGTTTTGGTTCAAAAGCAATTCCAACCAACGATTGGTCTTAATGCTTCGAGCGGTGCTCATCCTTAACGGATTCAAGGAGTTGCTTCGAAGGTCGTTACTTTGATAAATAGGCCTTAAAACCCTTTGAAGTAGACCATTATTCGAGCAGTCCAGTATATTTAAACATGTAGTATGCTTCGAAGCCGGCTTCTACATTTCGAAGCCGTCGTTGATTGATTTTTGGCGCCAAAATTTGGTTTCGAAGCCAAATATCTTACTTCGAAGCTAGCGTCAACATCCGGAATGTGCTTTTTCCTCCAAAACTATCAACATTGGAAGAGACCCCTCGTATTCGTACTTTTAGTACTTAACAACTTACACAATATATTTTTCAGACACAAAGCTTTTAAAACCCTCTTGTGTCGTGCTCTGAAATCACTTGCCTTTTACAAACCCTTCTCTCTACGATTTCTCTCTGTTTCCTCTTGCTCACTACCAATGGATCCTTCTTCGCTAAAAGTATTCACTGGCGACCGTGTCAGTCCTACCATGGCTTTGAAACAATGCATCGATGAAGAAATCACCAAACTATCATCTGGCGAGTCAAGCCACATAGATAGACGTCTTTTCGTGCCTCGTCATAGTAACAAACAGGAATACGTCATTGGCCCTATTTTTCGGGAAGCTCCTGCTCAGCTCGCAGCTCTATACCCTCGCCTGGAGGACCATTTCCTTCTCTATGAAAGAGGGCTTGATTGGGGGAACTGGAGAGTGAATCGTCCTCACCGTTGCTGGCCGACATTGAGGACTGAATGGGAAGAATGGTATGACAAAGTTGTGCCTGCGAGAGAAGATGACCTGCAAGAGCTCTATATCCTGGATGCCCTTCGTCTTTCCAGGTTCATTATTCCTGAAGACCCTTTTTTGATTCCTGCTGCCTTATGCTTCTGGAATATGCCTTTTAATTTCTTTCAATTTTGGTGTGGCATGATGGCCCCCACTGTCCTTGACATTTGCCATCTTTTAGGGCTTTCACCCCATGGTTCTCCTTTTACTCCCAACTACCCAGACCTTCCTGTCAAATTTGCTCTTCCATCCCTAAACTCCTCTTATAGTGACTTTGTAAAGGCTGAAAATAAAAGGGAAGGTCCTGTGAGAGACAGAGAACTATTTTCCTTTATCTTATATTGGTTATGCAAATTCCTCTTTTGCACCTCATCTCAGAGGATCATGCCTGAGTTTGCTCCTCTCGCGAAGGCACTTGTCTTGAAAAAACACATAGCTCTTGCCCCCTATCTTTTAGGTCATATCTACAGAGCCTGCTCCCAATTTTGCGAAAAACCTCTTGATGCTAACCAAGGAGGTCCTCTTTGGGTGCTTCAACTCTGGCTCTTTGCCTATTTTACTGACCTACATCCCAAGTGTCTAAAATTCCTTGTTCAGGATCCTAGCACTTACGGGGAAAAGCATGCTAGGATTGCCCTTTATCCTGCTTCCTTCGCTTACTACTTTACCTTCTTTTATCAACTCCCCATTTCTCCACTTGCCTCCTTCTTCTGTCCATTCGAAGCCAGTAAAGGACCAATCTGGCTGTAAACTTTCATGGCTGATAAAGAATGCTCCACTTCTCCTCATAAAGATATGTGGGCCTCTATACTACTACCAAGGGAATTATTCATTGGTAGTTTAAACCCTCGAGCCTATAAATGCATATCTGAGGTGTATTGCCCTTCTCAGTTTGCCCGACAATTTGGACTTACTCAAGGGATACCAGTTCCTCTTTGCAGTCTTTCGAATGTCCATCTCACTGCCAGGGACTTGAGAATATCCAAATCCAGACTGGAGACAGCAATATTCAGACTACTGAAGGAACTGAATGAGTTCCAATTTGTCCCATTTCTTCCATTCGGCTTGGTTTTGAAAAGATTCCAGAACTGGTGGACAGTCAATATGGAAGTGCGCCTATCTGTACACCCCCATGACTTGCTGGTAGGGTTGGGAGTGCCTTCGAAGGCTAAGTCAGCAACGGTTAAGAACATTCCTCCTCTTCCTAAAGTTGCCACCACTACTCCTGTAGCTTCACCCCCTCCAGCTAGAGTTACCAGAGCTGCTTCGAAGAAGGGTAAATATTCTCAGATTTCCCTATTTCTTTCCTTTGAATCTTTCGTTCGTTTCCTTTACACTTTTGTTTTTTGGTGCAGGGTCTCCGCAAGAAGAATTCCTCAACAGAGCTGAAACTTTAGCTGTTCTCAAGAAGAAACAACAACAAAAACAAAAAAGGAAACTAGTCCTTCCTCTTGAGGAATCTGAATCTCTGGAGGAAGAAAGAGAGGTTGAGCAAGAGCTAGCAATGCCCTTACAACGAACAAAAAGACAAAAGGTGGCTGCCTCCCCTTCTGACACAATGGAGCATCCTCCTTTCGAGGCAACTACTACAACAATAGGGAAAGAACTTATCTCTGAAGATTCTGAACCTCAAATTGAAGAGAGGGAGATCGACAAAGAACCAGTAGCAGCACTGTCAAGAAGGAAAAGGAAGAAGGTGACTGTTCCTGCTACTGACTTGGTTGAAGACCCCATTCATGAAGCAGCTGCCAAGGCAGTAGAGCAGGAACATTCCAAGGCAATAGTTGTCTTCGAGAGGGCTGAGAGGAGACGACAGCAACAAATTTTAAGAGAAGAAGCTGCTGCTGCTGATGTGTTACAAAGAGAGATCGTAAGAAGGAAACAGGCTGCTGAACATTACTCCCTTCGCAGCTCTCTCATTAGTACTAATACCACTGGATCAAGTAATTTCTTTCACACTTCCGTTGTTTTTCCCTTGTCAACTTTTAATACTAAATTTTGGCAGTCCCTTGTATTTTCTTCCTCTTGCAGCAACAACTACTGCATTCATCTTCCCAGCAAGGCCTCCCTCGATTTCAGTTGAAGTTGACCAGATGCAACATGTGAAAACCATCCAAATCATGCTCCCACTCCCCAAGCCTACATTCGACATGTCCTCTTTGAATCCAAGCATCCCGGCGTCTCTTTTCCTTGGCTTAGAGCCATATCTCCCTTTTTTGACTTTTGATCTGCCTCAATTTACTTCTTCTTCGAGCCGTGCTCTTCCTCCTTCCTTCTCAGAAATTCCAAGTGCTACTCCATTCCCAATGGCAGTTGATTCTCCCACAGAGGGTGCTGGTAGTTCTCCAATTCATGGTTTATCACCTATGCCTACGTCCAGCCCCTCTTCACTTGATTCGTTGGTAGCTAAGACCATAGAGGCTGCCAAAGATGTTCCATCCTTTTCTCACATCCCCATGCAGTCCTCTGTGTCCTCCACCACAACACTCTCTATGCCCTTCATGTCCAGGGATGAGGTAGACATCTTCGAAGGAAAGTTAGCTAGTCTCTTTGACATACCTTCTACCTCTCCAACATTTAGTACTGAGGCTGAGCCATAAGCTTTGGCTGACTCCTTACTGGAAATCTTCGAGAATCTTCCTTCCTCCAGCAGGAAGCCTTCTACACCTTCGATAGACATGGAAGCATGCCTAGAACTGCTAATTTCTTTCTCGAGGATTCCCTTCGAGGCTCTGCAAAGGCCAATAATAAAAAATGGGTTTCTTCAATGCTGCAAAATTGCTGAGCAGTCTGGCATGAATACTTCAAGTCATCTATCTCAGGCAGCAGCTACTGTTGACTTCTATCTCGACATTTGTCATGCTGCTAAGGCTGCGGATGAAAAGCTGGTTAGGGACCAGAGTTTTGTCTCTTAAGTGCATACTGAAGTATCAATTCTGAAAGAACAACACTCTTTTGCCTCCCACTTTCGAACCCAACTGCTGGAGAAGAAAGCTCAGCTTGAAGAGGAATTAGCTGCAGTAAACCAAGCCTTGGTTCGAACTGATACCAAATTACACATCACTAACCAGGGGCTGGCTGATCGGAAAAGGGACATGGCTGCAGCTATTCAATTGTTTCCATCACTTAGTAATAGGAAATCTACTGTTCAAAAACAATTAAGACATTGTAATGACTTCTGGGCCAATTTGTGGCACAATGTACTCAATTCTTTATAAAAGAACAAATTTTGTCTATCACTTGAGCAGCCTTATGTTTTTTTGTATTTAATGTTTATGTTATCCCTTGTGTTTCCCAAATGGAAGGGAAATAAGGCTTCAAATATCTGCCGTTAATCTTTTTGGGATGTACATAACCATTCAAATTTCTTAAATTGTATGCTCCAAAAGGCAGAACTCTATAAATTTGATATGGTCCCTCCCAGTTAGGTGACCACTTGCCAAACTTGTGGCTTTTAATTCCTATTGGGAGTATTGTTTTCCATACCAAATCACCTTCATCGAAACCAATGTGCTTGACTTTCTTATTATAATTCTTGGTTGCCTTCTTCTTTTGGAAAAGAATTCTATTTAATGCCAAAATTCTGGCTTCATCTAAGCCTTCTAATTCCAAGCACATACTTTGATGGTACTGCTCAGGATCTAACAGGTCTTGGCATCTTACCCTCAAAGACTTAACATTAATTTCCACAGGTAAAACCGCATCATGCCCATATACTAAGGCATAAGGAGTGACTCCTGTGCTTGATCTTGGGGAGGTTCTGTAAGCCCATAACACATCTAACAATAGGTTATGCCAATCCCTAGGATTGTCCTCCACAACCTTTTGTATTCCTTTTTTCAAGGACTTATTGGATGATTCAGCTTGACCATTGGCTTGTGCATAATAGGGTGTGGAATTAATAAGGCTAATTCCAAATTCTGCTACAAAAGATCTCACCATTCTCCCATCGAAGACAGTCCCATTATCAACTGTTATGGTTTGTGGGATGCCAAATCTATGGATCAGATCTTTAATGAACCCAATAACCTCTGTTTGGTCTACAGCCTTGTACGGCTTAGCTTCAACCCACTTAGTGAAGTAGTCGGTGGCCACTAGAATGAAACAATGATGCTTCGAAGAAGGTGGGTGTATTTTTCCCATCATATCCATGGCCCATCCTCTAAATGGCCAAGGTTTCACTACTGCATGCAGATCAGTTATGGGCACATGCCTTATTGTGCCATGCTTTTGGCATGCCTGGCAACCTTTCGCATATTCTATGCAGTCTTTAAGGATAGTTGCCAATAGTAAGAATGTCTTCGAAGCAACCATGTCATCTTTACACCAGGTTGATGAGCACCACAGATGCCTTCATGAACCTCAGCCATGGCTGTTAATGCTTCTTTCGGGCCTAAACATTCTAGCAATAAGCCATCTCCTCCCCTCTTGTAAAGAGCATTACCATACATCATGTATTGCATAGACTACAATTTAACTTTTCTGCTGGCCTTCGAAGATGGACCAGCCAAGTACTGCATTATTGGATGCCTCCAATCCTGTTCTTGTAAGTCATTATGATTGACTTCCAAAACTGTATTCCTTTTATTCAAAGGTTGTATTAATCTTTGATATGTTGTTTGGCTTATGTCCCTTTGGATATTTTCCCTTCTCTTGAAGTTCGAAGCTTTCTGAGCCACATCATTAGCTCTATTGTTCAAGAATCTTGGAACATGGGTTACACTTGCTACTTGAAACTGAGAAAGCAGATGTAATGCAACAACATAATACGGCAAAATACTTATGCTTTGACACTTGAAAATCCCTTTTACCTGGTTAACCACCAATTGAGAGTCCCCAAATATGTCAACTGCATGTACTTGCAATCCAATAAGGATCTCTAGCCCCACTATTAAGGCTTCGTATTCAGCCTAGTTATTGGAACAGGTGGCTTCATCTACTCTGAAACCATGCGTGGTTTCTACTCCTTGTGGAGATTTGATCACAATACCAATTCCAATTAGGCCATTGGCTTTCGATCCATCGAACCACATCTGTCATGGCTCAACACTGGCCATGCCAAGTTCCATCACTTCTTGGCTCTCTGTTTGAGATGGATGGTCTGCCAGAAAATTGGCTAAGACTTGCCCTTTTACTGCCCTTTGAGGGACATATTCTAAATGAAATTCTGATAAGGCTAGTATCCACTTGCCAATTCTTCCCCTCAACATAGGTCTAGATAACATGTACTTAACCAAATATGTGGTTGCAATCACCAAGACAGTTGTAGGTAAAAGATAATATCTTAATTTCATTGCAGCAAAATACAAAGCAAGGCACAGCTTTTCAACAGCTGAATATTTACATTCACAAGAATTTAAAAACCTACTAAGGTAATAAACAGCTTGTTCCTTACCTTCCTCATTGTCTTGGGCCAAGAAAGCTCCCAATGAATCTTCTGCTGCAGCTATGTACAACTTCAAGGGCTTGTTCCCCTTTGGTGGCATCAGCACTGGAGGGTTGGCCAAGTAGGCTTTGATACCTTCGAAAGCAGTTTGATGCTCTGCTGTCCACACAAATTCTTCTTCATCTTTCAGCCTTAACAAGGAAGAAAATGCTTTAGTTTTCCCTGCAGTGTTAGAAATAAACCTTCTAAGAAAGTTAACCTGCCCAAGGAACCTTTGTAATTCTTTCTTACTTGATGGAGGCCTAGCTTTGATGATGGCTTTGGCTTTGTTCTGATCAATCTGTATTCCTTTCTTGTGCACTACATAACCCAAGAAATTTCCAGATGATACACCAAAAGCACATTTGAGAGGATTGAGTTTCAGCTTGAACTTCCTCATTCTTTCAAAAGCTGTTTCTAACTGAAACAGATGTTCCTTCATGGACTGGGATTTCACTACAATGTCATCAATATAACACTCTAGATACCCTCCAATGAGATCATGAAAGATAGTGTTCATAGCCCTCTGATATGTAGCACCAGCATTCTTCAGGCCAAATGGCATTTTAACCCATTCGAAGGTGCCAATATTTCTAGGACATCTGAATGCTGTCTTGTGGATATCCTCCTCTGCAATGCAGATTTGGTTATAACCAGAATGCCCATCCATCATTGACAAAACTTGGTGTCCTGCTGAACTGTCTACCAGTAGGTCCACTATAGGCATAGGATATTCATCTTTGGGAGTTGCTAGATTTAAGTTTCTGAAATCGATGCATACCCTCATTTTACCATTCTTCTTAACTACAGGCACAATATTAGATAGCCATTCAACATACCTGGCTGTCCTAATAAAGCCTGCCTTGAGTAGTCTAAGAATCTCCTCTTTGACCTTCTGAATTACTTCTAGACTCATTCTTCTTGGTTTCTGCTTGTGTGGTTTGAAATTAGGCTTCATAGGGAGCCTATGTTCCACTAATGACCTATCCAATCCTGGTAGTTCATTATAGGACCATGTAAAGCAATCTCTGTATTTCTTCAGAACAACCAACAACTGATCTCTGTCCAGAACATTCAAGCAAGCACTTATATAAGTGGGCTGTTGTATAGAACCTTCCCCTAAATTTACTTCTTCTAAGGGGTCTTGTGTCTGAGAACTTATTGAAGCTTCTTCTTTAGTTTCTTCCGCCTTCGAAACAATCTTTTTATCTTGTCCCGCTTCTAGGCTCTTTAGTTCAACATCTTTACCCTCCTCCTCATAAACAAAATCTGTCCATAAGGCATCCTCCTCCTGTATCTCCTGGACCTTTGTCTCAATGTCCAATGCACAGTATTTACCAAGAGTCAAAGTTCTGACCTGTGGGTGCTTCTGTTTACAGCCAATTATCATGGCTTTTCTTTCTTGCTCCTGTACACTCTGGACTATTGCTTTTACGTCCAATGTTGAAAATTTAATCAGAGCCAAAGACTTGGCCTTTTGTTCTTCATCTCTTTGCCTACAACCAGGCATCATTGTCATCTTTAACGACAATCTCTTCATCAGCACTCTCTTGAACCAAGTGCTTCAGGTGTGTCACCTCCTCATCAGTCGTCACTTCGGCTGAACCATCAGCTTTCCTCAGTATACTGAGCGGTGTTACTCCCTCAATATACAACTTGGCCTCTGCAAAGCCTGCACAGGCTATGAAGGGTTGAGGATCTGCATCGATCTCCTCTGTCTCTCCATTGCCCAAAGCCATCATGATTTTCTGATGCAAAGAGGAAGGCACACATTTATTAGTGTGGATCCAGTCTCTCCCAAGTAAGGCATTGTATTTAGCATTACTGTCGATTACAAAGAATGCTGTCATACAGTCCCTGGTTCCAACACTCAAGTTAATGGGTAAAATCCCCTGAGCCATCTGTTTGTCTCCAGCAAAGCCAGCGATGGTTGTGCTGGTTGGGATCAACCTGGGATTCTTTTTCCCTAATTTCTTCAAAGAAGATTTCGGTAACAAGTTCACTGCTGCCCCATTGTCTACCAGGACTCGGTTCAGCTGTATCCCATCAAAGAAAGCCTTGATGTACAAAGGCTTGACATGTTGGGTCATGGAATTCGAGGGATATTCAAAAGGATATGAGAGGTTGATGCTCACCTCTTCCTCGCTTTCATACTCAGTTTCCATTGGAGTAGCCATTTCAGGAGCATCCTGTATCATACTCACTTGTGACTCTTCGCTAGAGACAGGGATTGGATCCATGTCTTGGTCACCCTGACCCTCATTTTTAGCCTGGAATTCATGAGATAGTATGTGTACCATATTGACTGATACAGGGGGAAATGAGCCAAACTGGATGGCTGGCTGTACCTTCTTCCCCTCTTGGCTACCTTGCTCAGTGTCTTCAGCAGCATCCTCCATGCTGCACTCTGGTACTTCATTGATAACTGATCCCTTCGAAGGATCCTTCTCAACTGGTTCTTCAGTCAGAAATGTGTGTTCAGCCATGAAGGCTTCGAACATTTCTTCTTCTGCCATTTCCTTCTTTTGGCTCATGTCAATCTCTTCTCCCGCTTCGCTATCACTTTCCATCAGAGCCTTCTCCAACCCTGCCAAACTAGACTTCTCTCTGGCCTTTAGTTCAGAATGAACCTGGGCCAACTGTTCTCTGCTACAAACCACTTTGCTTTGTAGAGTCGGTTTTGGAGTATGGTCTGACTTCGAAGTTTTCTTTCCTTTGACCTGTGAAGAACTCTCTCCACTTTCTTTCAGATCTTGCTGGTACTGGGTATACCTGCGTTGAATTTTCCTTCTTTGTGATCTGGAAATGACTGGGACCATATCTGGTTCCTTTGTCTTTGGATGTTTAAGCAATACCCAATTGTTTGGGGCCACCAAAGGAGGCCTGACCATCCTGCCTTGGTTTTCAGCAACCCTTTGAGTAGGTGCTTCCCTAGGTTTGTTCTGCACTACAAACCAATCTGGGACCCCAGGTACCCACGAGCTTACAGATCCAGATGTCGAACTGTTTCCTTCTACCTTCGAAGCCACCTTCGAAACTGGCTGTGAAGGTAAGTGCTTGGCTCTGACTTCATGTTTTGAGCCTGATTCAGACCTTCGATGGAAGGAGCCACTTTCTGTCCTTCGTGGAGTTGGTCTAAAGGGCCAATCTCTGGCTTTACTCCCATAACCTGAACCCCTCTCCAGTCTTTTTTCAGAGTGACTGCTCTCCATTCTGTAGTAGTTAGGTGGCCTAGACTCATACAAGGGTCTCTTGCCTTTAGCATGCATTCTGTCTACTGCAGGCTCCACCCCTAATGGTCGCTGCCTATCACTAACCGGATACGGCCTTTTGTTGTGAGCATTGGTTGATTTAGGACGTCTCTGAACATCCCTATAGTATTGCTTCCCATCAATTGGAAGCCCCTTTAACCATTTGTAACTCAGTCTGCATCTGGGACACATCCTCTGCACTACAGCTGCTTCGAGGGAATCATCATCCAGTGCTTCTTCATCAGAGTGTTCCCTCTGACGTGAGAAACCTTGCCCAATAGTTAGTGAGTTTCCAGTCTCCTTCTTGACAGTTGTCTGGTTGGCAATATGCATTTGCACATTGACCTCTTCCAATTCCTGCAGAGATAGATTCTGAAAGTTTGGTACAACCACATTAGCTGCGCTTTCTCCAACTTCTGGAAAGGGGTTACTGTCAATTCCCATGACTTTTTCTGTTTTGGCTGGGAACTTCAAACTTCCTTTTCGAATTTGCTCTTGGATCCTGTCTCGAAAAACAATACAGTTTTTAGTCGAGTGAGACCAAGAATTATGCCATTTACAGTATACTTTTCCTTTAAGTTCATCTGGAGATGGCAGTTTTACTCCTTTTGGTAACTTAAGGAAATTGGCTGTAAGCAAATGATAAAAAATGTCATCTGCTTTTGTTAAATCGAAAGAGTACTTTCTGTGAAAGTCTTTCTTTTTAAACTGCTGGTCGATGGTTGTATCCTTATGAATTAATGCTTCACAGATTACAGGTTCTTTACCCACAATCTCTGCTGCATCAATCTCATAATTGGGATCTCTATAATACGTCTTATACGAAGCATTATTTCGATCTTGTTCCTCCTTTAGTAATGCTTCATATCGAGACACCTTATAGGTTAATTCGACCAAATCCCTGAATTCAGTTGAGTCAAATTTCTTTCGAAGCCTGAATTCTAAACCGTTTTGAGCCAATCTTACAAATTCTGGCTCTAGAAGGATGACCCTACATTTATTTCGAGCCCTTTTAAATCTGGCAATAAACTGAGTAGCCTTTTCTTCAGGCCTTTGACTCAATCTTGCCAAATCTGCCATGGACACCTCTGGCTCTGACTGGAAGAATTGGGCATGAAATGCCTCTTCCATTTGTTGCCAATTTTGAATGGAGCCAGGTGTAAGGTTGATGTACCATACAAATGCTCCCCCAGTTAGAGATTTTGGAAATAATCTCAGTTTCATGTAATCATGATTAGTGAATTCACCAAATTGAGCAGCGAATCTGGCAATGTGCTTTACTGTTGATTGATTTCCAGTTCCATAGAATAGGGTAAAATCTGGTATTCTGAATCCTCTTGGGTATTCATGTACCCTATCTATCCATTCTGGGTAGGGTTTTTTGTATACAGGAGTCTGGACCCCCCGAGCCATCGGTCCACACATCTCCCTAACAATATCAACAATTTGGTCCCTAGGGACCATATTCTGTGCCTGCTGAACCACTACTGGAGGGACAAACACAGGGTTTGGTGGGCAAACTTGCGCTTGTGGTCCTCTTGGTCCATAAGGTGGTACATTTGGGACTGGTTGCCCCTGTAGTGCAGGTTGCTGTTGGGGGTACGGGTAACCCCTTTGAGCCTGTCCTGCGAAGGGACCTGCGAAAGGTGCTGGAACAGGTGTTGTGTCCCTTCCATTTACAGGAAAACCCTCCAACCCCCCAAGTATAAATTCGAACAAGGGATCATTATATCCCCTAGTGCCAGGTATGGCTTCGAACATGGGATTTGTAACCATTCTCACGCCAGTTTCTTGTACTTGACCAGATCCACCAACATGTGTGGCTTCATTGTTGAGTACTGAGGCATTTTGGCCTATTATAGGCCTCGAAATGGGTTCATACCAAGACTGAGGCGATGGTCTTTCGTAGTTCTGAGTACTAGTCTGACCATTAGATTGTCCATTAACTTGCATAGGCTGTTTTTCTCTAGCCAATCTTTGTTGAGGGACATTTAAAATTTCCTCTGTGTGTCTTGTATTTGTTGGCTGGTGGTTATTCATTCGATCCAAAAAGGATTTTGCCCACCTTTCCATCGTGTTCATTAATTGTTGTCCCATAGCATCTACTAAGCCATCCCATAGATTTGTTGGCTGAGTAGATGGAACGGTGGATGGTCCAATTCCTTGGTTTCGTCCAATATTATGAACATATGGTTCTTGTCTAGAAGTACTGGTCTGTTCGACCATAGGTTCTGATAACATGGGAGTCTTCACAGGATGTGTTACCACATTATCCTCTAGATTAGGTATTTCTACCTCTCCTTCTACGCCTTCTTCCAGACGTTCATTTTCTCCTTGTCGTCTTCTTCTAGCCATTTTAAATTAAGTCCCACTGAGCGTGCCAAAAATATATGTTGGCTTTTTGGCTTTTAGAAGGGTATTTTTGTAAATGCGAGTGTGCCAGCAAGGATCAATTAGTCCTTACAGAAATTATAATTGCCAACCAATTATCAGACGATTGTGTTTTAGTTCTTTCAACCTCAATGAAGAGGACTTTTACTGGTGGCTTGACTTAGGAGAAATTAAGAAAAAAAATAACAATTAATATGAAGAACAATCGAAGTATTTCATTAAGATGAACACTTACAATAGTCCAAACTCAGCCTCGAGGAGGTTTACAGCAGCAATCTACTCGAATTTACTTGAAAACTACTCCTATGAATCGAAATGCAGTGCGGGTATTTAAAGTGCAGGTATTTAAAGAACAGGTATTTAAAGTATAGAAAAACGTAAAACTGGAAAGTAAAATATGAAGTGAAGACTGGTTTGTATGATCTGAGTCTGGGGGCTTTTTCTGGGGGCTTCCTTGCTATTTATACTCGTCAAGGATGACCTTCGAACTGCACTTCAAACCGTCGAACTGCTCCTCCATGATTGCTGATCATGCTGCCTTAGAAGTAGTTCCACTACGCCATCACTTGCAGTTAAGCTTCCCTCTTGTATTTGAATTTGAATATGAGCAACCGTTGGGCCACGTCACCTTGTATCTCTTTACTGATCCAGTGTTACTTAGATCACGTGAGAACCAATATTCATCTCCACGTGTACGATCAGGATCGAAGACTTAAGCAGCCTTCCTATATTACCCTTGCTTTGCCACGTGTTGAATCGTAACTGGCTTTTACAAAATATGTAGCCAACACCATCTAGTCAAATAAGACTTACGAATATAAGGTTTTTAAAATAAAATAAAATAAATAACATAGAAAAAATTACCAAAAAAAAAAAAAAAAAAAAATTAGGGTAAGTCGTCAATTGTTTTCTGCAATTACCATATAGACCACTATTAATATTTGGGAAATTTTATATTAGTGTAAAACTTAAAAAATAATTATAAATAAGTGATAAATTTTATAAATATTAATAATTAAAATCATAATTTTTTCATAAATATGTAATAAGTTTTTCAAATTACTGCTTATTGGTAATTTCCCCATTAATATTTTAAAATTACTTGTAATTCATAATTCCTATTTTGACCATACCAAGTGGGCTTTGTACATTATAGATAAGAAATTATTGATGATAAATAGTTTAGCAGATTTTGTAATAATTAAAATGACAAAAGTCGCTGATTTCTTTCTTTTTTGTTCTGTTTTTTTATGAAATTATCCACTTGACTATTATGCCTTACATTCATTTCATTAATTCCATGTGTAACTCAAACTATACGTGTGGAAAAATATTAGATTTATCACATATCCATCCTTTAAGTTATGTAAATTTAATTTATTCAATTGAGTTGGTGTTAAAAATAAAAATAAAATAAATAATAAATAAAAAAAGCCTAACCACATGGTGGTATCCTCTATGGCTAGATCTTTAGGAGCCAAGACCTCAGAGATTATTCTTAAGTGGTGTTACACAGCAAAGTCATTTAATTATTTAGCGGTAAGTCGCAAATTCATATACAAGTAGGGATTCAAACTCACACTCCTGATAGGATACAATTTGTTCGAGCATAAAAAATTGATCCTACTATCTATATATTGTCACCTAAATAGTTAGCTAAGAAAAGTCGAACTTGTTAGATATGTTAAAATTATAATAATTTGTATTTCTTTTTTCTTTAATAATGGTTTTGTGGTCCATTGGTACCAACGACATATTCTAAAAATATAGCATATTGTTTGATGATTCCCTCAAAGTTGGTGTGTTATATATAAGCATATCACTATGAGTTAGGCCAATAAATTAATGCCAAACTTGGATAGATTAGACATGTTATCACTCAACTGAAGTGTGTGATATACTGATGGTTCCCTTTGGTTGACAACTCAAGAGGTGGTGAATTGAATTTTTAAATAAATTATCAAATTAAAAATTAATTCAAATAATAAATAAACATATATATTTAAAAATATAAAATAAAGTAATGAAATAAAATGAGTAAACGGAAGAGAAATCAAACATAACGATTTATAGTGGTTCGACACGCTGGACCTATGTCCATTCTCCAAGCATCCTCCTCGAAAATTTCTCTATTATTCTTTAAATAGTAATTACACCACTAGTTTCACAGGTACTAGTGAACCTTCACAGACTAGTTTAGAATCCGATACCTAATCACACATGACCAAGTAATTTTACCCAAAAAATCACTCACAAAAATAACTCAACTAGTTTTGAATCCGGTGCCTACTCATATCTAACCCAAATGATTTTATCCTGAAAATCACTCACAAAAACTCTCTTTTTTTATAAGAATAATTAAGGGATAGAAAATTTTTTTACAATTTTGCTCAAACTCTCTATAAATTTTCTCACAGAAAATATAACTCAATGAAGTACAATACAATATTTGAAAATATTTCAATATCACAGATTTTTCTCTTCTTCACTTCTTATTTTTCTCAAACCAAAATACATCTATATGTATCCAAAAAATTCTGCCCGTTGAGAGAGGAGAGACACTCCTCTTCAGGCTTGTATGTCACATGGAGATAAAACCTACGCTTCTGTTTTTGACTTGTTAGCTCGAGCACGTGGAGGAAATACACGTGAGGCAATCGTTGAAATTAATGACCAAAAGGTCGCTTTCGATAAATAGTAATTTTAATATTTTTAAAATATTTGCCATAAAATCAAATGGTGCACAGTGATTGTATAGTAACTTCTCTAATAAAATATTTGAATGCACAGTGACTTCTCTATCAAAATATTTGAATGAATAGTAAAATCTCTTTAAATATCGTTTATATCAGATGTAAAAATATATATCTCATTTAAAATCTTTGTAACTATTGTAAAGATTTTGGATACATAAAAATAACCCACTACCCCATATGGGTATATCAAATTTGTCAAAAGAAGTGAATAATGTTAAATGAATTTTTTCAAAACATGAATAGTGAATAATGACAAACGAATTTTATACACAACAATTTTTATGAATTTCAACCATGCACAGTAAATATTTTTTGTCAAAAAATATAAAATATATATATTGAAAAATCACAATTTATCTTATAATATTTTAGACATTATCAAAATTAAATCACATAATTAACACTATAATCAATAGCATAATTATATTAATTAATTCAAATTTTTATATTTCATCAATCTATGAGATTAATAAATGGTCCACCTAATCACATGCCCTTGCTTGGTTATTTTGGAATGCACATGTTATGTCTACGATTCTACATGTATGCTTTAAACCATGAATTAATGTAGGTTAGATGTGTACCTCCCCCCTCCCCCAAAAAAAAAAAAAAAAAAAAAACCTTTAGTGTAAAGACTCTTAAAATATCATCCCTAACTTCCTTTACAATAACGTGACAGATCATTTTATAAATATTTGATTTCCACACGAATTAATAATTAAAATATATTTATAATTTTTTTATATATCTTTTCTTTTTTTATTTCAAAAGATATAATAGATTAGGTTAGGACAACTAAAAATAAATTTTTATGTTTGAATTTGAATTAGCCGAGCCTAATCCAAATTTTGTGTTATACTTGGGCTCAAGCTCGGGCAAAAAATTGAGACGAAGATTAGCCTTGGGATCGGACTTGGGCAAATCCCTTTAAACTTCAAGTTGAGTCTTGTCTATACATGTCCGAGTTGTAATCTTATAACATGATAAATGAGAAAAAAGAAAAAATTGTGCATGATCTACGGGTTTGAGTCTCATTATTACAATTTAATCAATAGTTATTTTTATTATTCCAAAACTTTATACATTTTGTAGGAATTTTATGCAATAATTAAGATTGTCGGGTTAAATTTATTAGAATTTTAGGCAATAATGGAAAGAAGGTGGGGATACAACAAAATGATTGAAATAATAAATCGACAAAATCCAATGAAATCTTCTTTTACTTTTATTTCTTGTTATTTTATTTTTTGTACCATACCTTCAATTTTGAGGATAATGTTTCACTCGAAAATGATTTTTATAAAGTTGAGCAATCAATGAGTCTTTTGAAAATTCGACTCCAAGATGGAAATGTTGTTATGTTTCTGCGTTTATGCTTCATATTTTAATTCCCTTCGAAAAGTTGCATGTATTTTATTGATGTAATTATTTTCAACGATTTGATTAAAAAATAAGTATTATCTACCAACCTAAAATATACAAATAAATTTGCAAAATAATTATTCCCATTAACTAAATCACCAACCAACAAACAATTAATGAGACAACATCTGGCTGTTGCTATTATTACTTGTTAGAGTTTTTTATTTTTTATTTTCATTTGGTTGGAGATTTATACAATACGAAGAGAATTATATCTGAATAATCATAGTCTAACAATTATAAAAACTCCCAAGTAGCCCCATAATGCAAGGGGAAAAAAGGTACAATTATGAGCTGGTCCGACCGGACTTATTTATCAAAAAGTCATATTCAAACTTTTAGTAATAAATTTATTATTGTAAAAAAATTTAAAAATATAATTAAACTACTTCTATTTTATCAAAACTCACGTCATATTTCAATAAAAAATATATAACACAAATAAATTATAAATAAATCAAAACTCATAAACAAATTCAAAATGTCTAAATCATTTATCAATTTAATATTTCTCAGTATGATTATCAATGATCATTCTCCAAATGCAAAACACATCTAAAAAGTGTATCAAAATGAGGGGAAGATACATGTAAAAAAATCACTAATGACTTCGGCCTCGTTCGGGAAATAGGCTAATTTAGTAACTTTTTGACTATTTGGCTAAAATATAAGCTAAAAAAAATCGGTGGTGTTAGAGACCACTAATATTAGTGGCTCTAAATCCACTACTAATGAGGTGGCAAAGCAAAAAAAAAAAAAAAAAAAACAGACACAATACATGCTATGGCAGTGGGTGGGACCCACTGCCACATCATTAATGGTAGCTCTAATTAGAGCTCCCACTCATTTTCTAAAAAAAATTATGTTTGGGATGATTTTTTGACTTTTTACGAAAAGATGTGCAAAAAGTAAAGAGAAAAAAGAATCTTTGACTTTTTAGCATGGATTATTGACTTTTTGATTTTTTTAGTAATTTTTTAACTTTTTGACTAAAAAAGTCACTTGCCAAACGAGACCTTATGAGTAAATAAGTCTAGTCAACTAAAATATACGGTACTTATTCAAAAAATGAAGAAGAAGAAACTAAACTAACCCAGTTGATTTGAAGTGTTGTTAGTTGAAAATCTCTTGAGATTGATAATTGGGTTACTTCATCAATTTTGCATTTTAACCCATCTACTTATATAGAGTTTCAATGCACATTGGGTTGGGAGTTTTTACTTTTTATATTTTTGATTACTAAGTAGAAATTTAATTATAAATATAAGAATAATTATATTAAAACGAATAATATATAACTAAAATTATACAATTTCAAAGCTTAATGTGTCAGCAGTTTGCTAAAGTCTACATACAATGTGCATTAGAATATTTATAAATTGATACAATAGACTCACTTAGACAAAGTTCATGTGATTATTGTCTTTAACACAATATTCAATTGCTTAACTTATGAGATTTAACTCGTAATTTGTGTATAATTATTGACCACACTTCATTTTTGTCGGTTAAAATTTAAAAAATTGTCAAAAAGTGTTATTGTCAAAGCAATTGATCCACTTAATTCTATTCTTCCCCTAGTTTTATAATACACCCAACGCTAAGCACTTGATTACTTTTTAGTTTATTTTTTAATTAGTCCTTAAAATATCATTTAATCAAATGTTGCTGTCATCTTGAGATTCATTCAAAATTAAAATTTGTTTTGGGTTACATGTCACAAAGTATCCATAAATATTCTATACACTCTTTACTCAACTTCTTATTTTATTGTTTGTTTTGTATTACAGGCCATGTATTAATAGCTAATATATTCCATGACTTCACAAAATTATAATATTATCGGCGGTCTTTAATGTATAGATTTATTCGTCAATTTCATGTTTCAAATATTAATTTTGTCAATTTCATTCTGAAATTTTTTAATTCAAGTCAAGTTATAATCTAATTTGAAAAGATCATCTAAATTATTGATGAAATGATGATGAATTACTCCCACATCTAAATGGTAAGAATATGATTGGCACATCGTAATTTGATCTATATCTCAATTCCAACTATCCAAACATAATTTTACTGTGTTGACCAAAAAAAAAAAAAAAAGATTGAAGTGATACAAAATGTGTATTTTAAAAATCATTGATGTATTTTATTATTATTCTGTTAATAATTTGAATGATCTATTTGAAATTGGATAAATTTTATTCAAATAAAAAGCTTCAAGATTGAAACTAATAAAATTAAAACTTGAATGATATAGAACGCATATTTTAGTAACCACTGAAATATTTTATCCACTTCTTAATCTCCTTATATTTAAAAGAATAGTAGAATAAATTAACCATAACTTCTTTGATCATTTTGTGTTTGCCATATCTTCTCTTGTTTTGTACACACTACATGAATTTGGCTCATAGATATTAGTTTATTATCTAAGCTCAAATGGGACAATTGTGAAATATAAAAATAAAAAACTTATTCGTTTGATTAGAGATCATAGGAGAGAGATTCTTGCTGTATACAAATGGTGGATTAGTTATCAATCAATGTATGGATTATTTATTTGTACGTACAAAGTCGTCTCCAAGTCCGACTGAAGCATTACATGTTGCTACAATCATCCCAAGCATAATGCTTGAGAAAAAAGAAATACAATCCAAATAAAGTTTGGTTGGAGAAAAGATTCATTCAATTTTAGTGTATTTAAAGTTCCTTGGAATAAAACCATTTCATATTGTTAGAATTGTGGAGGGCTTTCAATTATTGCGTATACCTTGCATGTTTTTGTGCACTTTAATTTTGAATTAGATGTTTTTAAAAATCTTGACATAACATGGTATCAGTATTAACAATACCTTCACGAACATGCATGTGGAGAATATGCAGACAAATTAAGAGAATAAGATATATGAAGGCAAGTGATAACCGAGTGCACAATAATAAAAATGGGATTGGCTTCCCTTTAATCTAATACGGACTGGAAGGTGTTGTTGGGCCCGTGGAGGCTCATCACGGATCCCGTTTCGATAATTCAAATCGTTCAATGTGTAAAACTCATTGAATACTATATGTCTGTAAAAAATTACGTTGATCAAATATCAATATCTATTTCATCGGATTATTTTTTCACTGTTCATTTTTTTATATAAAACTAATTTGATCACGCAGCTATCGATATCTGATCAATGTTGTTAGGCTTTTATTCTTGGCAATCTTATTTGACAAAACTCTTTTCAGTTATAATTGTATTCGATCTTTTATTTCAGTGAAGCTATAAGTTTTAGATGCGAATCTAACCCGAATTGCGTGTTGCAGAGATGTTTCAAAAGTTTATTCTTTCATGTTTGCCACTTCGCTAACTATGTCAAGGATTGAGCTACCCGGTCAGCTCGCAGGGGTCCAGGGGCAAGCGCCTCTTGGCAAGTTCGGGGCAGCGCCCCTGAAGCAAAATGCAAAAATGCATTCGAAATTGCTTGTCCGCTTGAGCTGTTGTTTGTGTGCTCGAGCGGAGAATTTTTCGTTTGCAGAAGTTTGATCGCCTACAAAAGTACTGGAAGTTGTTTTTTTCCGCTCAAGTGGCCTTTCCTGCGCTCGAGCGTCAGTCCGCTCGAACGACTATTCTTGCGCTCGAGCCGCTCGAGCGGAGATCGTGGATCAGTTTTATATAAATATGTGGTTTCATCCGTTTTTAGGGTTACAACTTCCAGATCTTTTTCTTGGATATTAGAGTTTATATCTGGAGTTTCTTTGCTTGTTTCTTTGCTAGTTTCATTGATGTTTGTTTGAGTTTAAATCTGGTTTGAAAAATATACATCAAAGGATTGTTTGTTTCGTTCAATACAAAAGAGAGTGTTGTTCTACGGTGGACTCCGTGGAATTTGAGCCTGAAGCTTTGATGGATTCTAGAGTGACTCGTCGTCATGGATTCGACATCGGCGTTGTGGATTCAACGTTGGGCAAGACGATTTCGAGGTGAAGTGTGACAACCCTCACCTCTGATTAGCGTTAATTCATGATTAAGCGTGATAAGTAATTGATTAAGATTAAATCCTAAATTGATTACATGAGTATGTTATTTTAATTGCATTCTTATCTGTTTGATATAGGAAGATCTGTTCGTGTTTTGATTTTAAATTGCGAATTGAAAGCCTTCTCGGCAACCGATTCAGAAATTGACTTGGGTTATATGCTAATTAGGATTATAGAATTTTATGGTAGGTTTAATTAAAATTTGATTTGGAATGATTAAATTAGAATAAATAATGTTAGATTAATTGAATGTAAGTTATTTACATAATTGCCCTTGAGTGGGCTCCCTTAAAAAAAAAACTATTGTTTTGGTTCTCATTACTTACATGTTTGACATCATTTATCTTTCCATCTTCTTGCCACAAAACGTGAGAGAGAGGGAGAATATGAATAATTGGTTTCAATTAGAGTTTTGCTTGAAACTTTTGAGGAATTTGAAGGAGCCTTGAAGAATTGTACATTTGCTCAAGAACCTTGCTTAAGTAAAGCTTAATTGATAAGCCTAGGTAAGGACTCAACCTCTTAATCTTGAAATTGAGTCATCTAGGACTTGCATGTGGATTAAATAGGTGAATTCATGGGTTAATTGAGCTAGAATTTAAGGAAGTCAAGTGAATTCATGCATGCATGTCCATATCATGGAGTTTTGAAGTTATTTTGCATGAAATTCTTCCATGCATGTCTAGATTATAGTTGTAATCTAAGAATTCATCATGTTTTTTAGTTCAATCTTGCATTTGATCACGCTTTGGAGTTTTAGAGTTCATGAGAACTCATGCATGTAATGTTCTTGTTATGTTCATAAAGTTTTAATTGAAATTAGTTCAATTGTCATACTTTTGGGCTTTGATTTTATGAAATGATCTTTAAAACATGTTGTATTATGAGTTTCTAAGTGTTTTCCAGAAAATTGGCCCAAAATGATGAGTTTTGAAATGTTTGATCCATGGTTTGAGCTTTGGGAGCGAATCTGGAAAACCCAGAATTTTGCTTCCTTGCTCGAGCGAAGGATTCCACGCTCGAGCAACCACCTTTGTTTTTAGAACTCTGCTCGAGTGACGGAATGCTGGCTCGAGCGTAAATTGCAAGCTCTCAGGTTTTTGCGTGTGCAGATGCACGCTCGAGCGAGGAACTGTGTCTCACGCTCGAGCGAGCATCGAGCGGAAAATTTCAGCAACCAGTACTTTTTGCATTTTTGCAGATCGCTCGAGCGAGGAAATCTACGCTCGAGCGACCTCTCTCATTCAGTAAGCTCGCTCGAGCGAAGAAAGCCACGCTCGAGCGAGACCCCTGTTTTCAGCAAATTTTGAAAAATATTGTTAAGTACATTTTTGAATCCTCATTCCATCCTAGGCATTCCTAAGCTATGTTTAAGGCATCATAATGAGGATAATGTTCTAGAACCACACCAAATCAAGCTAGGGGCTAAGTTATTAATCTCGAGTGTATAATTTAGTGTGTGTTCGTTCTACAACTGTGTAGGTTTGGCACCCAAGGATGCTGATTAGCCTGCCTATAGCCCAGTAATCTGTGAGTAACAATATTGTAAAGCTATGTTTAATTACAATTATTTTCTGAACAATTGACTGTACTGTTTCTAAAACGATATTGTTTACTGAATGAATGTTTGTCCTATTTTATGAACTGTACCCGTGGCATCCATAGCAATTGACTGTTACTGTTACTGCTACTGTTACAGAGATCTCTGTCGGTTCCAATGTTTGGAACTACTATTGTTTACTGTTTTGATGGCCATCAACTGACTGTTCGGTCTATTAAGACCTACTGTACTGTTCTGCTATTGGATGTACTACGTATGACTGCTATGATTTCTAAATGACTAATATGGCATGAAAGATGAAGCACTGATTGAATAACTAATCTACCGATGCAATTGACTGTTTTGATTACTGAAAGGACATTCATTCTTAACCCCTTTACACGTTTGTTATTCACTGGGCTTTAGCTCACTGTTTATATTTATATATAGGTGGCCAGGCGCCGGACCAAAGCTAGAAGCGTCGAGTTAAGCTCATGTTTTGTCCAGCTAACCGTTGTGCCTCACTTCGAGGTTCCGAGTCTGCTAGAGCCAAGGCTGTTTTGGGGTGTTTCAGATTCACCTTTTTTGTCTCTGTTAATGTAATGAATGTTTAAAACTTTTGACTGTACAGTTATGGTGAAGGGATTGGATCCCTAACCTACATACTATGTGTATCTGATATGTATATATATATGGTTATGAACGTAGTTTAGTCCATAAAAGTTTTTCCCTTTCAGGTTTTCACAGCTTATTGGACACCTTGTTATTACTGTTTGGCTTCCGCCAGCCTCTTTTATATTGTGTTACTGTTATTACTGTCATTCAGGCCTTCAATAATACGGATTACTGGCCGGTTACGATGCTAAACCCTTAGGGCGGGTTTGGGTTGTGACAAAGTAGTATCAGAGCACGAATTATACCGCACACACGTGTCCAAATGAGCTATAGGATGTCCTGGAAAAGTAATTAGGGCATTGCAAGAGCATAAAAAAATGTATGTGGTCATGATATGTATACATGTGTTAATGTGCATAAGTAAGCAATTTTCCTATGTTTATTGTTACCGTATTGCATATAGTGAAATGGAGAATGCAAGAAATGCCGATGAATTTGAATCATCTGAAGCAAGAATGGTAAGGTTGGAAAGAATGGTTGAACTGTTAACCGAGGCTCTAAGGCAACAACAGAACCAACAGCCCCCACCTCCTCCAGTATAGCCAGAACCAAATATCAACGATGATGTGATTGTCTTGACGCAAAAGTTTAACAAAATGAAGCCACCAACATTTCAAGGAGGTCTTGAGCCACTAAAGGCCAAAGCATGGGTATTAGAAATTGAAAAACTGTTTGAAGTGTTTCCTTGTTCAGAGGCACATAAGGTGTTGCTGGCTACGTTTACTTTACAAGAAGAAGCTAGACGGTGGTAGATGCTTATTCGTGATACAAATGATGCTATAACTTGGGCTCAGTTTAAGGAAGCCTTTTATGAGAAGTATTTTCCACAGTGTGTCCGAGACCGCAAGGTAACTAAATTTGAACAACTGAAGTAGGGTACCATGTCAGTAGCGGAATATGAATCTAAGTTCACGGAGCTCGCCCGATATGCACCACACATGGTGGATACCGACTATAAGAAGGCCAGAAAGTTTGAAGGTGGGCTTAACGTGGAAATACTCGATCGAATTAATGTCTTGAAACTGCTCAAATGTATGGATGTCCTTGACCGAGCAATTATAGCCAAAACAAATGTTGCAGCATTGAAACAGACTAAGACACCGGTAACTGAATGGCGGGGTAAGAGGCAAGGCTTTAATTTAAAAAAGGGCCAAAACATCTCATTGAATAAAAAGCAAAACACAAGGTCAACAAGCAGCTCTAGTCAGGGAAACAGTTCTATACCACCCTGCTCCGAATGCGGCAAAAGACATAAGAGGGTTTTCTACAAAATTTCTGGGGCATGTTACAGGTGTGGCAAAGTGGGTCACATGGTCAAAGATTGCCCTTCCACGTCTCAAGGCACTAGTAGACCCGCAGCTAGTGCCGCAGCATCAACTGTTGCACCAAAACCCAATCCCAAAGCTACCGTAAAGGAACCTTTAAGGCAAGGCCGAGTATTTGCACTTGTACCAGGAGACGTGCAGAACACCGAGACAGTTGTGTCAAGTATACTCTCAATTTGTACCCAAAATGCTTATATTCTGATTGATTCGGGGTCTACACATTCGTTTTTCTCGCATGTTTTTTCATGAAAATTAAATAGACCACTGGAACCTATGAACTATTTGTTAGCTGTATCTTCACCTGCTGGGGGATTTATGACTTGTGCTTATGTGTATCCTGCGTGTGAGATTGTTATTGAGGATGTCCTTTTGTATGTTGATTTACTGCCTTTGAATCTTGATCATTTTGACGTAATTTTGAGAATGGACTGGTTAACAAAATATCATGCTTCCATAGACTGTGTAACGAAACAAGTTATTTTTCGTCCACTTGGATTGCCTGAATTTGTATTTAACGGAGTTGGTGTAGTACCTCCCCCATATCTGATTTCGTCCATGAAAGCATTCAAATTAATTAAAAAGGGGTGTAAAGGGTATTTATGCTGTATATTGACTGTACCTGCGGATACTAAAGCTAATGTAGATAGTATTCTTATAGTCAGAGAATTCCCAGATTTTTTTCTAGATGATTTGTCAGGGGATTTGATTGATAGGGAGATTGAGTTCACCATTGAGGTGTTACCGGGTACACAGCCAATTTCCAAAGCTCCGTATAGGATAGCACCTACTGAATTGAAGGAATTGAAAATTCAGCTGCAAGAATTGTTGGATAAGAAGTTCATCAGACCCGGTACTTCACCGTGGGGCGCACCGATTTTATTTGTGAAAAAGAAGGACGGCTCATTAAGGCTTTGCATTGATTACCGTGAATTGAACAAGGTGACAGTGAAAAACAAATACCCATTGCCTTGTATTGATGACTTATTTGACCAATTGCAAGGTGCTCAGGTTTTCTCCAAAATTGACCTTAGATCCGGATATCACTAGTTGAAAGTCAAAGCAAAGGACATTGAGAAGACTGCCTTCCAAACAAGGTACGGACATTATGAATTTCTTGTTATGCCTATCGGAGTTACTAATGCGCCTGTTGTATTTATGGATCTTATGAACAGAATTTTCAAACCATTCCTCGATGAATTTGTGGTTGTTTTTATAGATGACATTTTGATTTATTCCAAGAGTAAGGAGGAACATGACCATCATTTGAGAATTGCTTCACAGACCATGAGGGAACAGAAACTGTATGCAAAACTAACGAAGTGTGAATTTTGGCTTGATAATGTTATGTTTTGGGACATGTGATTAGCAAAGATGGTATTTCAGTTTATCCACAAAAGATTGAAGCAGTGGTGAATTGGCCTCGACCGACTAATGTTACTAAAGTTCGGAGTTTCTTAGGTTTAGCCAGGTACTACAGGAGGTTTGTGAAAGATTTTTCCAAAATTGCTCTGCCATTGAGTCAGTTAACTCAAAAGAGAATATCATTTGACTGAACCGATCAAAGAGAATCAGCTTGCCAAGAATTAAAGACTCGACCTGTGACTGCACCGATTCTCACCTTACCCTCAGGTACGGATGGATTTTCTATTTTTAGTGATACTTCTTATAAGGGTTTGGGATGTGTATTAATGCAGAATGGTAAAGTTATTGCGTATGCTTCCCAACAACTGAGGCCACACGAAAAGAATTACCCAATTCATGACTTGGAACTTGCCGCAGTGGTATTTGCATTGAAAATTTGGCGCGACTACTTATATGGGGCAACATGTGAGGTGTACACCGATTACAAGAGTTTAAAATATTTCTTTACACAGAAAGAGTTAAACATGAGACATCGAAGATGGTTAGAATTGATAAAAGATTATGACTTGTAAATTTTGTACCATCCGGGGAAAGCTAATACCGTTATTGATGCACTTAATCGGAAATCAATTGGGAATTTGGCATGTTTACTCACCGGACAGAAAGAACTGCTACATGACCTTGGAAAATTTGAAGTTGAAATTGTTTTACAAGAACAAGGTGGGATATTGGCCGCTATTTCTGCTCAACCAGCACTCATTGAAGAGATCAAAGAGAAACAACAACAAGATGACTTCTTGAAGAAGAACATTGATGAAAGGGAATCCAAACCAAGGCCAGATTTTAAATTTGAAAACAATGTATTGAAATTTCAGAGAAGGTTGTGTGTACCAAATGATCCTGAATTGAAAAAGCGAGTCTTGCAAGAAGGCCATAGTTCAAAACTTTCTATCCATCTAAGAAATACAAAAATGTACCAAGATCTGAAGCTTAATTTCTGGTGGCCAAAAATGAAGAAAGAAATTGCCGAGTTTGTGTCGAAATGCCTACATTGCCAACAAGTTAAAGCTGAACATCAATGACCCGCAGGTTTACTTCAGCCTTTGCCAATACCGAAGTGGAAATGAGAACATATCACTATGGATTTCATTGTCGGATTGCCTCGCTCCAGTAGAGGTATGGATTCAATTTGGGTTATTGTTGATCGGTTGACTAAATCTGCTCATTTCTTATCTGTCAAAATAATTTATAATGCAGATAAATTGGCTACAATTTATATCAATGAGATTGTTAGATTGCATGGAGTGCCTGTGTCCATTGTTTCTGATAGGGACTCGAAGTTTACATCGAGATTTTGGCAAAGTCTGCAAATGGCATTGGGTACTGAATTAAGACTGAGTAGTGCATACCATCCCCAGACAGATGGCCAATCAGAAAGAACAATCCAGACTCTGGAGGACTTACTGCGTATGTGTGTGCTTGATTTCCAAGGAAATTGGGAAAGTCATTTGCCTTTAGCTGAATTTGCCTACAACAACAGCTTTCATTCGAGTATTGGTATGGCATCTTTCGAGGCTTTATATGGCAGAAAATCTCGATCTCCTATTTGTTGGGCAGAAGTTGGTGATGGGCCTTTACTTGGGCCAAGATTGTACATGAGACCACAGATAAGGTAAAACTGATTCAACAAAGATTGAAAACCGCACAAAGTGGACAGAAAAGCTACGCAGATGTACGAAGGCGAGACAAGGAATATGAAGTGGGTGATCATGTTTTTGTTAAAGTGACACTAATGAAATGACAGACTCGTTTTGGAGCTAAGGGTAAACTAGCACCAAGATATGTTGAGCCGTATAAAATCATCGAGAAGATTAATCCAGTGGCACATCAAGTGGCACTTCCTCCTGAAATGGAACACATGCATGATGTCTTTCATATTTCGATGTTGCGGGATTATCTTCAGGATCCCTTCCATGTTATTGAGCCTACCCGTGTGGTGTTAAGTGATGATTACACTTATGAAGAACGACCTATTCAGATTGTAAACCGACAAATCAAGAGTTGAGAAATAAGGAAATCCCGTTAGTGAAAGTGGATTGACAAAACCATGGTGGCGTTTATGCCACTTGGGAAAAGGAAGACGATATGATGAAAAGATATCATGAATTGTTCCCTTTAGATCCAGTGTTCTTCCAAAATGAAGGTAATTTGAGTTTGGAGGACCAAACTCTTTTTAAAGAGGGAAGACTGTGACAACCCTCACCTCTGATTAATGTTAATTCATGATTAAGCGTGATAAGTATTTGATTAAGATGAAATCCTAAATTGATTACATGAGTATGTTATTTTAATTGCATTATTATCTGTTTGATATAGGAGATCTATTCGTGTTTTGATTTTAAATTGCGAATTGAAAGCCTTCTCGGCAACTGATTCAGAAATTGACTTGGGTTATAGCTAATTAGGATTTATATAATTTTATGGTAGGTTTAATTAAAATTCGATTTGGAATGATTAAATTAGAATAAATAATGTTAGATTAATTGAATGTAAGTTATTTACATAATTGCCCTTGAGTGGGCTCCCTTAAAAAAAAAAAAACTATTGTTTTGGTTCTCATTACTTACATGTTTGACATCATCTATCTTTCCATCTTCTTGCCCCAAAACGTGAGAGAGAGGGAGAATATGAAGAATTGGTTTCAATTAGAGTTTTGCTTGAAAATTTTGAAGAATTTGAAGGAGCCTTGAAGAATTGTACATTTGCTTAAGAACCTTGCTTAAGTAAAGCTTAATTGAGAAGCCTAGGTAAGGACTCAACCTCTTAATCTTGAAATTGAGTCATCTAGGACTTGCATGTGGATTAAATAGGTGAATTCATGGGTTAATTGAGTTAGAATTTAAGGAAGTCAAGTGAATTCATGCATGCATGTCTATATCATGGAGTTTTGAAGTTATTTTGCATGAAATTCTTCCATGCATGTCTAGATTATAGTTGTAGTCTAAGAATTCATCATGTTTTTTAGTTCAATCTTGCATTTGATCATGCTTTGGAGTTTTAGAGTTCATGAGAACTCATGCATGTAATGTTCTTGTTATGTTCATAAAGTTTTAATTGAAATTGGTTCAATTGTCATACTTTTGGGCTTTGATTTTATGAAATGATCTTTAAAACATGTTGTATTATGAGTTTCTAAATGTTTTCCAGAAAATTGGCCCAAAAGGATGAGTTTTGAAATGTTTGATCCATGGTTTGAGCTTTGGGAGCGAATCTGGAAAATCCAGAATTTGGCTTCCTCGCTCAAGTGAAGGATTCCACGCTCGAGCGACCACCTTTGTTTTCAGAACTCCGCTCGAGCGACGGAATGCTGGCTCGAGCGTAAATTACAAGCTCTCAGGTTTTTGCGTGTGCAGACGCACGCTCGAGCAACGAGACCTACGCTCGAGCGAGGAACTGTATCTCACGCTCGAGCGAGCATCGAGCGGAAAATTTCAGCAACCAGTACTTTTTGCATTTTTGCAGATCGCTCGAGCGAGGAAATCTACGCTCGAGCGACCTCTCTCATTCGGTAAGCTTGCTCGAGCAAAGAAAGCCACGCTCGAGCGAGACCCCTGCTTTCAGCAAGTTTTGAAAAATATTGTTAAGTACATTGTTGTAGAGACCCTAATTTTTTTGTAATTACACTCTAAACCCTTAGCCTTAGGTTAATAGCATTTTAGCCCTAGTTCCGTAAAAGCCGGCATAAGGGCTCGAATAAAGAATAATTTTTCCATGTATTACTATATTTGGAAATGCCCTAAAACTTGGTTTTATTTATTTTACCTCCTAATTTCTAAATTAACTCACACATTTTATTTTTATTTCTATTTTTTTGTTTTTGTTGTTATTTCATTTATTGTTTATTTGAATAGAATACTATTATTTATTTGAATATGTACATAGTTTAAAATATATATATATATATATAATATTTTGGTGGAAAAGTTGGTTGGATAACAAAAAAAAAAAAAAAATCTAGATATTTAGCTTTCCTTAGTCATTAAGCTAGGATCCCTTATACTCTATAAATTGAGAGCTTGTCCCAAATTCACTCTCACGTTTTCAACAGCCCAAAGAGAGGGTGAGAGAGGGAGAGTTGGCTTAAGAGAAACAGAGAAGTAAGAAGAAAAAAAAAGAAAAGAAAAAGAAGGAATCAAAGGTGATTCAAGAAGATGAAGGTAAGAACATACCTCTTCCTTATCTACTCCAATCCTTTCACCATCTCATCCTATTATCTAGTATGCCTCTTGTGTTACAAATTAATGGTAAATAGGGTTTTTGGTGTATGTGAAAGTGTGGGTATGATATAGTGTCATTGTCTTACAAATTTGTGAAATTAGGCACTGTTGCAACTTTTCTAATTTAAAAGAAATATCAAATCTATCTAATTCTCAAATCTGAATTTATTGTAGGATATTTTGTGTGTTTAGAGCTTGTGATAATTTTATTAGCTCCTAATTGTGTGTTTTTAGGGCTTGGATAATTTGTTGAAAAATCTGGTCCTGTGTCTCTGAAAAATAGTCCCATTTTATCAATTTTATAAAATTCTATAAAAATCAGCTCGTGTTGATTCTTCTGCCAAAATTTATAACTCTGAGTTCTCTTTCCAACAGATTTTATTTGAGTGAAAACCATCGGGTAGATTGAGAGAAAAGCTAGTTTTCCCAAAGGGTGACAAATCTGGACAGGTTTTCGAATGTAGTTTGTAGATGAATTTTTGGAGGTGCTGTACAACTTCTGAAAATTGGAACTAAAACTAGATAAATTGAATATTGTTTCTATGCAATTTCAGCCTCTAATTTGACCTAGAAGTATTTTTACCAAAGCGTTCTTGTTAGCCCTGCAGAATCGAACAGTGCTGGAAATTGTGTTCTATTATGTTATTGTCTCTAAGTGTTTCAAAGCATTCCTAATGTTGTTTTCTTGCCTTACTATACTTATGTATGGTGATCATGGACTACATTTCCTCTTGTATGTTTTTCTCATACTCTTTTATATGACCGAATTATCGAATGTGACTAACTTATTTAGCAAAAGATCTAATAAATAGGAAATAATAAGGGGTTGGCAATGGGTGACGTTCATCTTAGTGTTTTAGAACAATTTTATACATATGAATGACATGAATTGTGATGGGATTAATACCAAATGAGTTAAGTCTTGCGTAAGCAGTTTAAGCGAGCCCCTAAGTTGACACGGATGTATTCAGACTCTATGCGGTGGTTTCAGGGTGTAAGCGAGCCCTTTGGTATGTTATGTGCAGGGTGTAAGCGAGCCCTAGGCACGATTTGGGTGTAAGCGAGCCCACTTGTTGGCCGTCCCTTTTGAGGACCATCAATGCCACTGGTAGGTAAATAATCGGAAGGTGGGCATAGGTGGTAAGGTTTGCAAAGCAGCAAAAGGGGGAGTTCTGAATAGTCCAGTGTTCAATCCTTGTGGTTGGGTAGAAGGATCTCTTTGGGGGAATTTTAGATGTCTAGTCTAACTACTAATCCATAAATCCTTGTTGGAAGATTGTAGGTTATGTTACCTAATTTGTTCTGTGTATGGTTGATTGATTGATAGAAGATATGAGAGTGTGTGTGTTTTTACTGGGCATTCCAAGCTCATGGCGTGTCATGCCAGGTGAGGAAGCAGCTTACGTCGGGGAAGGTTATCCCGAAGACAATCAAGATGAAGTGTTGGAGCCGTGGTTCACTTGAAAATTTGGATTAGTAATTTGTTTTTGTTTTCCCTTTTCTTTTATCTTTTGGTTTGATAGTGTTTTGTAAACCTCTAGTGGAACTCAAATCAGTTATCTATGCTATAACTCTGCTTATATGTGTATATTAAAATATTGTGCTTATCTTTCTTGTTTGAGTTGTACTTTATATATATTCTTTAACGATCTCAAATTTTGGGGCGTGACATTTGCATCCTCATTCCATCCTAAGCATTCCTAGGCCATGTTTAAGGCATCATAATGAGGGTAATGTTCTAGAACCATACCAAATCAAGTTAGGGGCTAAGTTATTAATCCCAAGTGTGTAATTTAGTGTGTGTTCATTCTACAACTGTGTAGGTTTGGCACCCAAAGACGCTGATTAGCTTGCCTATAGCCCAATAATCTATGAGTAACAATGTTGTAAAGCTATGTTTAATTACAATTATTTTCTGAACAATTGACTGTACTGTTTTCGAAACGACATTGTTTACTGAATGAATGTTTGTTCTATTTTATGAACTGTACCCGTGGCATCCATAGCAATTGACTGTTACTGTTACTGCTACTGTTACAGAGATCTCTGTTGGTTCCAATGTTTGGAACTACTACTATTTACTGTTTTGATAGCCATCAATTGACTGTTCGGTCTATTAAGACCTACTGTATTGTTCTGTTATTAGATGTACCACATATGACTGTTATGATTTCTAAATGACTGATATGGCATGAAATATGAGGCACTGATTGAATAACTGATCTACCAATGCAATTGACTGTTTTGATTACTTAAAGGACATTCATTCTTAACCCCTTTACACGTTTGTTATTCACTGGGCTTTAGCTCACTGTTTATATTTATATGTAGGTGTCCAGGCACCGACCAAAGCTAGAAGCGTCAAGTTAAGCTCATGTTTTGTCCAGCCAACCATTATGCCTCACTTCGAGGTTCCAAGTCTGCTAGAGCCAAGGCTGTTTTGGGTGTTTCAGATTCACCATTTTTGTCTCTGTTAATGTAATGAATGTTTAAGACTTTTGACTGTACAATTATGATGAAAGGATTGGATCCCTAACCTGCATGCTATGTGTATCTGATATGTATATATATATGGTTATGAATGTGGTTTAGTCCATAAAAGTTTTTCCTTTTCAGGTTTTCACAGCTCATTGGACACCTTGTTATTACTGTTTGGCTTCCGCCGATCCCTTTTATATTGTATTACTGTTATTACTGTCATTCAGGCCTTCGGTAATCACGGATTACTGGTCAGTTACGATGCTAAACCCTTAGGGGCGGATTTGGGTCGTGATATGAAAACCATGGTGGAAGAGGCATATAGGGGTTGGTTCAATTCGAGCGTGGATTCGCTAGGTAATTCAGAGTGCACTTGTGTAATTCCTTTTGTCTTCTTTGCAGATTGTTTTGTGGCTTTTGCCCGTGGTTTTTTTATCACAATTGGAGGCGCTCCAATTGTGATTTTTCCACATTAAAATCGTTGTGTTGATTTGTCTTGATTGTTTGATTAAGATTGTTATTTACTGATTAAAATTGATACATAATCACAAATGAATATCTAGGGGATTTCTAGATTTTTCAATTGGTATCAAAATAGGTCGCTCTATTTTTTTTAAAAAACTTTTGGAGCGGGATCTTGTTTGATTTGTGATAATGAATTCAATTTGTGAGGGAAATTCTATGGTTTGACCACCCTTACTTGACGGATCTAATTATTCTTTTTGAAAAGCTTGGATGAGATCGTTTTTAAAATCTATTGATGAAAAAATTTGGCAATCTGTCATGTATAGGTGGACTGAATTAACGATTACCGTTGATGAAGTAACTTTCCCCAAACCAATTGATAAGTGGGACCCAACTGATTACCAAAATAGTAGCTGGAATAATAAAGCTATCAATTCTCCCTTTTGCGCCGTCACACCCGAAGAGTTTAGTCGAATTTGCAATTGTGAAGTCGCAAAATAAGCTTGCGATATCTTACAAACTATTCATGAAGGCACTCCTCTTGTTAAATGCTCAAAACTTTAAAGGTTCACGTCTAGTTTCGAAAACCTTTCTATGAAAAATAGTGAGACTTTTGATGAATTTTATGCGAAGTTAGTGACATTGTAAATTCCAGCTTCAATTTAGGTGAAAAAATACCAGAATCCAAGGTTGTTGGGAAAATTTTGAGGTCCTTGCCCGATCGGTTCTAACCAAAAGTTACGGCTATTGAGGAGGCTCAAGATTTTGACAACCTCAAGCTAGATCATCTGGTTGGAAATCTCAAACTTATGAGGCACATAGGAATTTCAAAAAGAAACAAAAAAAAAATGATATTGCCTTTAGTAGTGCTCATAAAGTTGGAAAGGATTCTAATGAGGATTGTAAGATATATTCCAAGATTACGGATGTCCTACTCATTTGAAAAAGAAGAAAGCCTTCGCTATCACGTGGGATGATGAATCAGAGTCTGATAAAGATGAAAGTGACAATGAAGCACAAGGTGAAGAGGAGCATGAACAATTCCTTGCTTTCATGGTGGCTTCCGAAACTGAAGGACGAGCAGAGTATCTGAAAAGGCCGGTTGAGAATGATACTGATGATGAATTCTCAAGGAGTGATGATGAAGAGCTTTAGCAAGCTTATGAAGAATTGTATAAGGAATCTCTTAACTTATCCAAATTCAATGACAAACTCATTATGAAACTCAAAACATGTGAAAGTGAGAATGTCAAACTAAAAGAGGAGATTTCTGAGGCTAGGAATGATGCCATCAAGATATCTAATGATCGACAAGCTCTTTGTGCAAAACTCTTGACTTGTGAGACAGAGAGGAATGAGCTACAACAAATCTATCCAACATATGAAGAAAAGATTGAAACTCTCGAGATGTCTCAAGCTGCCTTGGAAGAGCTAATCATCAAGAAAAAGGAAGAGCTCAAGTGTGCTATGGCTACCATTGGTCTTTGGAACAAAGGATCAAAGACTTAGGACAATATCATTGGGTCTCAACAAATGTGTCGTGACAAGAATGACATTGGCTTTAGTGATAACCAAGAGCAAAAATCGAGTGCATTTACATCTCATGATACAAGAACTCAAGGGTAGGTGAAGCACAAGATTCAACGAGAGGAAAGACTTCTCAATCTTCCTAGAGTTGGTAAGGCCAAAGAAAAAAAGGTACAACCTGTTTTTATTTGTCATCATTGTGGTATGTATGGTCATATTTGTCCTTATTATTATAAGTTGCATGGAAGAGTGTCTCATAGAGATGGAAGATATCACGCCCCAAAATTTAGACAATTAAATACTAAATTAAGACTAAACCCAATCAATATTCCATCATCTAAACCCTAGGGGTGAAACAAAAAAAACTAAACGCCAACCAAACCATCCACCATAATCTCATAACTATCTAATACCTCAAACATTAAAGTAACAATAAATAGTCAAAATAACTTAAATAATGTACGGTTACAAACTATGCCAAATTATCCTAATACTAAAGTCATAAAAAAAATAATAAATACATAAACTAATATCAACCCTAAGCTCAAGAAAACAAAAGAAGTCCAAACGATAAGTCCAACAACTATAGTTATTCCACGTCACCACTGTAGCCCCAACTAATCCTACAAAGGAAACTCGACTGCGCTCAAACAGAACGCAACCGAGTTACCAAGAGACAAAACGGGTCAGTATACTGGTATATTGGTATGAGTACAAGATTTAACTCCCACATATCCACCAGACACAAACAAAAATACATTTAATTCTTGTTATAGGACAAGACAAGTAATTCCAACCGCACCGAGACAAATGGATAGTTTCCCGAGATACGGGGGCATTTAGTTTCTTGCCCGTATACAACGAAATATAAATTGATTATAAAATAAACAAAATATAAATGAAAATATGGTAGGTCAGCCATGCATAAAAAAAGTTAGTAAGACCCACCATCTTGCAAAAAAAAATAAAGTTAGTGTAATTTAATCATAAGTAACTTGCTGAAAAAGTATAAAAATGCACCGTTTCATGCTTAAATAATTCGAATTGACCAAAACTCAAAGAACAAAAATTGTACGGAATCAAATTTCCTAAAAGATAATGTAAACGAATTTAGTAGAAACTGAACAGGTTGAGAGAAAAACTTAATAGAAAATCCTAACCGAAATTTGATTGAAAAATTTAGAACTGAAAACGAAAAGAAACTGCTGTAAGATGAATTTTTTTGGAAAAGTTCAAAACACGAAAAGTGTTCAGAATAATTTTTTACTTCAGTTAACACGAAACCAATAAAAATGAGCTCGTTTCGTGAGTAAAAATAGTTTCTAAAATCTACATTGCTAAATTGAATCAAAACTATTATAACCAAGATCATCCGATTATAAGTTCTAATCGATCTTTTTAATAAAAAGTTAAAACACAAAAGTTGTCTAGAATCACGTATACATACCTCTACTCAAATTTCATAATTTATCGAGATCGTTTACTATTTTTCAAGATGTACAAAACAATACAATCCACACTATACCAATAAACTCATAATTAAATTCTTTGTACCTTAATTCCACCACTTCGGCCTTCACTTCCGGCCTACACATATATCCCATGTGTCTCCCGTATACCTAACACCGCTCTGAAGCCAAACTTGCACGGCGATATCGTCCTGAGTTTGACCCACACTCCCCAGATGGTTAGCATATACGTACGCGCGTAAGTTAAAGCACTCGTCTACTCATGAGAACGAGGCAACAATATACATATACAAAACATCTCACTCATGAGAACAAATATAACAATGTCAAGCCTAAGGCATTCAAATAAATCTCATAATCCTCACTTTTTTTTATACAGTCTTTCTCACCAACACTTAAATAAAACAACAATCTATGGAGTCATGGTGGAGTGTAAGAAATTTATCTATGGATTCCTAATTTATTTTAATTTTATATAACTATGAGTGTGATTACAACCATAAAATAAATCCATATAAAAACCTTAAACCTTGCATACACAACTAATCAAAATAATTAAAATCAATCAATCAATCATTTAAAAACCCTAAACCTTACATACACAACTGATCAAAATAATTAAAATCAATCAATCATCTAAAAATCCTAAATCTTACATACACAACTGATCAAAATAACTAAAATCAATCAATCTATCATCTTTATGAAAATCAAACTAACATCAAATAAATATAAATAAATAAATAAAAACAACGAATTAAACATAAATCAAGAGAAGTGAGTTTTGTACTCACAATATTTTTTTGAAGATCAAACAAATATTTGAAAAATTAATAAAGCCATCAAAACAAAACCCTAACCTTTTTTTTTTTTTCAACTTTCCTCTTCCTTCCCACCTCTCTTTTCATGCCACACACAGCACTCTCTTTTCTTTGATTACTCTCTCTCTCTCTCTTTGCCGTCTCTCTCTGTGTTTTTGTTCTCTCTTCTTTTTTTTTTCTTTGTTTCCTTATGAACTTCTAAACCTAGCTGACTACTTATATTATATTATATATATAATAACCTAATTTCTTATTATATTATATTTTACAAATAAATCGCATATATAAATATAAATATCTTATATAAAATTTATATCAATAATTTCTTTTTTAACGTATATATATATAAATATTTAAATTAATTATATATAATTAACTAGCACATTAAATTAATTAAATACCACATTAAATTCTTATATAATTACACAATTAATAAAGCCAAAAATAAAATCAAGTAATAATAAATAAATAAAGACTTACGAAGAAATCAGGGTCGCTACAGAAGAAATTCCAACATCTTGTGGGGTAGGAGACACTCCTTTGGTGGTAATGAGGTTAAGGGTCATATTAGACCTTGTTACTTTGATTTGCATGAGACCAAACATGAACAGAGGTTGTATTTGCTTAGACCTAGGAATAGGAAGTTGGACACTAAGTCGAGACGGGTTCCTATTGAAGGAGAAGGGAACCATAACGTCAAGACACCACCCAAGAACCGTAATTCTCACAACTTTGTTCATACTAAAGCGGTTTGGGTGAGAAAATTTGACTTGTATTAATTTGTTTATTCATTCTAGTTTTTAGCTTTCTATCTATTTTTTCTTTTTAGATCATTTAATGTGTGCCTGTTTATTTTTTGTCTTGCTTTGTTTTAAATATAAAAAAAAAAGGAAAAAAAAAAAAACCAAAAAGATTTTCTTAGTATGGTTTTACAAGCTTGAAATTTTTAAGAAGTTCTTGTTGCATATTGGAATTGATGAGAATATCTCTTACATGTTAATATGTGTGTGTTTTATTTGGTAATTACTCATTTCGGAGTGTGTGTTCTTTGATTAGTATGTCTCATTCTTGGATTAGCAAATATCAGAGTCTTCTGCCTTAGTGATCATTTTTCTCTATGGACTTCTGGCATTGTATCTTTTGTTTTTCTAGAGGAATTGACCTATACTAGCATATCATGGGTGATGCTGAGTCTCTTAACCACCTTCCATCTTTTTACATCTCCACAGCTTTCTCCTCAGCTCTTTGCAATTAAGGCATGAGGAAAAGGCTACCTCAGAGTCACCAACCAGACTATCTTTATTGTATCCATACTTCTCTAGTTTGGTTTCCATACTCTTGAGCGTGTCAGCCGCCAATGAATGTGCATAAGTAAGAAAAAAAATGTGCAAAGAAAGAAAAGAAAAAATTGTGCAAAAGAAAGAAAGAAAGAAAGAAAAAATTTATTGCTTGAGGGGGAGCCTCCGCTTTTACTCAACAAATACCCCTTAATTCCTAGTGCTTTGATTTTCCTTTGTTATGCTTAGATTCTCTTGCCGGAGGTCCAACTTTCAGATCGCTACTAGGATTTGAATCTAGTGTTTGTCGAACTCCAAGAATCACGCACACACTTTTATCATGGGATCTATGCTTTTCACATAATGCATCACTTTCTTTTATGAGGAATCTTCTTGAGACTGTGCACATTGTGTTTTCAAGTAATTGTATTTATTGGATAATCTTGTGTGTTTTAAGGTACAAATCTGAAATTCCTTGCTTGCTTCACCATATTTTTTTTTTCTTGTTCACTGTTTTCAATGTATGTGGTTGCTTTTAGTGAGGGGGAGTTTGGTTCATCTTGGATTGGTTTGGTAAGGGAGTTTGGCATTAGTTGGTTTGTGTGTTTTTATTCACTGCTTGTTTATTACTTACTTCTCGCAGGTTATTAATATTTCAATCATCTTGTCCCTGCTTGTGTGGTTTTTGATCTTACTTTCGTTGTTTGAGCTTCCTTTGTCAATTCGTAACAAAAAGGGAGAGAAATGTTGTTGGGTGCATGTGTCTTAGGTGCATGTATCTTAGGATTTCATGTATTCATGTCATGTGTCGGGTGTATGTATCTTAGTTTTTAAGTTTTCATGCTACATTTTCTTAAAATTTCCAATTTATATCTATTCATATTTTCATCTCATGCTTCAAGATAATCGTGTCATATGTCTATTGATTTTTCATATACTCTTATGGCACTTATAGTTGTTTTGGAGATTGTGGCACTAATAGCTATTTTGCAGATCATAACCTTGAGAAAGAAGTTTGTTTTTGTTGGCTGTAATGGGTTAAGGTTATTAGGATTTTTTTTTTTAGGTGTGTTTTGTCATGGCATTGCCAAATGGGGAGATTGTTAGGTTTTTATTCTTGACAATCCCGTTTGACAAAACTCCTTTCAGTTGTAATTGTATTCGATCTTTTATTTCAGTGAGGCTATGGGTTTTGGATGCGAATCCAACCCGAATTGTGCTTTACAGAGATGTTTTAGAAGTTTATTCTTTCATGTTTGCCACTTCACTGACTATGTCGGGGATTGAGCTGCCCGGTCAGCTCGTGGGGGTCCAGGGAGCAGCGCCCCCTGGCGTGTCTGGTGCAGTGCCTTTGAAGCAAAATGTAAAAATGCATTCGAAGTTGCTTGTCTGCTCGAGCGGCCGTTTGTGCGCTCAAGTGGAGAATATTTGGTTCCAGAAGTTTGATCACCTGCAAAAGTACTGAGAGTTGTATTTTTCCGCTCGAGCGGCTTTTTCTGCACTCGAGCGCCAGTCCGCTCGAGCGGCCATTCTTGCGCTCGAGCGGAGATCACAGATCAGTTTTCTATGAATATGTGGTTTTATCCGTTTTTAGGATTACAGCTTCCAAATCTTCTTCTTGGATATTAGGGTTTATATCTGGAGCTTCTTTACTAGTTTCTTTGATGTTTGTTTGAGTTTAAATCTGGTTTGAAAAGTATACATCAAAGGATTGCTTGTTTCGTTTAATACAAAAGAGAGTGTTGTTCTTCGATGGATTCCGTGGAATTTGAGCCTAAAGTTTTTGTGGATTCTGAAGTGATTCATCGTCGTGGATTCGACATCGGCGTTGTGGATTCAACGTTGGGCAAGACAATTACGAGGTGAAGACCATGGTGGAAGAGGCATATAGGGGTCGGTTCAATTCGGACGTGGATTCGCTAGGTAATTGAGAGTACACTTGTGTAATTCCTTTTGTCTTCTTAGTGGATTGTTTTGTGGCTTTTGCCCGTGATTTTTTTATCACAATTGGAGGCGCTCCAATTGTGATTTTTTCACGTTAAAATCGTTGTGTTGTTTTGTCTTGATTGTTTGATTGAGATTGTTATTTACTAGTTAAAATTGATACATAATCACAAATCTATATCTAGGGGATTTCTAGATTTTTCAAATATGATTTTTTACAGGCATAATACTCGACGAGTTCTACACATTGAACGATTCAGATTATCAAAATGGGACCTCGTGGTGAGCCCCCACGGGCCCAACAACACCCTCCAGTCCGATTATGAACTGAAGGAAAGCCAAATCCAATAGAAATAATAGGATGATAGAACTTGAACTCAAAATTTTCTCAGATCAAAAGTCTAATACCATATTAGATCACTGCTTATTCCAAAACCATAAACTATTATTATTAGTTTTTATTTTTTTAGACTTAACTTGGTTGGTTACCATAATTTTTCTAAGGGTTTCGTCTTAAGGGAGAGATTACAGGTTCAACTCTTTTTAAGAGGAAGTTGAATTAGGAGGTGAGAATTTGATGCTTTGCAATGTTAGGAAGGCTTACTCCCATTGGTGCTGATCTTAACAACTAACTTTCTTCAATCAAAAATTTAAAATAAAATAAAATAAAATAAAAAATTTGTTTAACAATTTATATTGAGCTAATATAGTCAAATTACACTCATAATTCCTGTAGCGTGACTCTTTTGTCAATTTGGTCATTATAGTTCTAATTGCATCAATTTTATCCTTAAATTTTTATATTATTTTAATTTAGTTCAATTGATAACCCTTTAAGAATTAGACTATAATCAATGGACCAAATAGTTCACTCAATCCCCTAAAATGATTGAAATATTGGCATTCAATTTAAAACGACATATTCCCTTTTGAATATACCATTTTGTTCTTGATTTTTGTAAAAAAAAAAATTTATGGGTATTATCAATTAAATTAGGGTGAATTACACTAATATCCCCTAATATTTCAAAAAAATACAATAAGCTTTATAGTTTTGACATAATTACACTACCTCCCCTTTAGTAAGGTTAAATAGGTCAAAACTAATATATATGTTGCGAAAACACAAAAATAAATTACTTAAAGTATATATTTTCGTATAAAATAGATGACAATATCATTTTTTCACCTATACAATTAACAAATTATTGATAAAAAAAAAAGGGGGCTAGTATAAATTAAAATCACAAAGGAGCTCAATACGATTATGTCAAATAGTGAGATTCATTATATTTTATTCAAAACTCAAAGGAGGTCAGTGTAATTTACTCATTAGATTAACATATATAGTGTAGAAAACAAAAAAAGATAAATACAATTAAAATTACAAAAATTAAATTAATACAAAAAATAAATTACAGAAATCACAAGCATAAGTTGCCCAAGTATATTAACCAAAAGTAGGATCTTCCATTACTGTTTAGAATGAAAGTAGCTAGGAAGCTCGCTCTTGTGACCATTCACATTGGGCCTTCATGCCGACTCTCTCCCTGTGGGTCCAATGTGTTTTCTTTTAGTTACGGATGTCCATTAAAGTTGCTACCATATCAACTTTTCTACAAAGTTGATTGTTTTTTTAGTAAGCATGAGGCCTTTTTTCGTTCTTTATTACGCATGCATTGCTAGTTTTGATGCATTTTGAAGCATGGGGTGGTGGTGGACTCTCTAGTAGACTAATAGATGCCTGTGTGGGAAGAAAAGGAATATGGAATTTAAACTCAACCTATACTAGTTTTTTTATTGTTATACATACCTATAGCTCCCTCTCCGTCCTAGAAAAAAATAAATAAATAAATAATGAAGAAAATTAATATTTTATTTAAGAGTTTAAGAAAATTATATGGTGTACACTCCTTAAAAATGTGTATTATCAAGAACATTTATAGTCTAATTTTTAGATACATAAAAATAAAGTTAAAAAGAAATGTTATTTAAAACTAGATTTAATTCACCACTTTATTTCACTTTCTATACATATTTATATAATAAAAGTTATTTGTGTTGTGTGTGATAGACCATTACATAAACAGCAAAAAAAACCACATCAATGGTAAAGAGTCTGCATGAAAATTTTCGGTGATATATAACACATTATTTTCTATTGTGCTTGGATAAGGTGAATTTTTTTGTTGGGCCTTCAGACACCCCCCCCCCCCCCCCCCAAAAAAAAAAAAAAAAAAAAAAGAACTTTCTAAAAATATAAATTCAAAAAATTGGGGCCTTTGGCCGCCTTGGTCTCTCTTATCTCAATCGTTATGCAATCTATTTTACTTATATTTGCACTCTTCTTTTTTTTTTTTTTGAATTAAATCAACACTTATTTAAAATTTTACACAATTAAAAGTTGGATATTCCTTTTCTGGTTAGAATGAAACTAAGCTAGGTAGTACTATTTACTTGCTCTTCTTGCTCTTGATTCGAAAGGACACTCATAACTTTTCACATTGAGCCTTCATGGTGGTGACTCTCCTGTGGGTCCAGTTTGTTCTCTTTCTTTCCGATATTCATGCCCATAAAAGTTGCTTACCATATTAATCTTTTCTTTTCTACAAAATTCATTGCTGTGATGTATCAAAGTCTAAAAGTCTATTTTCCTTTTCTTTACACATGTTTTGCTAGTTTAATAATACTACAAAGTAAGAAATTTTATTTCAAACTTTACTTAGCCTCTGTTTGGCAAGGGGGTTGATTTTTTTGTTTTTTGATTTTTTTAGCTATTTTAGCCTGGACCAAAAAGCTTGGTTTTAGAAGGGCTTTTTGGCTTTGGAAAATATTTAGTAGCCCAAAATTTTATGACTCAAATGACTCAAATCTGTCAAAACGACGTCGTTTTGAGTGATTTGAATCATTTGAGATACAAAATTTTGAGCTACCTAGTATTGTTGTTTGGCTTTTTGGCTTTTTTAATTTTTTTTTGTGAAAGAAGAGTGTAATGATTGTAGGTTGGATGTGATATTTTATTTTTTGTGATTAAAATAGTCTATTTTATTTTTTATGACTAAAATAGTCACTTTAGTCCTTCTCAAATAATGCCTTAGAAATATCAATTTATAATTTGAATTTATATATATTTAGATCTACGATTTAATAATTTAATTTTTATCACATAAATACATTAATCACAAAAGTCTAAGATGATTTTCATAGGTCAATGGCATTTATGAGGCCTTTTGAATCGTGGTGGTGAGCTATCAAGAGCAAAAGATGCCTGGGGAGAGGGAGGGGAGGGGAAAGGAAAAAGGAACAAGTTTGGTAGCATTTAGTTAAGTTTTACAGAGAAAGTCAAAAAAAACATTTTAAATGAGATTTTTTAATTTTAGGTTAAAAAAATTAAAAAATTAATTTACTTTTCAAACGAACCCAAAGTAAGAAATTTTATTTCAAATTTTACTTAGAAACATCAATTTATAATTAAAATTTATTTTATATGTAGATCTACAATCTAATAATTTAATTTTCGGTAGTGCTAGAGACCACTAATTTAGTGGCTCTAAACCCACCACTAATGAGGTGGCAAAGCAAAAAAAAAAAAGATACAACACATATTGTGGCAGTAGGTGAAATCACTGCCACATCATTAGTGATAGTTCTAATTAGAGTTTCCATTCATTTTCCTTTAATTTTTATCATACAAATACATTAATCACAAAAATCTAAGATGATTTTCTTGCATCAATGGCATTTGTGCTACTAGCCTGAGGCCTTTCCGCCTATTTTGGGAATGTGGTAAAAATCAACTTTTTTACTTTTAAGCAAGATGTTTTAGAGTGATTTGAAAAGTTGGTAAAAATTACCACACTAAAATGATTAAAATAGCCTCACCCAACTTAAAAAAATTAAATTTAACCCAAACTCACAAAATATAAACACTAAAGATAATTACGTAATTTTGCAACCAATTTTTTGACTCTTGCCAAATGAACAAAAACGCAAACTCAGCGTTTTGTTGAAAAACGCAAACGCAGCGTTTTTTTTCTTTCCCAAAAGTGGCCTTCGAATCATGGTGGTGAGCTATCTAGAGCAATAGATCCCTAGGGTAGGGAGGGGAGGGGAAAAGGAAAAGGGAACAAGTTAGGTAGCATTTAAGTTTTTCAGAAATGATAGAGATTTTTTTATTTTTTTCTCCCCACAACTCTCACAGACACATATTAATAAGTGATAGGAGAAAAAATACAAAATAAAAAATAAAAAGTTGGCCAATCTCAAATATATTGGGAGTAATGGGGTTAAGGAAAAAGAGAGTCTCAATCTTTTTTCTAAATTTTTAAATCATAATTTGAATAAAAAAAATTTCAAAATTCAAAATTAAACAATTTTTTCAAAATTCTTTTCAAAACTCTATTTAAACAAAAAAAAAAAATCAAAAGAAATATATATATTTTTAATTATCTTTTATTTTTTTTAAAAATAATTTTTTATTTTTTTAATTATTGGCCAAATAATTCGTTATGATTTAGATTTATATATATGGGCAATCCAAAATTGTAACAACCCAGATTTTTAATTATTCTGTAGAATTTATATTAATATTATTTAATCTCAGTTCCAAAAATATATAATTTATTATATATTATTATGTGTAATTTTGTAAAATAATATAATTATTAAAAATTTAGGGGTCAAAATATAAATAATAATAATATAGATAATATAAATAGTAATAATAATGGATGTGGTACTAAAATAAATAATTAATTTTTTATTGGTATATGATAAAGTATAATTTAATTAAGAATTAATTTATTTATATAATTATATTAAGATATTAAGTCAAATGATAATTATTTTAAATATCTATTAAAGATAAGAACAAATCTATATAATTATTAATCGAATCTAACACGAGCCACGTCTGCTCTCTCGCCTTATAAATAGGGAGGACCCGTTTCACCTCGGAAAAAAAGAAGAAAAGAAAGGAAAGAAAAGAAAGAAGAAAGAAAGAGAGAAGGAAAGGAAAGGAAAGAAAGAAAAGAGAGAAAAGGAAGGAAAAAATAGTGAGAGTTGAGACGGTTTTTGATAGTGGAAAAAAAGAGTAAAGTATTAAAGATAAGGTGAGTTATATTATATCTTGAGTTACCAAAATGTATTTTACTTATATTTTGACTTACCATATTTATTTTATATAAGTTATGTTTTATTAGTATATTAATAAAAGTTATGTTTTATAAAGATTTCAGTTACGTGGTTTTATTTCTGAACCCTATTTGCTTAAAAGGAAACCCATGGATATGTTTGTTTATATTTTAAAGAATATTTGACTATGACCTTATAAACAATTATGTTTTATAAGTACCACCACGGGAGTCCCACGCCTTGGGGGGATTTAAATAATCATTGGCTTCTGTTTGACCACCTTGTGGTCCTCTGTTTGTCATGGATCCATGGACCTCTGTTCTGTGTGGACCAAAGTGCTGTGCGGAGCTAAGTGTTACACTGTTGTGGGAGCCACCTCTAGAATCCGTACGAGCCACCTTTTAAATCCGTACATCTGTTCTGTGCGGACCAAAGTGCTGTGCGGAGCTAAGTGCTACACTATTGTGGGAGCCACCTTTAGAATCCGTACGAGCCACCTCTTGAATCCGTACCTCTGTTCTGATTGTCACTTCTCTGACCTCTGTTCTGTTCTGTTCAGTACCGTGGTTATGGCTATTTATTTACATAATTTCTGTATTTCAGCTTCTCCCACTAAGTTTTCTTAAATGTTTTGGCCTAACTAACTATCCATGATTATTTCGTGTCCCTTATACTCTTGGTATAATATTTTTCACTCTGCCATGTGCTTATAGTTGTTTACCAATATTCAGGAAACATGCAATTCAGAAATAGCTTTTGGAAAGTCTTAGACGCGAGACTACGGATTAGACACACACAACACTTTTATGATATTTTTTTCTATGTAAATATCGGTCTTTTTGGTCAATATATTTTGTAATAAAAAAATAGAAGCTCCAATGATTATTTTGGTACCCTTACTTAAATATTAATTCCGCTTGCGTTTATTGATCTGTTTAAGAATTGGCCGTAGGTAATTTCAGTTACTGGCCATCACGATACTTAACCCTTGGGTACGGGGAGCGGGTCGTGACAAAAAAAATTTCAAATTTAAAAAATATTTAAAATAAAAAATTAAAATTAAAAATTAAAAATTAAAAATTAAAAATTTCAATATTTAAAAAAAATACAGCTCACGAATGTAGTAAAAATAACACACATTAAAACATAAATAAATATTTACCCTAAAAAAATAAAATTAAGAAAACCTGTAAATGTTTAAAAAAGTAAACGCCAAACAATTTCAAAATATAATTTAAAATTCATAATCAAACAAAAATAAAAGGGCAATTTACCAACCTCTCTCCCTTGAGATTTAACTAAATTATAAATTTCTTCTGACGTTAAGAATGATTAGTTAACATTACCAAAATATAAATTGATGGACGATATTACCCATGCTGAAATTCCTTTGATAAATCAACAAAATTTACAATCAGAATTAAAAATTAAAAAAAAACTTATTTAATAAAAATAAATATGAAAAAATATATTTAATTTGTAAAAATTATTTCTAACCACTCAGAAGATAAAATTATATAAGAATAATAATTATTTTTATTTTTTAACCAAATTAATTTTAATTTTTTTAAAAAAAATTTAAAAATAAATTTTTAAAAATCAAACTAAACATATTCTAAGAAATTTTTTGACAAATAATTTCTTGTGTTTTTAACTTATTTAATTATTTATTAATTTTATGATATTTTCACCATTTGACACTACAACATATAAGAGTTAGAGACCAATTTTTTTTATTTCTAAAAGTAAAAATTTTGTTACAAAAGACAAAAATTCAAAAATAAGGCTTTTAGCAATAAAATTTCGAAAATGTCAATAATAAATAGACTTTTAGGAACAAAATAATTTGGTCAAAATGATTTATTTTTTGAGAGAAAAAATTTAATACTAAAAAGATAATAATTAATTACTAATGATCAATTTTCATTACTAAAAATATAATAACGACACTTTTAGCAACAAAAATATTTGGTCCCCTAAAAATAATTTTGTTCCTAAATTTTGATCTCTAAAACCTTAATTTTTTATAGTGTGATAAGTATTTTTCCATTTTAGTTTTGCATTTCATAACTTATTTAAAAGTGATAATTTAACTAAACCTCAGAGGAAATCTGTAATTTAGCTAAACCTCAAGGGGGTGTAGGTAATTTGCCTTTATTTGTCAAAAGGGCATTTTAGTCAATTTATGATATCTGTTAACGGCGTTAATTACGATAAGGCGGGGTTTAATTTTTGAAATCTCAGGAGAAAATCTGTAATTTTGTTAAATCTCAAGGGAGATGTTGGTAATTTGCCCTAAATAAAAAGACACATATTAAAGAGTGCCTGACATTGTTATGGATTGTTATAAATAGGGTAAATCATAAATATACCTCCTAAGATTTGTGTCATGACCCAAACCCGCCCTTAAAAGTTTGGTCCATGACCGGCCTGTACATAGGCCTCAAAACAGAATTTTCAAATAATATTTAACCACATACGGGGCCTTAAGCGAAAGCAATATCAATAAAAGACAACATCCATTGAGCTTGTGCATACATGTTGGCTTAATTAGATTAAGCATTTAAATACACTCCCAGAGTTACATATACAATCACAGAATTTATATAGATCTCACACACACTTACATAAGACTTAATAATTTATATGACTCCCAACACAAAATAAGGCCTCATCGTGGAGACATACCCCAGGTGACTTGGCAGACAGGTGAACCTCAGTACAACTCTAGTGTCAATCCCCGATGGCTCACCTACAGAAATATACATGAAACGGAATGAGTAAAGCTCAGTGAATCATAGCAATGTAAGGAGTTTAATTGAACACGCAAAACCTTGGATAAAATAAATAGACAGATACCAACTATATACAGGTCTTATCCATAACTATATTTCAAGACGGTCTCAGGCTCACATATAATACAGACTGGCTTCAAGCCCATATGTAATACAGATTGGCCTCAAGCCCATGCAGAATACAAAACGGCCTTAGGCCCAACATACTATGCAGAGCGGCCTCAGGCCCAATAGATTATATAGAACGGCTACTGGCCTAACAGATTATACAGAATGGCCTCTGGCCCAGATATTAACAGATTGGCTTTTGGCCCAGATATTAACAGATTGGCCTTTGGCTCACAGATAATACAAAATAGTCTCCGGCCCAGTATTAGCAAAACAGAATAATCACAGATTCATAAGAACACCATTACACAATGGTGCACATAAATTTCCCTATGGTTTATGACAAGTCAACATAGCTGTCTTGCGTATAACAGAATATTAATAACAACTATTAACAGAAGGCACATGTATCACTACCGTACGATTAATAAGGACAGAACAATTCAAGTCATAACGGCCTCAGGCCCATCATTGGCAAAACAGAATGATTCCAGATACACAAAGATATCATTGTTCCACAATGCACGTATGTTCCATTTGTTCACCATGAATCAATAAAGTTAACTTGCAGATAACAGGACGTTAATATTAAATATTAACAGTAAGCAAAACGTATTACTCTAGTACTATTACTCACAGTGATCGGCTCCTGGTAGTAATGGAACGATGTCCTCGTCTCGACCTGCAAGTACAGTACACAACACATAATATGAGATTATAACCGATCCCTTACTTATTTTCTTTGATCATTAATCAATTAGCCATAGTGGTACCAAGCTCATTATTCTTTAATAAGTTATAATCCATGTCTCAAAAAACAGGAGGAATCGATGGGAAATGGTTTAGGCGAAGAAATGGTACAAAACTGGTTGACAGAAAGTGAATAGTCGTCACTAATTTGGGTATAACTATTTCTGTATTTAGAATTTGGTAGTGAGACTACCACCATTGGAAACTAGACTTCCGGGGCTTGATTTTAGGCTCAAGAATCACTCAAAACGGAGTCCGGAGGCAAAAGATATGCTTGTTCAAAGTTGGCTGAACAGAGCTGTCTTTCGTACGTGCGGGAAACAGAGCCGCACGTGCGGGAATGGGGCCGCACGTGTGGGAGAACGTGCTTTTTTAGCAGATTCAACTTTGGTTTTGGGGCTGTACTGCCGCACGTGCGGGAAGACCCGCCGTATGTGCGGCTCTAGGCAACTTTCAGTCCGAAAATGGCTCTTTGACTTGGAACTTCTCATTTTTAAAACCAAACTTCAATTTCATGTAATTCAAAGCCCAAAACCCTTTAATACATGATAAATTTCACATTCTTAACTTCCATTAAGCATCATAATCTCAAAATACTACCCAATTCCCAAGCACAAAAACAAGGGTAAGAATTAGAACACCAAAAGCATAAAATAGCCATGGTTTGGGATTCAAGCTCACTTATTACATATTTACATATATCTTCATTCACATATATAGCTAACTATGCAAAACCTCAAGATGGGAGCTCAACTTCCATAATCAACCTCAAGATAAACCAATATCAAGAATTTAACTCTTCAAGTAAACAACTCTTAAGGAATCAAGGTTCAATTCATGAAAAGAGTTCATTTAAACTTATATTTCTCAACCCCAACTCAATTAGGTGGTTTCTCTTCATTTTAGATCATGAATTTAAACTAATAATAGATCAATCTTAAGGGGTTAAGTTGATTTCACATACCTTGAGCCAATCTCTTGAAGTCTACTTTAATTCTATCAATTTCCCCATCTTTCCTCTTCATTCTCAAGCTCTTTTTTTTTTTTTTTTTTTTGGTACACTCTGAGCCGAAGCCAAAATTACAGAATAACTCTACGAGGGGAGCCAAGCCCCCATAAATCACTTTCTAAAGCTGTAGCCAAAACAGAGGGTGCAGCTACTAAGTATGTCCTGGTATCAGCCATACTAAGGGCCTCTTTTGCAAGCAGATCAGCACAAACATTGGCTTCCCGCCAGATACGTTGAAGGGTACACTCCCAGCTCCTATCTATTAGATCCCAAATTTCTTGTAAAAGATTATACTGTGGGTGCAGTGGGTTGGTTTTGGCCAAAGCCGAAATTGCTTCCACCGAGTCCGATTTAATAATGACCCGATGGTGTCCTGTACTCCAAGCCATCTGTAAACCTTGCCAGATACCCCATAATTCAACAGTCACCACAGATGCATAGCCCACTTGTTGCTTGAAACCACACATCCACCGTCCTTGACCATTACGAATTAACCCACCACATGCAGCCGTACCAGTGCGCCGACATACTGCACCATCAACATTGACCTTTACCCAGCCCAAAGAAGGTTGCTGCCATTTAACGTGGATGGTAGGTGCATCCTTCCCGTGTAACTTCGTTTCAGAATGAAACTGAAATTCCTGAGCCCGACCATGAATATGCTCCACGGGTTGAAAGGGCTCCTGAAAAGCACTGTCATGCAGTTGTTGGTTCCGCCAAAACCATAGGGATGAGATAACAGCCATAAAAGTTAGGGCCCAATTACTGTTGAAAGCAGCAGCCCAAGGAGGATTGCCCAGATTCACGTCAATCCATCCAGGTAAAGGAAGGGAAAAGAATTGCAACCAATATGAAAGAAGAATAAGCTCAGACCAAACTCGTTTCGATCGCGGGCAATCTCGAAGAGCATGAAGTGAGGTCTCAGCATGGTGTAGACAGACAGGACAAGATGAATCAACACTCAAATGTCTTTGAGGCTTCATGGCATTGGTTAATAGACGGTCACTCCGTGCGAGCCAAGTAAAGTGCTTCCATCGATTAGGCCCTTTAGTACGCCAGATCTGCTGCCAGTCCCCTGTATGAGCAGCCCTTGGGGGAACTTGCTGTTGACAAGAATGGTAGGCTGACTTAGTGGAGAAAATGCCATTGGGGGAGTGCTTCCAACTTAACATGTCAGGATTGTCGGCAGCCGGTCGAACCATTACCGCACGCAAAGCATCCAAGTCTTCCCTAGATAACCAACAAGCCAATCTTAGCCAATCCCAACCAGTGCCATTCGTGTAATAGTCGCAAAGTTTGATAAGCAGTTCATGTGTTGGAAGGGGAGAGAGGACACGCTGTTGAAGAGGGGAGTCATCCAACCACAAATCCGTCCAGAAATTTATTATTCGGCCATTCCCAACGCGCCAATGGGAACCATATTTTAATACAGACACACTCTTGGTGATACTACGCCAAGTGTAGGAGGAGTAAGTGGGGCGAGGATCCCATAGTTTCCTTCCAACTGGTAAATATTTGGTGCGGAGAGCACTAGCCCAGGGTGCAGATTCATGTAACACACGCCAACCCAACTTGGCTAACAAGGCATTGTTTACATCTCTCATCTATCGAAGGCCCAAACCCCCATCCCCTTTTGGTTGGCACACATCCTTCCAAGCCACAAAAGACATGCGCTGTTCCGTTTGATCACCACCCCAAAGAAAACGACGGTGATATTTGTCAATAGTTGAGCACACTAAACTAGGAAGATGGGTAGATTGCATAGCATAGGTAGGTATGGAGGAAGTGACTGATTGAATGAGAGTAGCTCGTCTAGATAAAGATAGTTGACGAGCTTTCCACCCCGCTAATCTGTCCCGAACCCAATCAAGGATGTGGTTATACGTGGTTTTGGAAACCCAATTATGTAAGATAGGGACACCCAAATATTTACCCAAATTTAAAGCAATAGGTATGCCACTTTCCATACTTAGATGCTGCCCAGTTTGTCTAGGAACACTTGGAGGGAAAAAAATTCTAGATTTCTGAAAATTTACTCACTGGCCTGATGAAGCACAGAAAGATTGCATAATGTGTTTAATGACCGACATTTGCCTGCTAGAAGCTTCCCCAAACAGAAACATGTCATCCGCAAAAAAGAGATGTGAAAAGCTAGGCCCTTGTCGAGAGATTTTAACTGGTTTCCATTGCCGCTGGGGGATTGCCTCAGAGATGCTTCGCCCAATTTTTCAAGGTAGAAAAGAAAAAGATAAAGTGAAAGGGGGTTCCCTTGACGTAGGCCTCAAGCTCTTCCTTCCTTCTTCTCTTTGAGTTCTCTATCTCTCCCTCTCTCACGTGGCTCCCCATTTTCTCTAGATATTTTTGGTTCTAAAAGATGAGTCCATCAACTCATAAGGCACCCATTATATAAATATACACACACACATAAACTTAACACAATAGGGAGAGCCAAACGTGGCCTTACAAATCGTACGAAATCAAATTCCAAATTCCAATTAAACACACCAAATGACTCTAAAAATTGTGCTGATCATAAATATATCCTCTGTTCTAGTTTCTGAAGCCTCTAAGGCCTTCAATTTGCAGTACAAAGTTAATCACCCAAATATGCATTAACGAATTACACAAATCAGATTTCCAATTAATTTTCCCAAATAGTTCTAAAAATTTCCATTAACATACCCAAGTACCCAATTTTGATTTCTGAACCCGTAAAGGTCGGTAATTTCAATTTTAAAGCCGTGATTCAACAGATAATTCTTCAATTTGAACAGATATCATTAAATTAAAATGCATCAACCCATAAGGACATAAAAATAATTTCGGATACGGATTTTGGAGCCGTTACAATTTGATTAAAATACGAATTGTTCCTTGTGATTTTAAAAATTACATTCCACCCCCTAAGGTTTATAATTCTATAATAAATCGCCCCTTTTATTAATAAATTATCAAGTCAATTGACAGTTTTTAATGATGTTAAAAATATGTTTCAATTAATAATTTAGGTAATTTTATGGGGAAATTATCAGAAAGTCCTATGTGTCAAACTGTTACTCTTTATGGTCCTAAATTGATTCTTTTGGTTTGAAAAGTCCTATTTTACACGTTTGGTAGACAACAAAGTCCCATTTTGAATTTTGTCAGATGTGGGGGGACTGATTTGCCCTTTTTTGTTATGGTATGTACGTGTATTGTGGGATTCATTCAATATTTGGTGGGATACGTTGGATCAATACTGAATTTTCTGATGTTAATGTCCACTTCTTCAAATCTGGGCAGACGACGTCGGAGAAGATCGAAACACCTACGTGTACATACACACACCGCTCCGACGTTGGTCGGTGTACCACGTCGGTCGGAGAAGATCGAAACACCTACGTGTACATACACACACGGCTCCGACGTCAGTCGGTGTACCACGTCGGTGTACCACTTCTTCAAATCTCGGCAGACGACGTCGGTGTACCACGTCGGTCGGAGAAGATCGAAACACCTACGTGTACATACACACACGGCTCCGACGTCGGCCAGTGTACCACGGCGGTCGGTGTACCACGTCGTGGAGTGTGGTGGTGCACTGTGGTGATCCACGTTTTTGCTTACCCACGTTTGATGCCCCACGTTTACACCGTGCCTCTTGCAGTAGGACGAGACCGAAGCCCACTTGGGTTCGACTTGACCGGTCCCGAACGCCATGCCGACGGTCCGACCCCTCCGAACCCGGTTCTCGGCCACCCTCTTTCCCTGTATGAGCACGAGAATCTCTTGTCTGGTCCAGCGAGGCAGCCTAGGGGCTTTGCTTCCGTCATCTCCGTTGGCGGCGTCGGAGTCGAGGGGTGTGGGGCCGAGACTCAATTGCTCAAGAGACATACAGAGGAGAAGTGTATGTGTGTGTATGGAAGAGTTTTCAAGGCACGTGACTTAACGGGGTGTGCGTCAAGTAACGGCGTTTTCAGGAACGGTGGTTCGTTCATATCTCATCGTTCTCCGTAATACAGATTAAGGAGACAGAGGTGAGTGATTAGAGGACTCAGAGACAATGAGACAGAGAGAGAGAGGGAAGAGGAGGGGCGTTTTGGATTTGTGAAATTTGGGTGGGGGTGGGACTTTTTTTACTACTACATGATTTGTATGTATTTGTTATGTTGGTATAGTCATATGCCGATCACTCTCCTATGCTTGGAAAATTTTGAGAGAAATTTTGCTGATCCACGTTTCTGTTTTTGTTGATCCACGTTTCTGATTGCTGACCCACGTTTTTGAAAGTTGGTGGTGCACCGTGGTGATCTATATTAGTGATGACCCAAGCTTCATTTGTTGGTAAGGTTCACGTCGAGTATTCACCCAAAAAATTATTCACACAAAAATGTTCACGTTTTTTCACTGTGGGTTTCGAACCCACACCCAATCAGATCCATCCCTCACATTACTCAAACCCTCACACAGTTTACACTCAATGGCATTATTGTCATTCAATGTACATGAGGACTTAGTGGTGCATAAGAAAACATTTGGGACTATTCAGATCATAAGTTTAAAAAAGGGGATTTACCAGTCAATTCCCCTAATTTTATTATTATATAGGAGAACAATTATGAATTTTATTTTTTTAGTTAATTCTGTTAAATAAAAAATTCTAATAAAAGGATATTTATAATTTTTTTAATTATAAAAGATAATCTGTATTTTAAACAAATCTCAGGAATGTATTTATGATTTATCCTTATAAATAAGAAAGTAAATATTAATGAGTGTCTGACATTTTTAATATTGGGATTGAGATAAAAAATTATTTAAAAATGTGAATAAAAAAGGTGTACTGATTTATAATTCTATAAAAAAATGTTTAACTTTTTCTTTTACTCCGAGACACTTTTTATTAATAGTTCAACACAGCTCTTTGATTGTTGAAATAACGGGCCAATTACATCAATGTCGAAGCTTATATCTTGTTGTATTTTAGTCTTTAATATTTTAATAAAAATGTTTGAGAGTCACAATTTTTGTGGCTACAATGGCTCAAATTGTCAAAACGACGTCGTTTTGGGTGCAAAATATGCCAAAACGATGTCGTTTTGACAGTTTTGAGCCATTGTGGCCATAAAAATTGTGACCCTCTTGCATTGTTGATATTTTAATTCTATTACTTTTTGTCTTCCAAACTACAAAATGTGTGTCTGAGAATTCATATCATCTAAATTGATTAACAAGAGTTTGGGTATTTTTAAAATTCATAAACAAATAACAAAATTAATAAATTGGAGATTAAGGTCTCGTTTGGCATTTTAGTGTTTTAATTTAAAAGTCAAAAAATTATTCAAAAAATTAAAAAATCTATAACTTATACTAAAAAGTTAAAGATTTTCTTTTCACTTTACTTTTTGCATATTTTTTTATAAAAAATTAAAAAGCCATTTCAAACCTACTTTTTTTTATCTCATATTTTAAGTAAAAAATTAAAAAATTATTAAAATAATATATTTTCAAAGAAACCCAGAGCAAATACTTTAGGAATCAAAAGCCAACGTAAGTGCATATTTTAAAACATCCTTTGTTGTTAATCAATTTGGATAGCATAGCATGAAGGTTAGGGATCATTTAAACTCAAATTTAATAACTTGAGGAATAATTTGACAAAAGTAAGTGTCGAAACTAAAGGCTAACAAAGTGCCTATTTTAAGAGTATTAATTCCTGGTTTGGCATTTATTGTGGGGCTAAATAATCACATATGAACAAAAAAAAAAGTTATAAAATCATAAAATATTAAAACATTTGAGTTGGGATGCAAAATTACCAAATTGACTCATATATAAACAAAAAGTCAAAAAAACATAATTTATAAGTGGAGGGCAATTTTGTCATTTCACTTTGGGAACATCATTTTCAATGCAAAAAAAAAAAAAAAAAAAAAAAAACCAAAAAAGCCAAATAAGAAAACCAAACAAATAAAAAAGTCATTGCCAAACGAATCCTCAAGGTAATTACTGTTTGAAATTAACTGCTCCCTCCGTCCCAAAATATTAGTCTCTTATTTTATTTTTCATTGTCCTAAAATATTAGTCCCTTTTCAAAAAGCAAGTACAAAAATAATATAAATTTTATATTTTACCCTTCTTTTAAATTCAGTAACAACATAGAAAGTATAATTATAACATTGATATTCCTTAAAAAATGTACTATCAAAAGATAATTTTGAAAAATTAATTTTTTTAAAGTGTAATAATTATACTATTAAAAAATTAAGTTTCTTAAAAATTCCATTATTTTGGAACGAAGAGGTAACAAAAGTATAGGAGAGAAGAATTGTGGCCAAATTAGACCATCTCCAACGGTGAACCAAAGTTGGCATCAGATTCAAATTTTGGTGAAAAAAGCACTTTTTGGTGCTCCAACCGTTGCACCAAATTGATATCAAAATGAGAATTCAGCAAAAAAAGCATCAAACTGAGAACAAGGTATAGATTTTACCAAATCACTGTTCCTGACCGTTGGAAGAGCTGCACCGGTCAACCAGCCGGTTGCCCGCCCGGTTGACCAACCAGTCGACCGGTTCCCTTTCAGATAACTGGGTTCAAACAGGTCAAAAGTTCAAACAGGTTAAAAAAAAAAAAAATTAAGTCTTACCGGTCGACCGGCCGGTTGACTAAACGGTCGACCCTTCAAATTGAGACTGAATCAAGGAAGAAGCTTTAGCTAATACTAGTCTTGCAAAAGGATGTTGGAAATGGTTAAGCTCTCAATCCTTCAAGAAGTCTCTCTCAGCCCTCAATCTCAACTATGAGAGAGAGAGAGAGAGAGAGAGAGAGTTGAAGAATCAATGGCGGGTCGAGTACAGTTGTCTAAACCAAACACCCTCTGGTTCTTATCATCATCATCATCTCCACTATATTCACTCAATTTCAGAGGACTCCACAACCACAATAATCTCAATTTCAAGAATCGACTCCATTTTCACCCCAACTTGGTCTCATCTTCTCCCTCCAGAGAAGCTCTGTACTGCACTTGCAGAAGCACTGATCTCTCTAATGGCGAAGCAATCTCAGACCCTTTCGTCCTCACAACTCCCCTTCGTATATAACGTTGTAATTAATCCCAATTTCTGTTAATGCTCTTTCTTGATTTTTGGAATATGATTCATTGATTTCAATTGGGGTTTTCATGAAATCTTATTACATTTACTTTTGGTATCTTTTTGAAGAGGGGAAGAAATGGTGATTCAAAAAAAAAAAAAGATAATGGCCTTATCGGTCGAACAACCGGTCGACTCTCCCCTTTTGATGCTCACCGTTGGAGCAAGCCATATCAAATTGAGAAAATTAATTTTTTTTAACTCAAATTTAATGAAAATTTTGATTTCTCATTGGAGATGCTCTTACGTCATTTCTTTTTGGGTTAATTACGCTAATAGTCCCTATAGTTTGAGACTTGTGTCACTTTGGTCCCTGACTTTTCAATTGTGACACATTTGATCATGAATTTTGAATCTTGTTCCAAATAAGGACAATTGAAAATATTATTAGATTTTTCAAAGGTAAAATCGTCAATTTTATAAAATATACACTAATTTGACAAAAATAAATGTTAAAAAAATATTTTTAATTTTTTAAAAATTATTTTTATCCACCAATGATAAAATTATGTAAAATTAATAAAAATTACATGATTTATTTTTAAAAATTAATTTTACATGATTATTATCCAAACACATAATAAAAATTAATTTGGTAAAAATAAATAAATAAATGTTTAAAAGATTTATCAATTTTACATAATTTTATTTTTAGTAGGTAGAAATAATTTTTAAAAATTCAAAAATATTTGTTTGACATTTATTTTTGTCAAATTAGTTTATATTTTATCAAATTGACAATTTTACCCTTGAAAAATCTAATTATATATTCAATTGTCCTTATTTGGAACAAGATTCAAAATTCAGGGTCAAATGTGTCACAATTGAAAAGTCAGATACTAAAGTGACACAAACCCCAAACTATAAGGACTATTTATATAATTTACCCTTTCTTTTTTTTGAAATTCATCCATCAAGAATAGTCACCACCGAACAAGCATATGCGTCTTCTGCTGCTGAAGTCATCGGTGATGAACTCACTGTGATTATTCAATGTCCAACTCAAAATTTTCTCCTATATACATAGGCGGCTAAGATTGATCTATCAAACCCAATCCCATAATTAATAGTCCAATTATAGGGCCAAGTGAGATCAAACTCAAGTGACATCTATCAAACCCAATGCCATCACTATTCACTTATGCTGTTTGGAAATAAATTATTTTAGTTAATTTTTAATTATTTTAATTTGATTAAAAAAATTGTGTTTAAAAAGATAATTGACTTTTTTTATAGTTGATTTGATGATTGTGAGAAGAATAATAAAATTATTATAGTTTAAATGTAACATTTTATTTTATTAATCGTTTTAACAACAATGATAGAGACCACTAATTTTGGAGCTCTAAAAAGATCACTAATGACGTGACACTTAATAAAAAAAGAAAAAAATACAACACCAAGGCCAAAATATCAAATCATTCATGATGGGACCCATTACCACATCATTAGTGGTAGCACTAATTAGTGCTCTCACTCATTTTTCTTATTTTAATCTATTTTATTTTAATTGACTATTTTAATCTAAACTCAACTTCCCAAACACCCCAAGAGCACCACCACGAATTTAACTACGACAATTGACTAAAGCAATATGGTCATATGTTCAATACCAGCATGTCTGCTCTGATGCTACCACAAATGCCAAATGAAAAACTCTTATAGGCTTCATTTGGCATACCTATATGTTGTTTAAATGGATTGTAGACTTACGATGGACTTTAAAAAACGGTACAGAATATTTTTAATTTGAAGATGCAGTTTTGGATTGAATGGAAGAACACGTGAGACTAAACTATTAGACTGAATCATAGTAGATAATATTTTCCAAGTAGAGATTGACATGTCTAACAAGCAAATAGAATGGTTTTGAACAACCAAACTCCTATATATATATATATGTACATATATGGAGGATTTGTCATGAAAATGTAAAGTTAAAGGCTCTGTTTGGTTTAGTTTTTGAAAAGTTTTGAGCTGTATTTTAAAATATATTATTGAAAAGAATTTTGAAAATTAAAAATTAAGCGTTGCTGGGTAGCTCGAAAGTGAGTTGGCCCGACTGGCTCGAATGCCAAAATGACGTCATTTTGGCCATTTTTTTTCCTATCTCTTCTCTCTCTGAAACAAAGAGGCGAGAGAAGAAAGAGGGAGGAAGAGAGAAGAGGGAGAGGAAACAAGGAGAGAAAGAGAGAGAGAGAGAGAGCCAGAACTCCCTCCACCCACTGGCGCCACCATCACCGTCGCAAACCCATCGCGACCTCCTCTGTGTGTATACACACATAGATCTGTGTATAGATCTCTCTCTCTCATTGTTCCCCCTCTCTTCTTTTTTTCTTCCTCCTCTTCTTCTTTTCTCCTTCTTCTATTTGTTTCAAAGAGAAAACCGAGGGCAAGGGAAAGAAAAAAAGAAGAAGAAAGGTGCCTTCGAGCCATTCGAGCCCCAACATCTTCGAGCTACCACGAATTTTCCTTAACAATTTTTTTGGTTGTGAGTTTTGAAAATAATTTTGGAATAATTCATAGTTTTTTTTTTTAATTTTATTATATAGTTGAATAGATGGGTGTGAGAGAAATTTGATTAATTGATGTGTAGAATATAAGAGAATAAGAGAGAATAGGGAAAAAATGATTAATTGATTTATTAAAATTAAAAAGAAAAAAAAAATAAGAGAGAGAGAGTGAGAGAGGAGAGTAAAAAAAAATTAATTTTGAAAAGAGTTTTAAAAATTTATTAATCAAACATATTTTTTAATTTTCTGATTCAAATATTAATTTAAAAACTAAACCAAACTTTGCCAAAATGTTTCAACCCTTTATTACATTAGCTCCTCCAAGATAGTTTTGATGTCACACAAGTATTCATTCTTGATGGATTGATGATAGCACAAACAAGGGATGATTACAGTTTATTTTTTAGTTTTCAAAATTATTTTTTGAGTATTTTTTTAGTAACTTTTTTAGTGAATTTATATTATATTTTAAAAAAATATTTTACTTTTTAAGTACAAGATCACTTGGCCTAGTTGTATTTAAAATTGCACCTAAAAAATAAATTATTCATGAAAAGTTATTAAAAAAATACAAAAAATATAAACAAAATTCTGATTTTTTGTATGTAGTGTTTGTTAAACGATTTTTTTACAAATAATTAACTTTTTAAGTTATCAAGATTAAGTAGATTTAAAAAGTTAAAAATATTGTTTTAAATATTAAAAAATACTAAAAAATACAAACAAAAAAAAAAAAAAACTCAAAAATTATTGAAGCATTCTATAGTCATAAATTTTAGAGGTAATTAAATTTTCTTAAATTAGATGAACATTCTTAAGGTCCATGTTGCATGCAAAGAAATAATTGAGACCATCTCCAACGGTTCATCAGAGTTGATATCAAATTTAAATTTTGATGAAAAAGTCACTGTTCACTGTTCCAACGGTTCATCAGAGTTGATATCAGATTGAGAATTCATCAAACAATTCATCAAATCGACGACAAGATACTGATTTCACCAAATCACTGTTCCTGACCGTTGGGGGAGACCAACCGGTCGACCAACCGGTTGCCCAGCCGGTTGACCAACCGGTCGACCACCAAAAGGTTCAAACAGTTCCAAAAAAGGTTCAGACAGTTTAAAAAAAAAAAAAAAAAAAAAAAAAAAAACCTCACACCACGGTCGACCAACCGATTGTCCCGAAAAAAGGTTCAAACAATTTGAAAAAAAAAAAAATTCCTTCTAACCGGTCGACCAGCCGGTTGTCCCGAAGCATATTTCATGAATTTGGTGCACCGTTGGAGTGAGTGGTATCAAATTTAATGAAATGGGTCATTTTTTAGTCAGATTTGATGAAAAATTTGAATCACCGTTGGAGATGCTCTGACGGAATTTTGGTTGGTAGTTTTGAAGACTAAGGTCTTGTTTGGCAATATTATTTTTTAGTTTAAAAGTCAAAAAGTCACTAAAAAAAATCAAAAAGTCAATAATTTATACCAAAAAATCAAAGATTTAATTTTCTCTCTACTTTTTATACATCTTTTTGTAAAAAAATAAAAAATTTATTCCAAACATACTAATTTTTTTACATTATATTTTAGCCAAAAAGGTAAAAAGTTACTAAGCCTTCGTTTGGGATATGAGTTGGTTTTTTAACTATTTTAGCCTAAACTAAAAAATCTCATTTATGATGAACTTTTTGACTTTTTTGACTTTTAAAAAAAAAAAATGAAATGATATAATTTAGATGTGACATTTTATCTTATTAATTTTTTAATACATTTTATCTTTTTATAATTAAAATAATTAAAAAAAAAATTACCCCAAACATAACCTGAAAAACCTATTCTCAAACGAGGCCACCGCTAAATTTGCGAAATTCCAATTTCAATAAAGTGAAATTCTAGACAATCCACAAGAAGGTCAGAATCTTTGTGCTCTGTCTGAAGATTCCAAAAAGAGTCGAATACAATGAAATTCAAATGATACATCAAGAATGCAAAATCATTTTTGATTAAAAAAAACACGTTTTACCCATTCTTCTTCATGCTTCTACATATAATTTTTTTTTTTCATAGATTTCAAATTTTTTACTCAATAAATAATCAAATGTCTCACATGGATGTGGGGTTCTCAATTTTTACATAAGTGTGGGGTCCACAAAATTACAGACTTCACGCCCATGTAAGATTTTAACTATTTATTTAATAAAAAATTTAATGTTCCTAACATTAACCCTACAAATATGTATTCTAGTTTGCTTCAACAAGCTGTCTTTATCGGGCCAACTCATGTACAAACCAAATGTTTCTCAAACTCTTACTATACGTTCTACCGAATTTTTTATTTTTTTGATGAGGTTATGAAAACAGTGAGATTGAAGAGTATTAGTGTGATAATATTAAGTTAGAGATGTAAAATAAAATATATTTTTTTATGCATTAGTGTAATAGTATTAGTTCGCTGTAGGGGTGGATATGATTTAGGTTTGGACGGATTCGATCTAGGCCCATGCTACATAAAAACACTAGAAGTTATTTTTGAAATTCAGCCCAGCCGGAGATCATGCATATACTATATTCTTATGAAAAAATATTTAAGATCCACAACAAATGTCTTACAATTTAATCCACCATTATGAAGCATGATACATGTCAACTTTTAATTTGTCATATACTCAATTGTGTAGAATCTATCTCTCTTACCACATCATTGTAGATAAATTTAGAAATCCAAATTATGTATCTCTAACATTACTCATTCTTATGTCCATCCAAAACCAAAATAAAAAATCTCAAGCCTCCATGGCTGAGACATTATTTAATATAAATATATTTTTTATTTCTAAAAAACTACAGTTAAATTACTTATAGTTTTTAGGGTTAATTACACTAATAGTCCCTATAGTTTGGGACTTGTATCACTTTGGTCCCTAACTTTTCAATTATGACACATTTGACCATGAATTTTGAATCTTGTTCCAAATAAGGACAATTAAAAATATTATTAGATTTTTCAAGGGTAAAATCGTCAATTTGATAAAATATAAACTAATTTGACAAAAATAAATGTCAAAAAAATATTTTTAATTTTTTAAAAATTATTTTTATCCACCAATGATAAAATTATGTAAAGTTAATAAAAATTACATGATTAATTTTTTAAAATTAATTTTACATGATCATCATCCAAACACATAATAAAAATTAATTTGGTAAAAAAAATAAATAAATGTCTAAAAAATTTATCAATTTTACATAATTTTATTTTTAGTAGGTAGAAATAATTTTTAAAAACTAAAAAATATTTGTTTGACATTTATTTTTATCAAATTAGTTTATATTTTATCAAATTGACAATTTTACCCTTGAAAAATCTAATTATATATTCAATTGTCCTTATTTGAAACAAGATTCAAAATTCAGGATCAAATATGTCACAATTGAAAAGTCAAGGACCAAAGTGACACAAGTCCCAAACTATCACTACTACAAAAATAGTTAAAGATCACACTTTGACCAAAAAAAGATCTCACTTTTATTGGAAGTGTGATAAAAAAAATTAGATTGATATTTTAATCACACTTAATTTGATTGAATGTGATAATATTTATTTTTTATGTCACTTTTCAATTAAGTGTGATTATATATATATATTTTTAATCACACCTTCTAATTAAAGTGTGATTATATATACACTACTACTTTTTAATCACACTTTTTAAACAAGTGTGATTATATATATATTTTTTAATCACACATTCTAATTAAAGTGTGATTATTTATATATTTTTTAATCACACCTTCTAATTAAAGTGTGATTATATATATACTACTACTTTTTAATCACACTTTTTAAACAAGTGTGATTATATATATATTTTTTAATCACACATTCTAATTAAAGTGTGATTATTTATATATTTTTTAATCACACCTTCTAATTAAAGTATGATTATATATACACTACTACTTTTTCATCACACTTTTTAAATAAGTGTAATTATATATATATATATTTTTAATCACACATTCTAATTAAAGTGTGATTATTTATATATATTTTTAATCACACTTTCTAATTAAAGTGTGATTATATATACACTACTACTTTTTAATCACACTTTTTAAATAAGTGTGATTATATATATATTTTTTAATCACACATTCTAATTAAAGTGTGATTATTTATATATATTTTTTAATCACACATTCTAATTAAAGTGTGATTATTTATATATTTTTAATCACACAATGTAATTAAAATGTGATTATATATGCATTACTACTTTTTAATCACACTTCCTAAATAGGTGTGATTGTATAAAATATTTCAAATTGATTTTTATATAAAATATACAATTCTCAAATTTTTAATTACACTTAATCTGATTGAGTGTGATAATATTTATTTTTTATGTCATTTTCTAATTAAGTGCGATTATATATATATATAGGGTAAATTACAATGATACCCCCCAAGGTTTATGTTTATTACAGTTCCCCCTTCACGTTTTGGAAATTACATCTCCCTCCCTAAGGTTTAAAGTTTCATTACAGATTCCCCCCTTAGCAATTTAATTTTTTTTAAATACTAATTTTGCCCTTACTGGTTAAATTACATTGACACCCCTTACATTTTAGAAATTACAATCCCCTCCCTAAGGTTTAAAGTAGCATTACCAATTGTCCCATTTGTTAGTATTAGTTAGAAAAAAAAATTCATTGAAAAAAAATTAATTGGAAAAAAAATTATTTGAAAAAAAAATTGTTAGGAAAATTTTTAAATTTCTATTTAAAACCAACATAAACTTATTTTTTGATTTTACTTTTTTTTCTCGAATTTACAAACGGAGACAACCATTTATAAATCAAATAAATTTTTATTACAATTTTTAAAATTTTTGTAAATATAAATTGAAAACTGAAAACGAAATGGTTACCAAACAGGCTTCAGATGGTAAAAATATCGTAAAATTAACAAATGATTAAATAAGTTACCAACATAAGAAATGACTTATCAAAAGATTCTTAGGCTATGTATGATTTGATTTTTAGAAAAATAAAAATAAAAATTAAAAATTAATTTGGTTAAGAAATAAAAAATAAAAAATAATTATCATTTTTATATAATTTTGATCTTTCGAGTGGTTAGAAATAATTTTTTACAAATTAAATTGAAACAGCCATACGTATGTATATAACCTACTCAAAAGTTAAAATGATAATTATTTTTTACCCTTAAATGATAATTATTTTTTAGTTTTTATTTCTTAACCATATTAATTTTTAAATTTTTAAATTTTTTTTTTCTAAAAATCAAACCATATATGGCCTAAGAATCTTTTGATAAGTCATTTCTTACGTTGGTAACTTATTTAATTATTTGTTAATTTTACAACATTTTTACCATCTAAAACCTGTTTGCTAAGGTGCCATTTGATAACACTTACGTTTTTAGTTTTCTGTTTATATTTACAAAAATTTAAAAAACTCAAATAAAAACCTGTTTGGTAAATTTTTGATTTATAAATCAATGGTCTCAGTTTATAAATTTGGCCAAAAAATGTGTACTAAAAAAATGTGTTTCCGTTTTGAGTTTTTAGTTTTTTTTTTTTTTTATCACCCAACACTAGCCACCACCTGTCACAATTTTCCACCACCGTCTTCCGTCGCCACCACCCACAACCCATCCCCCACCACCACCTGCCACCACCACCCACCACCCGCCACCAACACCCACTTGCCAGCCACCATCACCCACCACCCACTCGCCACCACCACCCACCTGCTATCTACCCGCCACCCGCCACTACCATCCACTGCCCACCACCTACCCGCTACCACCACTCAGCACCCATCTACCACCACCATCCACCACCCGTCACCACTACCACCACCACCACTCACCCGCCACCCACCTGCCACCACCACTCACCACCCACTCGCTACCACCTGCCACCTTCACCCACCTACAACCACCACCACCCGCCACCCACCTGCCACAACCACCCACCACCATCCACCACTCGTTACCACCATCACCACCACACACTCACTACCACCCACCACCCGCCACCGTCACCCACCCACCCACCATCACCACCCGCCACCTACCTGCCACCATCACCCACCCGCCACCACCCCGCCACACACCTGTCACCACCACCCACCACCCCCTACCACTACCACCACCACCTACTCGCTACCACCTGCCACCGTCATCCACCCATCACCACCACCACCACCACCGTCACCCACCCACCCACCATTCGCCGTCACCGCCCACCACCACCCGCCACCCCGTCACCCACCTGCCACCATCGCCTACCACCCGCCACTGCCACCACCCACTCGCTACTACCCACCATTCGTCACTATCACCCACCCCACCCACCACCACCACTCGCCGCCACCACCCACCACCACCCGCCATCCGCCACCCACTTGCCACCATCGCCCACCACCCGCCACCACCACTCGCCGCCACCACCCACCACCACCCGCCATCCGCCACCCACTTGCCACCATCGCCCACCACCCGCCACCACCACCACCCACTCGCTACCACCCACCACTCGTTACCATCACCCACCCACTCACTCACCACCACCCATCACCACCCGCTACCCACCACCCACCGTCACCACTTTCTACCACCATCTTTCACCGCCACTTGCCACCACTTGCCATTTCTCACTCTTTTTTATATTTTTAAATTTTTTTAAACATTTTGTCAATTACCAAACACATTTGTAGTTTATGTTTTTCTAAAAATAAACAAAAACCAGTTTATAAAATTTTTGTAAATATAAACTGAAAACGTAAACGTTACCAAACAGACCCTAACCATTTCATTTTCAGTTTTCAATTTATATTTACAAAAATTTTAAAAACTGTCATAAAAACTTGTTTGATAATTTTTTTGGTTTATAAATGGTTGTCTCAGTTTGTAAATTTGAGGAAAAAATGTAAATTCAAAAAATAAGTTTACGTTGGTTTTTAAATAGAAATTTAAAAATTTTACTAGCAAAATTTTTTTTTCAATTAATTTTTTTTAATTAATTTTTTTTCAAATAATTTTTTTTCCAATTATTTTTTTTGGGGGTAAATTACACTAACCCCCCCTGAGGTTTATGTTTATTACAGTTCCTCCCTCACCTTTTGGAAATTACATTTCCCCCCTAAGGTTTAAAGTTTCATTACAGATTTTCCCCTTTAGCAATTTAATTTTTTTAAATACTAATTTTGCCCTTAGTGGGTAAATTACATTGACACCCCTCACATTTTAGAAATTATAATCCCCTCCCTAAGGTTTAAAGTAGCATTACCAATTGCCCCCTTGGTTAGTATCAGTTGGAAAAAAAAATTCATTGAAAAAAATTAATTGAAAAAAAAATTTGTTAGTAAAATTTTGAAATTTCTGTTTAAAAACCAACATAAACTCATTTATTAATTTACGTTTTTTCTTCAAATTTACAAACTGAGACAATCATTTATAAATCAAAAAAAAGTATCGAACAAGTTTTTATAACAGTTTTTAAAATTTTTGTAAATATAAATTGAAAACTGAAAATGGTGGTAAAAATGTCGTAAAATTAACAAATAATTAAATAAGTTACCAACATAAGAAATGACTTATTAAAAGATTCTTAGGCTATGCATGGTTTGATTTTTAGAAAAAAAAATTTTAAAATTAAAAATTAATTTGGTTAAAAAATAAAAAATAAAAAATAAAAAATAATCATCACTTTTATATAATTTTTATCTTCCGAATGGTTAAAAGTAATTTTTTTTATAAATTTAATTGAAACAGTATATAATCCAAAAAAAAAAAAAAAATAGGCGCCAAAATAAAATGTTGTAGCGCCAATCACCAAAAATAAAAAAAAATTAAAAAAAAGGTTCTACTGCTATTCAGTAAATAAGAGAGGGAGAAGATAAAGGGTTAGAAAGGGAGACTAATTGGGTAGCGGTGAGACTTCGACCTAGAACGGTGCTATCTTTTCGGCAGCAAGACTGGTTCGGCGCCGGGCAGCGATTAACGATTCGAAAGGGAAGGGTTTTCTTGTTCTCTTCTCTTTGCTTTGATCTAGGTATGTTCGGATTCCCCCCTCCCCCCCTGTCTCTCTCTCTCATGGTTCTGCGATAGCAGAGGGGCTGGGAAGGGGTAGTTGGATCGTCGGAGTGGAGGATAGGGGTTTTCCAAGGCTACATTCTTAAATAATGGTGGTTAAGTGATCCTTATAAAGGATTTTTACACATTGTATTTCTTTAGGCATTTCTTGGTTGGCTTAATACCAGTTTTCCATCAAATTCAGGTGCAGGGCTTCGCCGGAAAAATGCATTGCTGGTTATTGCCCATCCTGATGATGAGTCTATGTAAACTTTAAAATCTGATTTTTTTTTTTTGGTTGCACAGTTGCATGCAGTTTTCATTGAACTTTGCAACTTTTTATATGCATTGAAATTAAATTATATTGCAATTCTTTTTACAATTTCTTTTTTCTATTTGTTGTAAAGATCATGGTTGTAAAATATCATTCTTGACCATTTTCAGCACTACTAAGATTATTATGTGAATTTCTTGTCCATAAATAGTGTTAAACTTACATTAATTAATAATGTAATTGATGTTAATAGGGGTTATAAACTGGTCCTACCATTGTGGGTGCTGGGACGGATACAGACCCAATTCCTGGCATTATTTGCCCAGTGTGGCTGTCTCAAACTTGAACCTGTAATCTTATGCTTGACAGCTAGACATTTCGTTGTTGGACCAGGAAATGTCCCATTATGTTGTGTTGATTTAGTGATTCCATAATTATAATTTATTCAAAAAATTTTGAAATTCAAGACTTGGGTGGACTTCATTTATTGTTCAAATTGTAGTTTATTAATTTTTTGTAGGGCTTTGATTTTGTATTATATCAAAACCATATATTGCATTCTGCAGGTTTTTTACTCCAACAATTAATTACCTTACTTCCAAGGGCCATAATCTACACATTGTGTGCATCTCAACTGGTAATACGTTGATTTTGTTTTGTAGTCAATTATAGTTGCAAACCTTTAGGATTTAGATATGCCTTCTTGTTTATGAATAACCTTGGCTTTACTTGAATTGTATCTTTCCTACAAATGTTATGTTCAAATACATCATTTCTTTCTTATTTTGTACTGCTTCAATGTACTATTTCTTGGCTTTTCTTAATTTTTTTTTTTTTTTATAGTTTTGGCTGTTATATAGGTAATGCAGATGGCATGGGAAACATCAGGAAAGAAGAGCTCTATCAGGCTTCTGCAGTCCTCAAGGTTATGATTGATCGGGCACATATTTTCTTTATCTACTGGTGTAATGCTAACCTCTGAGAATGAAAGCTTTCGTTATGCAAGTGTCATCTTTGTTGTGCACTATTTTTATATTATTTTTAAATTGTTCCTTTATCCAAGATTGATAAGCCAAAATAAGGATTTGAAATACAGTTCTAAAGATTAGCCTGTTTTGGTTTTTATATTCTGACATTTTGAATATGTTATTTAGGTTCCACTCCAACAAGTGAAGATCCTGGACCATCCAGATTTGCAGGTTCCTTTCTTAACCTTTGTAAATCCTGTTCCATCTTTTGGTACTGTTTGAAATACAATATTAATGCAGAAGTTCAAATTAATCTGTTTGTCATTATTAGGATGGTTTTGGCGAAGTATGGAGGTGTGATTTATTGGCAAGAATAATTGAAGAGGAAATTCTTAGTCATGCCATCGATTTGGTAAGATATGGTTGCAGTGCTCATCCAAGTTACTTTGCCGTGGTTTCTTTATTTAGTTTTTTTCCTTGGTATATATTCTACACTTGCTTAGCTGTCTGATGAAGGACTGTCTAAACTTTTGGCTTTTCATTTTCCTGCTAATTGGTGTATGTTTGATCATATTCTGTTCCATACATTACTTTCTATATGGTGTTCTCAGATTATTACTTTTGATAACTATGGTGTTTCTGGTCATTGTAACCATCGTGACGTCAATCAAGGGATACGGTAAGTTGATTTTGGTTTTATTTTACTTACTTTATTTTGAATTGCACTCAATCAATTTCTTGATTTCCTATGTTCAAAGAAATTTATATCAATTTATATCTCCAAGTGAGTGCCTATATCAATTTCTTTATTTTTATATCATGCGCTTGCAGTGCATTCACCCCGTCATATAAAAATAGCCAAAAGACCCTCATGTGGTTTTGGAAATTTTGCACTTTACCTCCCTACTCTGAAAAATTCTATCCACAATAACAGAAAGTGTGTTATACTCACTCACTTGGAGAGTTTGACATAAAAATAAATCAAAAAAAATTCAAACTTTAAGTTAAGAGGACAAATTTGTCCTTCCTTTCATCATCTTCCTTCTCACACAAAAAACCAGAGAATCCCTGCGGGTTGTCTTTTGTACCTCACCTCTTTAACCCACAGCACCACCACTCCTCCCACTCTTGCCACCGCCTCACCCCACCGCCGTTACTCCCAAAGTCACCACCACCACCTCACCCCCACTACACTAGATCCACACAAATCATCCCCTTAAAAATCAAAACCAGAACAATTGCACACATATTCCAGTCAACCCAGGTTGGTAAAAAAAAAAGTGAAAAGTAAAAAATTAAAAAGAAAGAAATGGGTGAAGTTCTAGAGAATGGCTGTTTCTGTCTCATGATTTAGCTTTGCATGTAGGTGTCATAATTTTGTAGACTTGCTCATAAGATATAAATGGGCCGATTAGAATGATATATATATTATTCTGTTTGTCAGGTATTTATGCTAAATTTAATTGAATTACTTGATGCAGGTTTTGGTTGTAGGAGGTGGTGATGGTGGAGTTCTTAGGGAAATCTCTCGCTACAATATTGTTATATAATTCCGAACGCCATAATTAAGTGATCCCATAGTTAAGCTTGAAGTTGCTCTTAAGGTAATTGAAACTCTTGTTGCAAATTACTGATCTGCCATAGAGATAGGTCACTGACATAGTTTTATTTTGATTATTTTAAGCTAAACTAACACATTTAAGTACATTAAATTTTCAAGTCAAGTTTGATATATGTTTTTGCAGATTTTGTTGAGGGAATAGTTGATACGATCGAGTGGTTGATGTTGGGAGCTAAAGATTATGTTGCTCTTCTTCTTCTTCTTCTTTTTTTTTTTTTTGAAGACTTGAATTTTTTAATACAGTGTATTTAAAGATGGTTAATGGATAATGTCTATTATAAATTTAATTAATTTGTTAATTTTGTTATTTTTTATTTACAAAAAAATTGGTTGGTGCTTGTAATTGATTTTTTTGTTGTAGCAAACTCATATATGATTTTTTTTAATAAATAATTATTTGCGATAGTAAAACAATGGTCGCTAAAAGTGTTTTTTATTTTTTTATTTTTTTTGCGACGGCAAAATAGCTGTCGCAAAAAGTCTTTTGCGACTGTATTTTTATTATTTGCGATGGCATGTGATGGTCACAAAAAGTATTTTTTTTAGTAGTGAATGTTATTAATCACACTTAAAAGATGTGATGTAAATATTTTTAATCACACTTAAAAAGTGTGATCTAAATGTTATTAATCACACTTAAAAAGTGTGATTAAAAATGACTATTTTTAATCACACTTCCAAAGATCACACTTAAAAGGTGTGATCAAAATACTTTTAATCACACTTAAAAGGTGTGATCTAAATACTTTTAATAACACTTAAAAGATGTGATCAAAATATTTTTAATCACACTTAAAAAGTGTGATTAAAAATGACCACTTTTAATCACACTCCCAAAGATCACACTTTAATAAAACTTAAAAAGTGTGATTAAATAACATACATCACACCAAAAAAGTGTGATCTTTATCTGTTTTTGTAGTAGTGTATATGGACTATTTGTGTAATTTGCCCTAGTTTTTAACTTTACATAATTCACTTTTTATAAGTATGAATTATGTATTACTGTTAGTTGTTCGAAATTTATAACTAACTATTTATGTGACTTGTAATTCATAATTTATACTTATAAAAAAATAAAAATAGACAACGTAAAGTATACATATAAATATGGATATTTATAAAAATGCATTATAGATTATAGTTTGTGACAGGCCGGAGGGAAGGTTGGGTTGGGTTTGAATCACTCTTTTCAAGCATGTCCCATATTACAACTGAAAATAAAATACTTGTTCAACCAAAGCCTATCCATAATCTTAAGCCCTATAAATCATGAATGGTCCTAGGGAGGGTCAATTTGGAAATATATTTTAGATACATCACCTCTCTAATTTTTTATATATTTTAAAAAAAAATCAAAAAATTAACTTGTAATCAATTTCTCAAAACAACTTAACAGGCCATCAAATCTAGATTCATCCCAAATTTATTGAAATTAAATTTATAAAATTATTTAAAAGAATGTAGTATTTAGAAAAGTAACTTTTCATGGGATCGGACTAATAATTACAACCCACTCATACTGATTGATAGTTTCATAAAATTATTAATCTCATGCCAAATTTCACAAACAAATAAAAATTAAGTGAAATTCACATATTACTAATTCAATATCCGCCCCCACATCTTCAATCAAACATGGCCCAAGCTCGCTATGAAACAAGAGTCCTTCGATTGCTGTATCCTTTGTGAATGCAAGTATTAGATGATCATAATGCATGTGATGATCATCAACGGTGTAGAATATAGGGAGCACATACTCATTAGTAGCACATGACACATTTTAAGCAACAGAGCAGAAAGCAAGTCGCTACCAACCAATATGTGGGACCCGCAATTCGATACACTAACATGCGCCCTCCTTTTCTGACTATTTTAGCCTAGGCTAAAAAGTTTTGTTTGGAAATGATTTTTTGATTTTTTTGACTTTTTTTTTTAGAAAAAAGTGTAATGATTATAAGTCGGATGCGATGTTTTGTTTGTTGTGACAAAAATAATATATTTTATCTTTTATGACTAAAATAGTCAAAAAAAAAAAAAAAAAAAAAAAAAAAAGCTCCCAAATCATCTTTTCAAACGATGCCAAAATTAAATAATGTGATGACTGACAAAGATCAAATTCAATCGATCTTTTCTCTATTTTTTCAAATAAAAAAAAAATTTAAATTTTAACTTTCTCATGCACTCCATAATCGCTTACCTAACTTATTGATAAGTTAAAAATATGTGTCAATTACAAGATGTTTAGATAAACAATGGTAGTTTAGGATTGATTATATATATATATATATATTATTTTTTATGATTTTTTGAAAAGAATTTCGATTTTTTGAATCTACTCAACTAGACAAACTAAAAAAGAGAAACAAATAAAAGTTCACTAAATACAAAATATATATAAAGTAATTTATTTTTTCAATTTTTTATTTTTACTTTTTAGATTTTTCCACCTAGACGAATCAATCACAATTTTTTTTAATTTTATTTAAAAAATGACCTTTTTAATTGGATGCCAAACAAGAGTCAAGGCACAAGTATGTTTCAATTAATCTACACACAATCTTAAGTGGTGAACTTTACTTTCCCTTAAATAATTCTTTAGAATAATATTGTATGTACGAATTAGTATATTAATTAGTGTACCAATTGATGATGTATCATAATTTAAGAAGTTTTTAATATTTATAATTTGTATAATGAGTGGGATCAATAATAATTTATCATCTAGTTTTCTATTGGTACAACATTCATCATCCTAGTTTTTAGTCAACTAGATTTTTGAACATACATTAATTATGTTAAGATTTATTTTAGGCATGAAAATATGTACATGGCATATCTTATGTCTTTTTTCTAAATTAATTAATCTATCTTGTATTAAAAATAAAACATCATGTGATGTGAGGATAAAAAATTATCACCACTGATAAAACTTAATTATTTTATTTTGCGCATTAACATTTACCTAACTAAAGTTATGATAACTAGTGAGAGGGAAACAATATATGGTCATATAATAACTAATTGATGCCACAGTTATAAGTATTGTAATGGGTCAAATTTCAAGTACTAAAATTTTATAATTTCATGACATCTATTAGTAAATAATAATAATAATAATAACAAAAATTATTTGTATATCATGTTCTATGTTATAAAACCTAACTATAATTAATATAACCACATAAAACCTTGTTTACACGAATCATGTTTTGTCATTAATTCCACCCTATCTATATACATCAATTGTAACATATATATTTAATATTCTAGAGATTTATATTCATATGGAGTTTAATAAGATTTTTAAACTAACTATCAATTATCTAATGCAACTGTCTTATTCTCTAAGCATGGAACCAATTAAACAAAAATTAAACACTAGCAGAAATTCGACAAAACTTACTCCAACAAAGTTGAACTAAGTTTTAAAAAATTGAAGAATAATTACAAAGAAATGGGGTGGACCCTAACCCTTCCTTGTACTAGGTCTTAGAAATAAAATTATTCTTATTAAGCCTGCCTCAATCAAACGAAGAGCTCCCAATTTAGGTCCAAAACCTAAAGACATATTTAGGTCTTATTGTTTATATTAGAGCAACGGTTGAAGCTAGCTATTTATTTGTGTTCCTTAAGGGCTTGGGTTTATTTCTTTTAAATTGCTTTTTGCCTCTCTTTTTTCAAGAAAAAAAAAATATTTTTCACTCATCACACAATTCATTCATACTTCAGATACCTATGTATGTGTGTATATATAGAATGTAACGTCAACTTTTTATTATTTTTATAAAATTGTAAAAGGCCTGATTTGAGTTTAATCTATTAATTGTAATGGAGCTAAATATAGATACTTTTATGCATGACTGAGATTTAGATGGATAAAAAAGTAAAACTCATCAATCTTTAGATAGATAGATAGAAAAAATAGAACACATCTATTTCTAAATACATTTATACACATGCCAGTGCCACAAATTTGTTGAAATGGGCCGTCCTGGTCTGTGTCAGATTTGTGTGTTTTTTTTCTACTTCCAATTTGAAGTTTTGGTGGTTGTATTTGAATTGAGCATTGCTGCCATGCCATGAGGTTTGGTGATGGTCAATGTCATGTTGTTTTCATGTTTCTTTTGATTGGAAATCATTTTATAATGCCTGAGGCTGAGGCTGAGGGGAACTGTGGAAAAAGCGAATTTGGACTTGGAATGTTTTTGTACTAAAGATCAAAAATTTAGGCTGTGATTGGTTAGTCTTCAAATGGGAACTTTAGGCACTGTTTGAAAACTTGTGGGAAGTAAAGGAAGAATGGTCGTCTTGTCTTTTCTTCTCTTGTTGTTTGAATATACAAGTGCAAACCTTAAAGCTGCATTTGGATTTATGGATTTGAAATAAAAGGAATTTGGCAATAATCATAACTCATTGGAAGAGAATATCTCAAATTTGGATATGGTCATTTGAGAGCTTTACTACGATGGATTTGAAATGACAATTTAAAAGTTGTGATTTGAAATCCTTCACACTAAAGATTAGAGTTGTACAAAGATCTAATAAAATATTTAAACTTCACTCTCTCTTTTCCTTTAATTTCTCAATCTATTTATAATAGCCAACCCTCTTATATTATTGTAATGTTTAACCTCAAATCCCTTCATTTAAAACCTGTATGTCCAAACGGAATCTAAAGGTCTAAATGTGAATCCGTTTGTATTGATGTTTGATGGCGGCATTTGTATTGATGTTTGATGGTGGCAGTGCAATTTTTTGTTTTTAGTTTGTGGATAATAGGGGTGTAGGCAACAGAGGCAGGTTTATGGATTATGCAAAAGTGAATTACTTGATGTTTGGAGTGATAGGTGCAAACACAAAGGGCTTGTTTGGTTTGTGTTTGGGAGAGTTGTTTTTGAAAAAAATTTGGAAGAATTGTTTTAGAAATTTTTTTGATTTGTTTGGTTGTATATTTTGAGAGAAATTTTTTGTGGGAGTTTGGGATGATTTGATATTTTAAAAGAATTGAGTAGATGTATGTAAAAGAAAAAATGATTGAGAAGGAGAGAGGAGAGAGAAAAAGTGATTGATTGATGTGTAGGAGAGAGAAAGTGATTTTGGAAATTTTTTTGAGAAAAACTCAAACCAAACAATTTTTGAGAAATTTTTTTTTAAAATTCATCTTCGAAACTCAAACCAAACAAGCCCTTTGTTTTCGACAAAGAAGATCGGGACTCTCACGTCCTCTTTAACTAAATAAATAAAAAATACCTAGCAAATATTAAGGGTGTATTTGGTTCGGTTTTGGAGAATAAGGTCTTGTTTGGCATGATCTAAAAAAATTAAAAAGTCAAAAAATTACTATCTTATTTAAGTCACATCATCTTATTTAAGTCACATCACCTCTCTAACACATCACTTCAAACCCAACTCATATCCAACTCATATTTTATAAAAAGTCAAAAAGTACACTTATTTAGATCACCCCAAAGCACCCCTAAATTTTCAAACAAAAATTTGAAGAAAGAGTTATCTTTGTAATTTTTCTTCAAATCTTTTCCCTTTTCCGTGCCTTGTAGTTTTCATTGTGGAAGAAATGTATAACTTTCTTCATATGTTGTGAATGGTTTTGTGGGTGTTTTGTTTGTTCTTTTTGTTTTTTTGTTGCCTCCTATTTCCATAGCATATTTTTGTGCGAATCCTTTACAGGATTTTATTGGTTTACTTGATCAAGAAACAAATTAAGGTTGTGTGGTTCATATTTCTAGAGCTAGACTTAAAAGAGAAATTCTTTGGTTTCAAGGAATGTGTTAGGGTCCACCTCACCAAATATCATTAATGAAGATGTTAATGCAAAATCTCAAAGATAGTAAATGCTCTTTCACAATTGAAGAAAGAGCAAGTTCAAGCAATTGAAAAGGAGGTTGTGAAGCATGAATTTTTTCGGTGGGTAGAAATAAATACAGCAGCAAACATATTTGCTGATTTTCTACCACAGATCTTTATCTAGAAAACTAGCACAGTAAAATGTGGTCAGACAGATGGGATTTGGTTTTCCTAGGACTCAATCTCAACTATAAACTACCCTATTCGAGGGAGCTTCTAAGGCAGGAGTAAAAATTCAGTGTAACGGTGACACCGATGACATGGTATGACCAACAAACAATAAAGTTACATGATGTGGAGGGTCAGCCCAATAATTGTCTTACCACCTAAACTAAAAAGATGAAATAGTTTGACATGGAAGTCGAATATCTTTCTCAGATATTTCCCACATCATTTTTAAAAGGTGAACCTAGTTTGTGACAGCTTGGGAGACCCTCTGAACTCTAGCTGTATTGTTAAAATCATCAACTCCCCCCAAAAGAAGAGAATTACCAACATACAGGCTATGATAGGAACTCCCACCCCAATCAGCAGCTAGGAAATCATGGCCCAACTGCAGCTTGGAACTCCAGCATCATGGTTTGTGGATCTTGAAGCCGAATATTCTTGGGACATAGCTTTGTGACACCTTTTGAGGTTTGAGGTGCCCGTAAGTCATCAGAAACAAATGAGAAAATGTTGTTCCAAAATAGGCTCCATCGATGTCTAGGTAAAGTTACAGAAACTAAAAGAAACATTGACTGGAGCACAAAAAGCAAATCACTGGAAAGTGGTCTAAACTATGGTTACAACCCCCCTCATTGAGGTCGAATGCAATAGAATCTGATAACACTTTCTTATAAACAACACAAAAATAAAAGTTGTTTCAACTCTGAAGTAGTTCAAAAAATATATAAATAAAATAAATAAAGACTTTAGGTCACTAACAATCTATGAAGCACGGGTACGGATACGGGTACGGGTACAGATACGGGTACGAGTACTAGTACTGGTATGATATAAGTATGTCAATACAGTAAAATTCAAAAAAAATAGGGTATGGTTACGGCTTGGTACGTTTGTAAAAAAATATTTATTTTTAATTTAGAGTAATGTAAAAATTAATTAAATGGTTTAATTTGTTAAGGTCCAACCTACAATTAACATTTAATATCAAAAGTAAAGATATAAATCAAAATTAAATATCAATATATTAAATAACGTACAAATCATAATTTAATTTTAAAATCATGCTAAGCATAAAACAAAACAAAAAAAAATAAATCTAGTGAAACGAGTATTATCTCTATAGTAAAAGAAAATATTGTTTTAATTACGGTATGATATGACTTGATATATACTAGGTACGCCAAAAATTAAGAAAAAATTTGGATATGTGTTTCGTGTACCCGGTATATATGCAGAAGTACCGTACAAGGTACCATATGCCGGTAAGTACCCAGTACGAGTACGACATATTTTTCAAAATACCCATGCTTAATTGCTGACAATATTTAACATCCAACATATAGCAGTAATGCATTTAGTATACATTCTGATCATATTATTTGTAATTTAATATGTAACAATGGGACTTTTGATGCAAAGGAGGAGTTTATTTTTAAGTTGAATTTCATAGTCTCTTGAGTAAAGGTAGTGTAGATCTTTTTTACATTTCCTTTTTGTACATGAGTTGCACCCCCTTGTTGTCCCTTTTTAATAACCTTTATTACTTATAAAATATATTTTTTATATATTATTTGTACTTTTGTAGTACTTTTATTTATGTTATTGGTATTCTTGCATTTAAATTAAATGGATATTGAAGATAATTTAAATTGCTGGACCAAATCCTCCCGGATGCCCCCTTGCTAAAGACTAAAACTTCCTAACAACGCATGGGGGCAGCAGCAGTTCAAACCCATCCTTATGCCCATCAAATGGCGATTTAAGTCACCCACAGTTGGATTCTGTGCTTTTACTCCCAGGTTTTAATTCACCATTGTTTTTCTTCCTTCGAAATAGGGAAGAGAAAAAAAGAAAAAGAAAAAGAAAAAGAAAAAGAAAAAGAAAAATAAAGTATGGGAACTAAACGAAAAATGTGAGCTTAATAATAGAGAGGGAAAGCAGCTCAAGAAAATAGTAACTGTTCACATACGTAACACACCCTGCCAGGAGTTCAGCAGTGGCTCCCGCCCAATTGAAATTGAAATAAAGGATACTGTTTTGGAACCTGGATCGAGGGCTATAAATATCTTCGCACTTGGGACAGTAAATTTTCACTGTGCTTTGTCGAGCAATGTCCGATTGACCAACAGGAAGGCAGGGTTGTCCGCAGCAGTAAACTCTTGGGCAACACCCAAATTCAGCATTCTTGTACTTCTCTAGCTGTCAAATATTTAAAAAGTCCCGTCATAACAGCTAATCGAAGCACAGAACTGAGAAAAATAATAAACAGATACAATGGCCCAATGCTCACCATCGCAGCCATTCCTTTGCTTGTCAATACGTATCGCACGTGAATTAGACCATAAAGCCTCTCTGCTGCTGATTCAACTAATTCGTTCTGTTCCTCTGTAAACATATCACCTACACCATTCAGCTCATCAAATTCACTCATTGCAAAGAGTTCAACAACTGAACTAGTGATCAAGAAGACTTCAAAGAAAGGTCAAAGACAATGGGCAAGGCTACACAGGCAAGGAAGAATTAGATGGCTGTGCCTTTGTTTCTAATGCAATGACTTCAAAGAAAGGTCAAAGACAATGAGCAAGACTACACAGGCAAGGAAGAATTGGATGGCTGTGCCTTTGTTTCTAATGCACTGTATTTGAAGAAAAGATGAACCGGCATACTTTGAGGATGTAGAAACCTCAGCTTATAGGATGAAGACGATTTTGCTATCAACTAATTATTGACAAAAGGGAAAGTTTTATGATATTGCCTCTTCTCCTGTTGACTTTATTTAATTTAAGTTGTGGAGAAAATATTCCTTTGCGCCTAATTGATGCTTGTCGATAAAATTACTTTACCCATCCAAAACAAAAATGCACCTTTTCCCCTCAGTTCTCACAAACAATCATCACCATTCTTAATTTGATGCTAAAAGAAAATTCGATCAATTGCTTACCTTTTAATTACATTGAATGAGTAGGGATTGCAATTGGAATTGCAGAGTCTGTTTCAGAGCATCAATTATTTCACTGAAATAAAAAGCAAAGAAAAAAATAGTAGAAGATGACCCTAAGAATCAGTGTTAGGGTCCCTGACACATTGTACCCTTATGGTCTAATCAAATTATCATAACAAGCTTCAAAAGCACAGTGAATTGCATTCCCGATTTCCCCATTCAAGTGCACGGCTAAATTGTTTTCAATTACTAAAATATCTTTATTTCAGAATTAAGACTCCAGAATTTACAAAAAAACTGTAGATAGCTCTGAAAATGAAATAGCTAATGTGAACAACTGCAGCATAAATAATCCTACTTGCATGAACGTTTGAAGGGATAAACATAGCAAAAAAAATGCAATTGATTCTAAAAAAAAATAGGGTTACCATGAGAAGATTCAACATCCAGAATCAAATCAAGCGCATAGTCATAATAAGGAACTTGACCGCTTAACCCACAGAGGTTAAAATCATCCTGAATGTAATCATCATCAACTTCACAGAAAAACTCATTCCCACGCAGATTACAGAACCATGTGATCCAAGATGTGTCATCTCTATCTGAACCACTAACATCTGACTCCTCACTGTCTGTTTCAGATTCCTCTGCAATTCATTCAATTGGAAGTGCATCAACAACGATGAGAACCGGGAAGCAAGACCAAACACCACGAAACAAGAAACTGTGTTATGCACACTACAGAAACTACTGAACTGCTTTCAGATGTAAACATATCATGCAGAACATACAACAGCCAGAGACATAATGACCAAACCCTCAATAAAACTCTAAAAAGTTGTCTAAACTTTGATCGGCTATGTAAAATGAACGTATTGTGAATGGACAGAACAATCAATCCAATCACAGAGGAGAGAACACTGTGTGTTTCCATTTGCCATTCAAGGCGAACAAGAACCACATGTTAGTCAATTCCTCATATTTCAATTAACATTACATAGTTAGCAGAGACTTCATCTAAGTTTTCATCAGTCTCCCTTACATCCACTTGAATGGACCCCGGTACCCAACCACATCTCAGTGTCAACACAAAAGAGAAAAATTAAAAGTCATCCTGGGACATTCCGTTCCTTAAAAATACATGCTTCATCCAACCAAGCTCATATATTAACAAACATGTGAAACTGAACTCATGTTTCTATTACTATAAGAAACAAAAAAAAAAAGACTTACCTTCTATATAAGATTAAGCGACTGCTAATTTTACCATGAAAAAATAAAGAGAGAATAATTATTTTCTGACAAGTAAATTGTATAAATAAGGCACCAAAAGGGGCACAACCTTGGAACAAAATGAAATACATATTAAAAAAGCTCAACATGAAAATTGAGCTCACAGATAAAATCTAACTCCCCCCCCCCCCCCCCCCCCCCCAAAAAAAAAGAAAAAAAAGAAAAGAAAAAAGATTCATAAAAAAAAAATCCTTTATACAAAAATGAAAACCTTGCAATAAAGACAACTTACGCTTTTGCTCTCTCAATTGATCTCAAAAAATATGCATGTTTCTTTCTCCCCACAAGCACCACATGATGCATAGCGGCACACCACCATTAATAAAAATGTGACAGAATCATATAGCTCTAGCATTACACGTTGCATAAAGATGAAGCTACTTGGTGGGGGTGGAATACAAGACATCTGATTGTTCAAGAGAAGTTGAACTTTATCATTGAAGTGCATATTGCATAGCTAGATAAATAAATAGGTAGGTAGGTAGGTAAGTACGTATATATGAAGGAAGGGAGGGAGATTACTAAGAGAATGTACATACAAGAGAGAGGAGAAGAGAATCTTGTAAAAGAGCATGGATTTGGAATGAGTGGTCCTAATCCAAACCACAAATCTCTTCACATAAGAATTCCATCACTGGGGTGACCTACACGGCACCATCATAGAGGCTGGGCCACCATTATTGATTTACAAGTTGCCATTTTCTTTCAAGTGGCAACATTCATGTTTCTCTTTCTTATCCTAACATCTAGTGCTTAGAGTTCTGCAAATCAAATCAATAACTCCCTTTCTTGCATGTGCAAACACACACATATAAATAGCAAGTCATGTTGATATGTTCAAAGAGCCTAAATGGACATAAGCAATTAATGTAAGATGAAGTCATGCTGATATGTTCAAAGAGCCTAAATGGACATAAGCGATTAATGTAAGATGAAGTTCACTTCTTAAGAGACTTGTAGTTGACAACTCCTCCCACCTCCATGTCCCTTCCTTCCTCCCATTATTTTAATCAATTAGAGCTGCTAGGTTCCATTCAAATTTGAATGCAAGATCTTTGTACCTTGTTAATATGCAAATATAACCAATTAACCTCTCTTTTTCTCTCCTTTTTTTTTGGGTAATGGCAACTTGGCAAGAAACCTTTGCTAATTTTGTCATTCTATTCCTAATGTTCTCAATCAATTGTTACCTGAGATTGTCTCAATATGCAAAATAGATAGAGGAACATGAAGTACAATGTACTTATAAACATGGTATGACTAGGTAGACTTGTATCAAATTCAATCTTGGAATGTATTAAAGCACTTAATGAGGTAGAAAATTTAAATTCACAATAAGGTATTTAAGAGAATTACTAAAATGCATTAAACATTCACTTTTTAAGTTTCATTATGTTCAAATTAATCATTCAACAGCCAAAATTGCAAAATTACACCATATTAGTTTAACTAATTGATGTTCTATGCCTCCTTTCTAGATCTTTTCCAAGATAGCTAAAATTATTTTTTTGGAACAATAGTTTTTCTATTGAAAGATATGTTAAAAAGTGCAAATTGGTAAAGCACTAGCTCTTTCCAGGAAAAGTCAGCACACTAGTCACTGGTGGATAAGCAGCTGTCCTCTTCTTTGCTCAAAAGTCTGAAAATATGATCTGGATAATGAGTCACTCTAAATAGCTACACCACTTAATCGTAAAATTTTCAAGGTCACCATTTAAGGTTGGGTTTGCTTCCATTCCACAATAAGGTCATCCATATTTTTGTTCTCTTAGAAAATTAACTATGGTCAATTAATGCCTAGACTTTTTAGTGCTTATTTAACAGGTCAATTAACAAATTGAATGCATATGCATATGTTAAAAAAGAGCCAAATTGGGTTTACTTGGGAATTTCTTTGTACTCAAATTTATTATAACTGCAGGTTACAATCAGTTCAATATATAGCTATCTATTAAGTAAGCTAAGCTTTAGCACCTAATTATTCCACTAATACTGAATCAAGAAACCATAACATGCAGCATGCTATTTCTAGGAACAAAGTTAAGAAAAGATAAGTGTAAAGAGAATCAATTGACTTGAGGCTGGCAAGTCAGATCAAGAACAAAGGTGAAGTTAATAATGCAATATATTTCACAACAAAAGCTGACATATGACTCCACCATGTAACAACTTTCATCTTTCCCCAAAGATAATAACCAATACCACAACTTTAAGGCATGGACATGTATACATTCAAGTTTGTCTACACTTCCAATATACTTTAGGTTTCATATTAATTAATTCCAAAGAAACCTCAAAATAGCAATATCTACAAACAACACAATTCAAGGACTAGGATATAGCACTACTTGTAGTTTCCAAAAAGATATTATCTTTTCAACGCCATTATATAATTGAGCTTCAATGCAAATGAGAAAAGCTAATCAAAGAGAAATCTAGACCCATATATATATATATAGAGAGAGAGAGAGAGAGAGAGAGAGAATCACCATCCGAACCTTTGTTTTCAGGCAAAGAGGCAGAGCGAGAGTCCCTGTGATCAGGTGTGGACTTGGCGGCGGTCAAAATGGACTGAGCCGACAAGCGATCCTTATCCTTGGCGTTGAAAGACCTGGAAGTGGAGGGGGAGGATCGCTCCAAGTGCTTGTCGAGGGCATCGTTGATTCGCTTCCGATCAATGGGACCCATCTCCGACCTCGATCCCCCACCTCCTCTTTCTCTATACATTCTTGTCGAAAGAGAAATCAATGTCGTCGTCCCCAAAACATAGTCCCGCAAAAAAGAACCCTAGATTTCAGACGATGCAAATATACAGATACAACCAAAAAAATTGAGGCTTTTAAGCCGACAAGTGTGATGTATATGCTAAGGGGGGTTTTGGTAGGGGTAAGGAGAGAGAGAAGTTAGGGTTTTGGGTGGGGTGGGGTGGGGGGAGGAAAGAGCTAGCCCATGCTCTCCTTCTCTCTCTAGATTTCGTCGTTTGGGTGTTTGTTTGGTTTGAAAGAAAATATAAAGGGAGAGCGAGAGAGAGAGAGAGAGAGAGGAGGGCTCTGGTACACCGGCGGGGAGGAAATACTAGTTAGGGGGGAATCTTGTGTGTGTTTCCTTGGATTTTATTGTGGAATGTCTGGACACGTGGCTGTGTGGAGTCTCTATCTGATTGGATGATATTTTTTAAATAAATAAAATTGTTTGGAATATTCAAGTAACAATGTTTCTCGCTAAACAATTCAGGATATAATTGGGATGAGCTTAACCAAGTTTGGGTTAAATTTCTCAAATCCAAATCCAAATCTAATTAACAGTGTTTCGTGTTTTTTTTAAGGATATAATTCAGGTGAGTTTAACATAAGTTTGGGTTAAACATCTCAAATCTTTACCAAGGCCATCTAAATTTGGTTTGAAATTTTTGAGTTCATATAGAGTTTGAATATCTGTTACAATATATAACTTTTGATTTTATAAATGACGAAGTGCAACTTTGAACTATAGAGAAATAGTGCCAATAACCTACAATCAAAAAAACAAAAAGTGTCATTAACCTAGAAATTATTTTTTTGATACTGTAACCTAGAATTATTTTGCGTAATTAGGATCAAATATTGATTCTAAACACGTGTATGCAACATTTTATAATGCATCCCATAAATAAATAAATAAATAAAAGGAAGGAAAAAAAAAATCAGCCTTCAAACAGCAATGCAATAAAGTTTCAGAATTATTACAGCTTTAAAATCATAATTTCATTCAAATTAAATCATAAATTCATCAACTCACACTAAGCCTCCCAAGTCTAATTTCAATAAATTTCCACCCTATCTGCACATCCCTTTAACTGTTCACTTTCAACCAACTTGTTATAGCAAAATACTCTAAGACTATGTTTGGTTAGGAGATTTGGAGAGAACTTTGAAAAGGAAAAAAAAAATGTGAAATTAAATGAAATTTATGTATATTTTATTTACATTTCACCTAATTATTCCACTAATACTGAATCAAGAAACCATAACATGCAGCATGATATTTCTAGGAACAAAGTTAAGAAAAGATAAGTGTAAAGAGAATCAATTGACTTGAGGCTGGCAAGTCAGATCAAGAACAAAGGTGAAGTTAATAATGCAATATATTTCACAACAAAAGCTGACATATGACTCCACCATGTAACAACTTTCATCTTTCCCCAAGATAACAATCAATACCACAACTTTAAGGCATGGACATGTATACATTCAAGTTTGTCTACACTTCCAATATACTTTAGGTTTCATATTAATTAATTCCAAAGAAACCTCAAAATAGCAATATCTACAAACAACACAATTCAAGGACTAGGATATAGCACTACTTGTAGTTTCCAAAAAGATATTATCTTTTCAACGCCATTATATAATTGAGCTTCAATGCAAATGAGAAAAGCTAATCAAAGAGAAATCTAGACCCATATCTATATATATATATAGAGAGAGAGAGAATCACCATCTGAACCTTTGTTTTCAGGCAAAGAGGCAGAGCGAGAGTCCCTGTGATCAGCTGTGGGCTTGGCGGCGGTCAAAATGGACTGAGCCGACAAGCGATCCTTATCCTTGGCGTTGAAAGACCTGGAAGTGGAGGGGGAGGATCGCTCCAAGTGCTTGTCGAGGGCATCGTTGATTCGCTTCCGATCAACGGGACATATCTCCGACCTCGATCCCCCACCTCCTCTTTCTCTATACATTCTTGTCGAAAGAGAAATCAATGTCGTCGTCCCCAAAACATAGTCCCCCAAAAAAGAAGCCTAGATTTCAGACGATGCAAATATACAGATACAACCAAAAAAATTGACGCTTTTAAGCCGACAAGTGTGATGTATATGCTAAGGGGGTTTTGGTAGGGGTAAGGAGAGAGAGAGAAGTTAGGGTTTTGGGTGGGGGGTGGGGGTGGGGGTGGGGTTGGGGTGGGGTGGGTGGGGTGGGGCGGGGGGAGGAAAGAGCTAGCCCATGCTCTCCTTCTCTCTCTAGATTTCGTCGTTTTGGTGTTTGGTTGGAAAGAAAATATAAAGGGGAGAGAGAGAGAGAGAGAGAGAGAGAGAGAGAGGGGTGGGCTCTGGTACACCGGCGGGGACGAAATACTAGTTAGGGGGGATCTTGTTGTGTGCGTTTCCTTGGATTTTATTGTGGAATGTCTGGACACGTGGCTGTGTGGAGTCTCTATCTGATTGGATGATATTTTTTAAATAAATAAAATTGTTTGGAATATTCAATTAACAATGTTTCTCGCTAAACAATTCAGGATATAATTGGGATGAGCTTAACCAAGTTTGGGTTAAATTTCTCAAATCCAAATCCAAATCTAATTAACAGTGTTTCGTGTTTTTGTTAAGGATATAATTCAGGTGAGTTTGGGTTAAACATCTCAAATCTTTACCAAGGCCGTCTAAATTTGGTTTGAAATTTTTGAATTCATATAGAGTTTGAATATCTGTTACAATATACAACTTCCGATTTTATAAATGACGAAATGCAACTTTGAACTATAGAGAAATAGTGCCAATAACCTACAATCAAAAAAACAAAAAGTGTCATTAACCTAGAAATTATTTTTTTGATACTGTAACCTAGAATTATTTTGCGTAATTAGGGTCAACTATTAATTCTAAACACGTGCATGCAACATTTTATAATGCATCCCATAAATAAATAAATAAAAGGAAGGGAAAAAAAAATCAGCCTTCAAACAGCAATGCGATAAAGTTTCAGAATTATTACGGCTTTAAAATCACAATTTCATTCAAATTAAATCATAAATTCATCAACTCACAATAAGCCTCCCAAGTCTAATTTCAATAAATTTCCACCCTATCTGCACATCCCTTTACCTGTTCACTTTCAACCAACTTGTTATAGCAAAATACTCTAAGGCTATGTTTGGTTAGGAGATTTGGAGAAAACTTTGAAAAGGGGGAAAAAAAAATGTGAAATTAAATGAAATTTATGTATATTTTATTTATATTTCACCTATCTTTTCAATTTTCCTTTCCAAATCTCTCGTCAAATCCCCAACCAAACACAACATAGAGATACGAAGTATAGAATCAGAACCAGAACGGGAGTACTGAATAATTACCCGCTTGAAGCCAAATGAGAAAAATATATATATATATATATCTCAGAGAAAACTGCTGCTGTCGCATACAAAATTAAAATTGTATATAATTACAGGAACTAGCATGCTCGATAGCCTAAAAAACCGAGATGTCAAATAAAATGTAGCAGCAACTCAGGATGGTGGTCATTCTCACTAAACATCAGCAAAGTATTTTTCTTCAGCATCGTGACTGGCCTCCCTCAACCAGTGGTCATCCAATGTCTCGTCCTCATCGATTTTTGAGTAATCTAAATGCTGATGATCTTCCCCTGACAGAAACTTTTGCTGCATGATGTGGGTGAATTGGTCCATTCGATCTTGCATCTCCTCTGCAGATAAAGTTGCTCCCTCTGTGTGCCTCAAAGTGGCGGATTGCTCATTACTGAAGGGATCATGATTTTCTGAAAGCATCTGCTTAAAATTAGAAAAAAGCAGGAATCAATCAGTAAATGAATGGGAGTGTAGAAAACTTAGTATGGGAACTGCAATGATAAAGTTCAATGAAACACACACAACACACATAGATTACGCAAGAAGGAACTAGGAATGTCGGTAAAATCATATATCACCTTGAAACTTCCAAATGTTCCCATGAGCTCAGGGAGGGGGAAAAGAAAAGGTGATTTAATTTAACTAAGGAGGCTTTCAAATTTTTGGATTGCACTCACTCAATCCCCACCCACCAAACAACCTAGAAAAACAAATATTTGAACATATAATAGATGGCATGATATCTCTATTTGGTTTTATCTCTAATGCTTTTTTGTAAGTATCTCGCTGTACAATATCTTTCAGTAAGTAGTATCCATGGTGCTAATTAGTATGTCACACTTATAAGCCTAGTATGCTGTCGATTGCATTCTTGACTTGTGCTTGTTGAAATCCAAAAATGTGTCCTCAACTTTAAAGAAAGACCATTGAGGTTTTTAGTTGTCTTAACAATGAATAACCAAACAACACCATAACGACTACTTCTTCATTTAAAAAGTAATTGTCCTTGTTCCATAGTACTCGCAATATCAAAAATCCAAATTCATCTTAATGAATGAAAACAAAAGAATGAAATTTTGAAGCCTTTGTGTTACAAGAAGTGCAAGAGAGAAAGGGCTAGAGGCATTGCTTCAGTCATTTATTTGTTTCCCCTCATTCGTCCAGTTCTCATCCACCCAAAATAAGGAGACTGTAAGTTGAAGAAAAACAACTCATTGAGAACACTAGAATTTCTGCTTAGGTTAAGCATTAGTTTGAATCGTGGTTTTGAGCAAGGTGAACACTTCTAACTTTTCCCACTTAAAAGGTCAGAACAACTACCTACATCCTCCCAGAAGCATTATGAGCAAACCAATTTCAAAGATGTTTGATCATGTTTCACAGTGTGTTAAACAGGCTTAGGTATGTGTCTAGTGCCAGTATGCACCAAAGCATCATATCCTTCTAACCCTTAAATTAGACACTACTACAGAGTCTAAAAGATGGATATATGTACTAATAAACGAAGTACAAATAAAAACGAAAATAGAGAATGATAAGCTAAAGTCTACGAAGGAATGTGAATGGCTGGCATTATTAGATATAGTCTATGAAGGAACAATAGAAGAACAACAAAAGTCTAAAAAAAAAAATAAAGATATTTGTTAGGAACTAACTTTGTTATGAAATTTAGCAAAAATCCATCAACCACTTGAGGATCCAGAAATGGTAGACCATAAAAACAACACATTAGCCTATGCAATATGAGTCCCAGGAATATGATAAAACAAGAACCTCAAACAAGTGAGGCATCTTCTACAATGATTGACTCAATAAAAATTCCATGAAGTGACATCCTACATTTCATTTCTTGCTATTAATAGATGGGTCAATGAATGCAGGAAGTTTTCAACAAGGATCTGATATGGTGAATTTCATAATACAGCCTACAATGCCTCAAAGAGCCGATTCCTCAGCTACTTGAAGCAACACATGCCTCTATTAAATCTTGATCAATTAACAATAGCAACTACTGGTGATCTAGTTAGAATTTCACAATTTAAATCAATGCAAACAACTACAAATTGCATCTTCACATTGTAAGAAAGTTTCTTAAGAGAAGCAAGACTACATTCACAATAACTGCATCGTAGGTTATTCATGCTGAACTCAAGTAGTAAAGCAACATAAAAAGCTTCTTGTTTTGATAGTAACAAAAAAATTGAAGAGGACCAGCCTTCAGGTTGAAAGCAAGTTGCACTACAAAACCTAAATTAACGAAGCAAGTAAAGGGTCATAGTCAGCACAAACAATCACAATCCACAACTAAACAAGAAGTAACAAATCTACATACTAAGTAAGGATAAATAATAATCAATGCATGAAGAAATAGTTCACCCCAAAAAATTACCTCCAAAGGATGTGAAGTCCCATTAGCAACAAGGCTCTCTCCATCTTCTGTTTCTTTTCTTTCTTCATCTTCATCTTCATCTTCATCCTCCTCCTCCTCCTCCTCCTCCTCCTCCTCCTCTTGTTGTTCTCTCTCATTCCCAACCCAATCCCTCTGAGCCACACCCAATCTCTGCTGCTCCCCTCTAATCTTCTCCACCAAAATAGCCTCCTCCGACCGCCTCATCAGCGTCTCTGACCACCGCTCTCCTGGCCTCGCCATTCTCCTCCCGCTTGGGTCCTGAAACTTCCCCACATACTCATGGTGCAAGTAGGGTTCTCTCTCCCTCATGGCATCCTCCGAAAAGTACTTCCCATCACAAATCAACCTGTCCATGTACGCCCTCCTCCGGTTCTTGATCTTCTTAGACCTAGACCTCAATTCCTTCGTCGTTGGGCTAATTAAGCTCCGCAGATTATTTAAATGCCAATTGATTTCATAATCGTCTTCCATAAATTCGAATTCTTTAAGCTCCTCAAACGTCAATTGCGTTCCGTATCGTTCTGAATCCACAAATCATTCAACAAAATTACGTTGTGAGAAAGTAGATTATAAAATAACGTGTTCTTGTGTATGCATCGAGAGAGAGAGAGAGAGAGAGAGAGAGAGAGAGAGAGAGAGAAGAGTACCTAAGAAGACGGCGAGGTCACGGGAGAGGAGGTCTCTGAGGAGGGATTTGCGTTGGGAGGGAGAGGAGGAAGAGGGTTGGAAGGCGCGAGGGAAGTAGAGGTTTTCGAGCTTTGAGAGCCTCTCTGCTATGTCTTCCATGGCTTCGCTGCTCGGACCTATCTTCTTCTTCGTCTTCTCTTCCTGCATCTCTCTCTCTCTCTCACTAGTTTCTCTCTCTATCTTTGTTTCGATCACTGATAATCTCTCTCTCTCTCTCTCTCTCTCTCTCTCTCTCTGTCTCTTCAGCTAACTCAAATTAGGGTTTTGCTCTGAATAATTTCTGCTGTTGCTCTACGAATGAACCGACATCAGAATAGGTTTGTGTTAAAAAAAAAAAGGATTTTATTTTAGATAACTATTTTATTGAGAGATGTTATTTATTTTATGTTTTAAATATATTGAAACAATGGAAGACACGTGTATGTGTATGAATCATTATATTTAATAAATTGTTATATATAATAAGAATTCTCATAAAACTAAATTTTTTAGTAACTTTTTTATTTTTATTTTTATTGAATGCATAGTTTTTATATCATTATATGTATATATTTTTTAATATAATTATTATTTATATATTATTTGAATATGAGTTAAGTTGGTTTAATTTGGGAATATTTGGACTTATTTAAATAAATATAATTTTTGACTTTTTATAAAAAAAAATATAAAATATGAATTAAATTTGAAATGATTTAGTAGAGGAATAATATAATTCAAATAAAATGATTATGACCAAAATAAAATAATATATATTATCTTAACACATGTCAAACACTTTTGGGGGAGCAAAGAGAGTTCCTATAGACACAGCATCTAAAATCATAATTTGATTGGACTCAAATTAAGAATCACAGACAAATATATAGAATAAAAATTAAATACATCCTTTCTTTTTAAAATTACAACATAATCCTATATTTTAACCTCATGCATACTCTCTAAAAAAAAAAAAATCCATCTATCATCACTAGCTATTACTGACTATCAATATCCACAGCAATGAAGTCTTGTCCCAAGCCTTGTTGCTCTTGCAATGGGTACCTTCCCATCTCAACTAATTCAATTTCAACTTGAGGAGGTCCTTCTCCCGCTGCTTCTTGTTGAGTGATGCAAATTATGTTGAGATCAGGAATGGACCGTAATTTGTGACGAAGCCAATGATAAATCTTCATAAGCACATTCACAACAGAACCATATTGCCAAGGACAGATATCAATGCACAAGATCATGAAATAGGCAACCAAAAAATGTGGTGGTGGCAAAAAGATTGAGCAAAGCAATGATAAAACTACATGAGCCGAGAAGTCTCCCGCTTGCAAGCGAATTATTGGATTGACAGTGACTTTCATATTGAGCTTCAGCTTGGCAGAAGTGAGAAGGAAGAGCAATACAACAATGGTTGTAAGAAGTAAGAAGGGCAACTTGAGGATGAAATGGTGATTTGGGTCCAAAAGATGATCATTTTGGTACCAATTAAGCTCAAATTGGAGGTGTGTGCGCTCAGAGAGGAGGCTTATGAGAGGCGGGATGGCATACCTGAGATCCATGTAACAGGACTTATTTTTTTATTTTTTTTTGTTGGTTGCTTCTAACAGCTTTTTGCAATTTGATCATTGGAGATTGGATTGCCCAATAGCTATATATACACAATTGTAGGCCTACAGCCAAATGATTTAAGGATTAAAAAGATGGCCTACTGCCAAGATGGTTTAAGGACTCAAAAGTAGGCCTACTGCCAAAAAGGTTTATGGATTCAAGAGAGTAAAGTTAAAGGTTCAATGGGTCCCATTTAGGAAACAAAAATTCAAAATTCCGAAAAAAAGAAAAAAACAAATAGAGAAGAAAGGCTAAAGGTTCAAATATTCAAAAGGGTCATGGTTCAATACAGTCCACTCCAAATAATTTGAAAATGAGAAATAAGGGAGGGCCTGGTATGTTCCAAGGATTTTAGGTGTAACAAGGTCAATACACATGTATATATAATAGTATTGTGTCACTGTCATTTCTCCAGCTTGCAAATTAGAGCATTTCAATCGGAGAAACATTTTAGAGCATTTTATGTATTTTACTTATGCCTTATTTGAAAAGTTGATTATTTATGTGGTTAAAATTTTTGTATTTAAGAAGATGGTTGAATTTTTTTTAGTTAGATGTTATGTTTGTGAGAAAAAAATAAAATGTTTATGGATTTGATGTGACATTTTATCTTATTGACTTTTTTAACTTATTTTTTCTTTTTGTGAATTTTAACTTAAACAGTCCAATTTTAGCCTTTTCCAAACAAGGCCTTCATAAGATTTTAATAGAACAGGTATCGGTATTTTGACTCATTTTCTGTTAACTAATTATATTTAAAGAGTCTTAGAACATCTCTAATGATAGAATTAAAAAAATGTGTTAAAATGTGTGTTATATGACATAAAATATGAATAATAAGACCTATTTACATATTAAGTATTTGTTAATTTAAAGAGTGGGTGTGTTTTTTAATGATATCATTAAAGGGAGATTTACCAATAAATCCTAAAATTTGAACTTATGAACCAATTGGTCCCATTTTTATTCTATTAAACCGTTTAGTCCCATTTAATTGTGAGGGACGTAATTACCCTTATGTATCCTATATTTGATGTGGCTGGGGGCTTCAAGATTGGGTGATGCGCGTGTGTGGCTCACGTGCGCGATTAGTAAAATAGATGTGTGGTGTGTTGCATGTGATACACTGCCATGGTGTCACACAATGGCAAACCGCTGTAAGGGGTTTTTATTTGGGCTGGGCATTCTCTCACTCTCAACATTCTCTCTCTCTCTCTCACATAGAGACCCAGCCACACACATAGATCCTCTCTCTAACAGACACAAGACGCCATTAACACACAGCAGCAGATCGAACACATGTGATTCGATATCGAACACATCGAACATCATCGAACACATCATCATCCGAGGGCGATGACGATGACGATGGCGATGGCGATGGCGATGGCGATGGCTTCAACACATCGAACACACTGATACACACTGATACATCGAACACACTAATATACGCAAACACACAGATGGAACAGATCGAACACCATCGAACACACATGTGATTCCAGATCGGACACATCGAACACACTGATAGGGGCCGATGGAGACGATGTGGGGTTGATAGGCACTGCCGTTGATGTCGATGAGGGTTTGGGGGACTCGGAAGATGGAGCAGGAGCTGTGGCCAGCGGTCTTGCAGAGGAGGAGCGGTGTGGCGGTGACTTTTTGGCGAATGCTGTCTAATCGGGCTTGGTTCACTTCCCATACGGTGATGGTGTGGTGGTTGGGGGGTCGTTGTGTGCCTGAATTGCTACCCATGTGTGGTGGTGATGTGGGCATAATTGGGTTGAGAAGAAGAGCCAGATCGGACACATCGAACACACTGATAGGGGCCGATGGAGACGATGTGGGGTTGATAGGCACTGCCGTTGATGTCGATGAGGGTTTGGGCGACTCGAAAGATGGTGCAGGAGCTGTGGCCAGCGGTCTTGCAGAGGAGGAGCGGTGTGGCGGTGATTTTTTGGCGCATGCTGTCTCGGGCTTGGTTCACTTCCCATACGGTGATGGTGTGGTGGTTGGGGGGTGGTTGTGTGCCTGAATTGCTACCCATGTGTGGTGGTGATGTGGGCATAATTGGGTAGAGAAGAAGAGGGCTTTTTCTTGGGGACAAATTTTGGTGGAAGAAGATTATAAGTTTGGTAGAACACGTATGAGGAAGGAAGGGGAAGATTATCTCGCGTCTTTATTGAGTATTGTGGGCCCGTGATATTTTTTGGTATGGTAATACATACACACACGCGAATCTCTGAGGGTGTGTCACACCGGACTGAAAGTGGAACCCAATCAGTGAACCAAACATGACAGTTTGTAAATCAATGAAAGGGCACTCTCGTCCACAGAGTGAAACAAAAATGAAAAAAAAAAACAAAAAGCATCAAATCAACCCACTAATAGGACTAATTGGTATAATAGAATAAAAGTGGGACTATTTGGTATAACAGTTTGTAAAGTAGGATTTATTGGTAAATATTCCATAATTAAACTGTTTATTAAAGTATATTATATAAAATAATAGAGTATTGATAGAGACCCCCTCCAACTACCACCCCCACCACCCCCACACACACGTGGTGGGTGGTGATTGGAGGAGAAGAAAAAAAAAGAAAAGAAAAAAATAGCCAATCAAAAAAGAGAAGGGTCAAAAGGAGTGGAGGAGAAAGGGAGTCTTAAACATTTTTAAAAATAATATATATGCATACATATATATATATAAATTAAAAATAAAAAAAAATGGGGGTCACTGCCCCCCTCTACGTGTCATTCACAATCCAATCCACCCCTTCCTTTTTTTTCTCTTTCTCTCTCTCCTCCATGTTAACTATTTAGCTCTGGGCAGTTAATAACAATTTTAACTAGAAGTTAACTGACATACAATTTAAGCCCTATTTTGAGAAGTTAGTAATAATTAGTTTTTTAGTAAAAAATTACTTATAAGCAATTTATAAGTAATTTTTTTGTGAAAGGGAAAATTAGTAATAATCTGAAAAGCATATTATTATCGACTTCCCAAAATAGGCCTAACTAAGGTTTAACTAAATCATTGGGGGGCAATTTTACACTTGCTTTTTATTAACTGTAACCAATGTGTTAGCAAATCCACTGGAGATGCACTTAAAACATCTCTAATGGAGTCTCTAATATTGTATTTGATTAGGAGGTTTAAGAAGAAATTTTTTTAAAAATAATAATAAAATAAATAAAATATATTTATATTTTACCTAATTTTATATACTTTTTCTTTTTCTTTTTTTTTTTTCAAATTTTTCTCAAATCCTCTAATCAAATACAGTATAAATAAAATATTAGTGCCAATTGTTAAGGGTCTGTTTGGTAACGTTTACGTTTTCAGTTTATATTTACAAAAATTTTATAAATTGATTTTTATTTATTTTTAGAAAAACATAAATTACAAACGCGTTTAGTAATTGACAAAATGTTTAAAAAATTTTAAAAATACAAAAAAGAGTGAGAAATGACAAGTGGTGGCAAGTAGCGGCGGAAAACGGTGGTGGAAAGTGGTGACGGTGGGTGGTGGGTGGTGGTGGCTGGTGGCGAGTGGGCGGTGGTGGTGGCGGGTGGTGGGTGGTAGCGAGTGGGTGGTGGTGGCGGGTGGTGGGTGGTGGTGGTGGCGGTAGGTGGGTAGCGGATGGCGGGTGGTGGTAGGTGGTGGCGGGTGAGTGGTGGTGGCGGGTAGATGGCGGGTGGGTGGTGGTGGGTAGGTGGCGGGTGGTGGTGGTGGTGGTGGATGGGTGGGTGACGGTGGCGGGTGGTGGGTGGTAGCGAGTGAGTGGTGGTGGTGGTGGCGGCAAGTGGATAGCGGATGGCGGGTGGTGGTGGGTGGTGGAGGATGGGTGTAGGTGGTGGGTGGTGATGGTGGGTGGGTGGGTGGATGGGTGACTGTGACGGGTGGTAGCGAGTGGGTAGTGGTGGTGGGTGGTGGTGGCAGGTGGGTGGCGGATGCGCGAGTGGTCGTGGGTGGTGGCGAGTAGGTGACCGGTGGTAGTGGTGGCGGGTGGGTGGGTGACGGTGGCGGGTGGTAGCGAGTGGGTGGTGGTGGTAGTGGTGGTGGTGGTGGTGGGTGGTGGTAGGTGGGTGGTGGGTGATGGTGGTGGTGGCGGGTGGCTGGCAAGTGGCTGGTAGTGGTGGGTGGCTGGTGGTGGTGGGTGGTGGATGGTGGTGGATGGTGGTGGCAGGTGAATGGTGAGTGGTGGTAGCGGGCGGTGGATGGTAGTGGCGGGTGGCGGGTGGATGACAGGTGAGTGGTGGGTGGTGGTGGTGGTGGCTGCGAGTGGGTGGCAGGTAGGTGGTGGTGGTGGCTGGTGGTGACAGGTGGGTGGTGAGTGGTGGTGGCAAGTGGTGGTGGGGGATGGGTGGTGGTAGAAAATGATGGCGGGTGGTGGCTAGTGTTGGGTGGTAAAAAAAAAAAACTCAAAATTCAAAACGGAAACACATTTTTTGAATTTATATTTTTTGGCCAAATTTATAAACTGAGACCACTGATTTATAAATAAAAAATTTACTAAATAAATTTTTGTTTAAATTTTTAAATTTTTTATAAATAAAAATAAAAAATTAAAAACATAAGTGTCATCAAACTACGTCTAACTGTTAGGATATATTTCCAACAATTTTCAACTCCAATGGTATTGCTAAGTCATGTGTTAGTGTCGCCGGATGTCATCTCAGAAGCCAACTGTGGCGAGTGAGAAAGGGAGCTGCTAACTACAGCAGTGGTCCCAATGTACTTTAGTTAGAATTTTAATTATTTTACTCATTTTATATACATATTTATATACACTAATTGGATCTCCATACACTGGCCTTGTTTGGTAGAGTTGTGGGAAAGTACTTATAGTTTATGCCTAAACAACTTATAGCTTATAACTATGACCATAAGCTGATTTCCAGCTTATTCTTAAAGCATCTCCTGCCCCACTCAAAAAATAAGCTGATTTCTGACTTCCAAAAAGTTATAAGCTATAATCTATAAGCTAAACCAAACACATCAAAATAGTTTAAATTAAGCTGAAAGCTGAAATAAGCTGTAATTAAGCTCTGCCAAACAGACACACTATGCGCGTGGGATCGCATTGCTATTAATTTTTTTAAGTTAACTTTATAGGTAAAAACATAGTTGTATTTTTAGTTATACAATTGTTAATATTATTCTGTATATCAAAATGTTTAAAGTATTGAATGTGTCAATTAATCAAATTTATATATATATATCAACTATTAAAGGTACTGTTCCTCTTAAAAATAATCTAATCCGTTCAAAGGATATATTATGTCAATTATAGTATTCTTGTTTCATCTATTTATATATCTTCTTTTAAAAATTTAGTTTCTAAAAATATAGGTAAACGATGTAATATGACTAAAAATGTCATATTGGGATAATTTCTTTAAAAATATCATCTAATGATTTAAATTTTCAAAATTCAATTAGAGAATATCCTAATATATTCAAAAGTAATAATAATAATCATTTGTACTTTGGAAGATCATAGTATATGAACCGTTTTTATTTTCAATTAAAAAGCAAGTATGAAAATGAAAAACAATCATATACCTTTCATCAAATATGAAATATGCAATCAAATATTGGATAACGTTATCAGTAATGTTACTCCTAAGTACAAATATAACATGAGTGAAAAATGTTGTCACGAACTGCATAGAACGCATGTTTAAAAAAATCAAATGAACAAAACTAATAAGAAAATATTATCATAAGGGAAAAGTGAAAAATTATATTAAGGAATAAAAATTTAGTGGGATCCAACTCCTAAGTAGTTTTTGGTTCAATAAAATACAATTGAAATAAAATAATCATTCTATTCTCAAGTTTGATTTACTATTACTACTCTCTAAATAAATCTACATATATTATAAATAAAATTATCATTTACAATTATAAATGAATGTTATTTCGTAGAAAAGCTAAGGAATGAATATTTATTAAAGCACACACAAATGACTGTTATTTCGTACAAAAGCTAAGGAATAAATATTTATTATAGCACACATAGCATTAGAGCTTTTCTATAATAACTTACTTTGCCTTGTTCGGACATAATAAATGTGTTCTTTGGATAATTTTATCACATAGCTGGCACACTATATCCATGATTTATCAAAAATAAGAAGAGTTAAACACTACAAAAACGAAAGATAACAAAATACATTAGCTTTCCATTCAAATTAGAATACATAAAATCAAAGAGAAAGCAATTTAAAATTTTTAGCAAAGCAAAGGTTCATCTGAAATTCTTTTTGTTGAGTGAAGTGGATTTGTAACTTCGTAAAAATGTTGCCTCCATTATTCTTCTATGAAACGGTGGTCCGAATAATGGTAGCATCTGGTACAAACACACGCTGGCTTTTGGTTGGTTGAGCCAACAATAGTGTCATATGTCAACCACTTGCAGGGACTATGGGAAGACACATTAGGCACTCCCAAATAGAGCAAGCGAGAAATAGCCACGTAACTGTTACAATAAAAGATCAATAAGAGCTCTGCTTGGAAAGTTTAATTGTGATGTAAATAGTTAATCTTGTAAGACTTGTTAAATATATCATTAATAAAAAAATTAAATTAATTGAGCATTCATAGTCACATGATCAGATGATATTGATTTTTTTAAAATTAAATAATCAGTATAAATTTGATAATAGACTGTCTTTTTTTCCCCCCACATAATTAATACTCAATTATATAATTATCAATATTCAATTAATTGAATTTTTTTAATGATTTGATTGATAAATTCTACAAGTTTTTTAACAATCATAATAAAAAAACAACTACTTCTTCCACATCATGGATTGTGAGCTGCAACCTTTTTTTCTAGCACATGTATGTATTTATTTGAACTTTTCTTCAAATAATGTGCAAGAAACAGTGCAATGGAGATTGTTTGGTTCAAACAAAATTGTATTAGCACAATAAGGATAAATTAGATAATTACACAAGCATTGGATTCATTTCACCTGCTAACTTACATTCTTTTATATAATAGTTATAGAATTAATACAATCAAAGTATGCGTATAAGAAATACTAAATTAATTTGAGTACATTAATAATTGACTATAATTTCTTTTATAAATATTGTGAAAAAATTATTTTACGGGAATAATAAATTAATCTACTAAATATTTTTGAATTTTTCAAAAAATATACATAATATTGAATTTTTTAAATTAAAAAAAAATGACCCGTACCTCTTGTATTAATAAAATACTCAATAAAATTGATGGAATTGCTAAAATATGAAATAATTGGATGAGTGGTGTTACATCTCCCTAGTTTTGCCCTCCTAATTCCACTCTCAATGACATGGCCCACCCCCTATCTGAAGCGATTCCACACCATTCTCTCTCTTATATTTAGCTTCCCTAATTTCACATCATTGAGAGTGAAATTGGATGAGTAAAATTAGGGGATTATTATAATTAGAAATCATCTTATACATGGTGAAATACTCATAAAAGCAAAAGTTAGTAAAATTAACTTTTATAAAATTAATGATAAAAAAAGAATGGCAAAACCAGACAAAAAACTAAAATTGGATAGTCACCGCTATGAGAGATTCAATTATTTGGTCATTAATGAACACAAAGGAAAAGGATAAAAAATAAGGGTTGATTGACAAAAAAGAAAAAATTTACAAGATAATGATCTATCTGAACCAAAATGATCAATTCCAACAAATATTGGATTTGACAATAAGTCTGGGAACCTAGATTTTTTCTGGATGGGTGATTGTGTAGTGAAAATTAAATTTGTGTAGTGTGGGGTTCATATATAGAATAAATATGAATAACAAGATAATAATTCTAGGTCATTTTTGGATTCGTAGTATTACTATTAACTTAAATCATAATATGTTTATTTGCTAAATATTAAGTTTTTTTTTTTTTTTGTTTTTTTTAATGTTAAACAATGTTTGCTTAATGTTATGTTTTTGCTTAATTGTTGAATATTATAAGAGTAGTTTCTGTGATGGGCATATTATTATTTTTCAAATTTATGATAAGATAAATTTTTTTGATAATGTTATATGATTTTTTTTAGTAATAGATTATGTAAAAACATAATTCCAAATCGAATCAAATTGTGTTTAAATGATTTGGGTAAGATTGGTTCAATAATTTCAATGATTTAATTTGATTACAATTTTTTTAAACCGTAGACAATAAATTAATTTTGATTTTATCCAAATTAAAAAAAAAAAATAATCATGCTAACAAGTGCCCCAATACACTTGATAAGATGCAATAAATATATGTTTTAATACAATTATAGTATATTATTAAAAAAATACAAAATGGAGGGTAATTTTGTGCAATTGGACATTATTTTGGCTTTTTTATTAGATTCAAGGAACTTTCATTCTTTTAGGTTATAGATTTAGGTGAGTCGAACTCTTACTCAACACATATTTTAACTATATTATTGGAGTACGCGTCTACTCTTTAAATAAATAAACACTTGAACAAATATAAATAAGTTTTACACTTGTCACTTTTTATCATATCACATGCAGAGATGCTCTTAAAGACTAGGCAAATTAATTTCAAGATTAAAAAATATTGTTAGAATGCACACTATGCAAAGTGATTAGAAAAAATACAATATATATATACATTTTTAGTCTTCGTTTGGGAAGAGCTAAAATAGTTTGGCTTTTTGGCTATTTTAGCCTCGTTTGGTTTTTATTTTTGACTTCTTTGACTTTTGTGAAAGAAAAAATATAATGATTATAGTTTGGATGTGACATTTTGTCTTATTAATTTATGTAGCCAATTTTGTCTTTTGTGTTTTTTCAGTTAAAAAGCCAAAACCAAACATAGCTTTAATAGGCATAATGCTTAACAGTGTTGGTTTCCTTCTCAACGCCTCTCAACCCTTTTTCACTCTTCTCTATCACTCCCTTTTGATCATCTCTTGTCCCTTTCCAACCTCTTATTACCACATTCCTCCGTCGCTTCCACTCCCTTCTCCTATAGCCCCTTAGTGAGCAAGTCGCGCGAGAAGATAGTAATGGAGAGGGTTGTGAGAGAACAAAGGAGGAGGGTCATGATTTGGTTTCTAAAAAAATTAAATATTCTTAGTTTGGTCTTAAGAAAATTAAAGTTGCGTTTAGTAGAGTTTTCTAAATATGATCTGAGAATAGAGTTATATTTTGAGTTTGTGAGTTTTGGAATTATGATTTGAGTGTGAAAAATTTGTTTAGTTAATAAGTTTTGAAAAGAGCTTTAAATTAAGTGAGAAATTTTTGATGTGACATATGATATTTGATACAAAAACTTACAACTCATAACCAAACACACAACTCAAAATCTCATAAATTTTTTTTTTAAATTCCAAAATTTTTTATTTAAAATATAAAAAATAACAAGTGCCAATTGTGTAAAAAAAAAAATGCACTATTCCGGTTAATCGACCGGATGTTCGGGGGGACGACCAGTTAACTCAAATTTTCTCGTCTTGGACAGAGTTTTCAAAAGTAAGTGTAGAATTAATTTTTGAAAACTCTAAACAAACAACACACTCAAAACATAGGGTATAAATATGTTTGGAGAATACAACCAAACACAGCCTAAGTTTTTCCACTTTATTCCCTAAATGTAAATCCTAACCCAATAAGGGTGTTTTGGGAAGATGGTTAAAAGTTGACTTTTGACTTTTAACTAAGCTTTTTGGCTTTTTTAAAAAGTGATTTGGGAAGTTAGTAAAAAATTATTTTTTTGCTTTTTGAGATAATATTTATTTATGATGTCACATCACAATAAAATGACCAAAATACCTCATCCAACTTAGGAAATTTACATTTTGCCCTAGCCCTCAAGATGTAAACATGGAAGGTAGTTATGTATTTCACACCTTGCGTTTTGCACACTTCTCAAATGGTTTTTGTTGCTTTTGTAGCTGCTATGGCGTTTTTGTGAAGTTGCAAAACGCAACTTTTTACGACGATTCCCAAATGGCCACCTACTATAGCCATCCCCTCTCTAAACTCCATTTTCAAACCCATCAAATCTAAAAATTTTAAGTTCTTATTGGATAAAAATAAAAAGGAAAATTAATATATAAGTCTATTTTTTAGACTCATTAATGTGTCAAGAAGATATTTGGTTGATAATTAAAGAATATTTAATTATTAACTAATCATTTTCTTGACACATCACTGGATTTAGAAATGGGTAAATTACACTTTGCCTCCCTAAAGTTTCACTAATTTCTCACTTTGGCCCTTTATATGTGCAATCATTCCCACTTTGGCCCTTTAAGTTTTATTTTTTCCATTTTAACCCTTAATATTTGCAATCCTTCCCACTTTAACCCTTTATATTTGTAAACCTTCTCACTTTACTCATAGACTAACTTTCATTCAAAAAACTAACATAATCTGCCACATCAACTTCACGTATGATGTAAAAAAATTATTAAAGATGCTAAAAAATGAAAAATAGAAAACAAAAAAATTGAATTTTTTTTTCGTCTTTAGTGAACTTTTTTTCAAATTTATTCATAAACATTATTACATTATAGATGCATCTAGATTAGATGCACCTAAAAAAATACAAAGAAATTTAACCAAAAAAAGAAAAAAGTTCACCAAAGAAGGAAAATAATAATAGTAAACTTTTCATTTCAGAATTGACAATACAGATGATTGAGTCAGTATGCTTTCATTTTTTTTTCGTCTTTAGTAAACTTTTTTTTTTAGTTAAATTTGGTTTTTATTTTTTTAGGTACATCTAATCTAGAAGCATCTATAATGTAATAATGTTTATGAATAAATTTGAAAAAAAAAAGTTCACTAAAGACTAAAAAAAAATTCAATTTTTTTTTCATTTTTTGCATCTTTAGTGAATTTTTTTACATCACATATGCAGCTGATGTGTTGGTGATGTGGCAGATTCTGTTAGCTTTTTGGATGAAAGTTAGTCTAAGAGTAAAGTGGGAAGGATTGCAAATATGAAGGGCCAAAGTGGAAAGGATTGTAAACATAAATGGCCAAAGTGAGAAAAATCAAACTTAAAGGGTCAAAGTAGGAAGGATTTCAAACATGAAGGACCAAAGTGAGAAAAATCAAATTTAAAGGGCCAAAATAAGAAATAGGTAAAATTTTAGAGGAGTAAAGTGTAATTTACCCTTTAAAAAATTAATTTAGCTTTGTGTCTGAATAATAATGCTCAACAAAAAAAATTACAATAGGTATTGTGTGAGTAAATTTCTGACCACACTGCCAAATTAGTATTTAATTGGAGAGTACTGGCAGAATAGATGACACCTGAATGACCTATAACAGAAAGATGAGATTCCAGTGGTGGTTCGTCCACTCGGGGACACTCCGACGATGAAGTCAGTTATCTCTCAAAAATAGCAAAAGTGTTTAACTCACTATTTAGAATATAAAATGCGTACCTTAGACCCATGAGTAGGGCTGTGCAAAATACCGTCCAATTCGCTAAAACAGCACCGATCCGCATCAATTCCCACCGCTATAACCGCTAACCGTGGTTTAAACTTTAAAATTTATAATCCGCCAACCGAACCGCTCCGCTCCGCTATAGTAAATACGTATATATTTTTTAACTTCTAATGAAATATCAATGCAAAAATAAGTGTAAGAGAGATTTAAGATATAAAATTTATTACAAATTAGTGGTTATATATATGAAACATATTATGTAAAATTACTGTGTTATATATCTAAAAAATATTATACAAATTAGTGTTGTATATTATGCAAATGTGTGATAATTAGTTAGAATATTATTCAATCCGCCAATCCGTCAAAACCCGCCCAAACCGCAATTTGTCAATCCGCCAATCCGCTAACCCGCCATTCGGTTTGTAATTTTACTCTCAAACCGCCCGAACCGCAACACACACACCCCTACCTATAAGGGTGACTCTCTTTTATAAGCATCACAAACCTAATCCCAATAGAAGCCTAACTTCAATGGATTTTGGATTACTGCTAATCTTGGACTCCCAGTAGGATTGAGATAGACTTTTTAAGAGTCTTATCTTTATCCAAACCGAAACCTTTTCTCGTTCTAGGGCTCTTGTCCCCTATCCGCTTATCCCAGACTCTGGTGTCTTCGGAGATAACCTCAGCCTAGCCGAGATCACCTCGGCGTCATGATCAAGACACGTGGCACCTCAGCTGACACTTCGGTGCCACCTCGACCACGTGTTGCCATTCAAAAATTATGTCCCCACAACTGCCTCCTAGGTTCTATTACCTTGGCATCCTGAGGTGATGGAACCTATATCATTACTTCCTTTTAATACATCGGCTAAGCTTGCCTTACCCTTCATTCCCGAGGTCACCACCCCGTTGGCCCCATATGACTAAGATCTGTAATTTGTTTTCTCCAATGACTTGGAACAAAAATAATTAAGCCGGTTCAAATTATTTAGCCGAGATCATCCTCATAACCGAGGTCTTTGCTTCATTAAACTATGCACTTCAAGAAATTCATCATGCGGGCGAGCTGTCACGCATAACATCCCAACCGTTTTAGCCACGCGTCTTTCCCTCATTGGATCGTACTTGATACGTGCCTTTAAGTCGTCTTGCATCTGGGTGCGCTGTCTGACAAGCACGTCGCCCTGGGCGTATTGATGGTATTTTGCCGCCATTCTCCGCGTTTGATCAAAGTCAACTCTCTCTCTCTCTCTCTCTCTCTCTCTCTCTCTCTCTCTCTCTCTTTTCACTTTTTCACCATCATTTTCGTGCAAACTCTCTTTCTCTATTCTCCCAAATCCGCCATTGCTTCAAACCTTCAAGCTCTACAACTACTTTCATTCCTCTCCTCCGGTGAAGCTTTCGCTGACCTTTTCCGATTGCAACCATTATCTGACTCCAGCGTACTCAACACCGACTTCACTCCTCTGGTAAGTCATTGTTCATTTTTAATTAAATTTCTTGTTTTTCTTCAAAGAACTCCACTGCTGTACTCGCAGCCTTTGCGTGTTTGCTCATGTCTTTGATCGTCAATCTGTGTCTTGGATTCCATCATGTACTTGAGCATGTTCGTTTTATGGCTCTGTTTTTGCCCAATCCATTCTTGAATATACACACACTGCTCGTATATCTGTTGATTTTTGCCACTGTTCTTGGCCTCACACACTTGTATAAACTTTATCACCGTATTTTTGATGATTCATCGCTGCTCTTGATTCTGAATCGCATTCCTGTTTCTGTTTGCTATGTTTTTTTCCAGATTCCTGCCTTCAACCTTCATTTGCCTAGACTTAGATTTGGGATTTGTTTGTAGAACATATGAATCTTAGGTAGAACTGAAACAAATTCCCTTAGATCCTCAAAATTCTTACCACAACGCACAATTAGGTTTTAGCGAGGTCCTTTAAACCCTTAAAACACTTTCTTCTGAAATCCAACACCTTCCCTCCAAGCCGACGTCATGGGTATGTGGAGGTGTAGGGTAGACACCCTGACCAAGCTAGGATATTTCAGGCAGGAGTTTTCCATCACAGTTGACGTCCATCTGAGGTTGGCTGGGGAGGATGACTCCATCATGCCCACAATTGATTCCATGCCCTTCACAGTTGTAGCTTTCATAGAGTGTGGACTTAGGCTCCCACTCGACATCTTTTTTCGAGAAATCCTCCATTACTACAAATTCAACCCAATGCAGCTCGCCATTAACTCCTACCGTGTTATCAACGGCATAATAGCCTTAGCCAAAAAGAAAATGCTATGGTAACTTTAGCCGACATCCAACACTGCTACACCATGTGTGACCTCAAGTTAGGAAAAGGCTATATTTACTACCTCAAACCAAGGTCCACAGAATACAAAAATTGTTGCCGACCTCCCAGACTCCAACAAGGGAGCCGGGGATGATTACTTCATTGTCTCGGGCAACTGGGAGTTTGCTCCAGATTGAGGAGCTTCACCTCTACTCTCTTAGCCGAACAGTTTTCGTAGAGGGTAACGGTAAGAGCCAAGTATAACACTTGTTTTTTAAGTCTTTAATGCTTTGTTCTTTCTATACGTTCTAACATCTGTTTTTCTTGTAGTTCTTCCACAACCGGAAAAAGACTTCCGTAAGTCCTTCTTCCTGAGCAAGGGCTTGAAGAAGTTGTTGGATCTGCCAGTTCACAAGCGGAGAGCTCCCCTACTTGCTCAACTATATTTCGACATACAAGTCAGTCCTTCCCGATATCCCAAAGAAGAAGAGCAAGTCTCCTCCTTCCGCCACAACTTCTCCAGCAACCTTATCATCTTAGCCAGATTAGGGATCAACTTTCGATCCAGCTGAGCAACCATCAACCTCAGCTCCATACTTGATCCCTCCATCTCAACGCAAATGCCGTCGTCGAACTGCAATTGTTGCCGAAATGGGTCACAAGAAAGCAGTCGCAGAAGACCTTCTGGCTGATATCCCCGACACTGTCAACGCTCAACCAGCACAGTCTCAACCAAAACCAAAGCGCAAAAGATTGAAGAAGGCCCAGCTTAAGGCAACGGTGACTCAGATTGACACTAAGGACACCTTGCTAATTTCAAAGTTAGCCGAGAGCGAGAAGACCACTTCTGCAGCTGAGAAAAGGCCTGCTGAGGCTGAACCATCCCAATTAACCCAGTCAAAGAGGCCGAGGTCCGAGCCCGCAACAACCTCGGGCTCTATGAAATCCCTGGGCTCCCCCCATTACAATTGAGGACAAGCTGATTAGAGTTTGCGACAGCGCTGACAATATTGAAGTCGGCGTTGTCCTCTCTACCATCTTGCTCCTTCCTAACGGTCTTAAGCGCAATGCCGGGATGAGCGAGTATGAGAACTTTGCTCTGATGTTACAACGCTTCATCCAAGTAAGCCCTTAACACTTTGCAATTTTTCATTTTCTTTCTGTTACCTCATATTTAGAGATTTTTATTAACTCCTTTTTCTCCATTTCTCCTAGGCGATCCAGCATGGCCACTCTTTTGCGATGTAAGCCTTGGCCATCAAGAAGGAGTTGGTGAATAAAACCAAAGATGCTGCTAGCTTGCAGAAAGCTTTGAAAAAGGCTGAGGGTAAAATGAAAACCTTGTCAGATCAGGCTGAGGCTGCCATAAAAGCTCAGGACGCGGCCGAGGAAAAAGTAGAAGCTGCAGAAGCCGTTAAGAAAGTCCTTGAAGCCGAGAAGAATGAGGCCTAGATAAAAACTACTAAGGCTCAAGCCGAGCTCCGGGCTGCCTTGGCTATGAAAGCAGCCGAGATCAAAGCGGCCAATGAGAAGGCGTATGCTGAGGGGGCAGCTGACGTCAATGAGGACTACAAAAAGCAAGTGAGGCAGGCATGCAACAAGGGTTTTACCCTTGGTTAGATGGCTGCCCTCAAAAAGCTTGATGTCGTCGAGGACTCCCCAATCAAGAATGCTGGTGACCTTTCCCTGCCATTTCCCCCTATTCCAAGCCAATCCGAAGATGATTTTGAGTCCGAGGGGGAAGCTTTGGTTAGGAAGACAAAGGACGCTGCTGGGGCCAAGTCCCCTACTCTCAATGAGCAAGTCGTAGACTTGTCTTAGGATGAGGAAGGCAAGGTCTCCAAAGATGCCTCTCCTGAGACAACATCGGACATGCCTATCGCCGAGAAGAGCATTGATCAAACTCTTCAAGAAATCGATGCCGAACTCGCGGCAGAGAGGACCGCCGAGATGTCTTCTTAACTGTCTTCTGAACTCTAGACCTAACCAGCCAGAGACGTCGATGAGTGTTAGTCTGATGTTTTTCTTCTTTTTTTCTGTACCTTATACTCTTTTTCTTTCTTTTTGAAACAATGTAAGCTTTTATTTGGCCGATGTTCCTTCATCTATTCTGAACAAGTAATCTCCAATATTAGGCCGAAATGCCTTTTTGTATTTGAACTTCCTTATCTGAATGCAAGTATAAGTTTCTTCCCTCAATGTGATTGTATGTTTGTCTTCCTTTTACTGTCTTGTATGATTCTATACTTAGAATAATTTCCATATTTTCAACATACACCTTAACTATGTAATCTTCTCGGTATGGAATACTTCAGCTATTCCCACTAACAGCTTATTTCGGCTCTGACCTAACATTTGAAAATATTCGTACTATTTTCATAAGTGTTATTTTCAACTTGACACTTCGCTCAAGACCTCTGTCTTCTATTATTGTAACATGATCTTGGGTTAACTTCAACTTGTAAATTTTTCTTAAAATTTCAACAAGCGTTAAACCATCTTCTTTTAACATAATCTCGGCTTAACTTCAACTTGTAAATTTTTCTCAAAATTTCAACAAGTGTTAAACCATCTTCCTTGTAAATTCCAACTCCTAAGCATTATTCTCCAGTCCTCTGCCCCATAATGTGAACTTAAGTTTCCACTTGGGTTCTCATTAAGCATGTGGCTTTTGATCTTGTCGGCGAGGTCAGATTCAAACAAAGACTGGTCGAGGTTACCAACCTCGGTCTCTTTGTTAATCTGACTGGCATGCACTTGGCTCCAATCTGTGTCTGATTTTGCCGATATGACAAGTCCAGGTTAACCCAACTTAGTTCAACTCTATTATATGCAAGTAAAGTTTCTACTCTGCCATATAATGATTCTAAGTTATTCGTCATGTTTCGCTTAGAAACATCGCCAACTTAGTTCAACTCTATTATATGCAAGTAAAGTTTCTACTCTGCCATATAATAAGTCTAAGTTATTCGTCATGTTTCGCTTAGAAACATCATCAAGTACCTGTTTAGTCACCATACAAGTTTAAAAATCAATCTAAAAACTTTTATTAATACTTCGGCTAATAACAAGAGAAAGCCTGAAAAACAATAAGATCTAGTGATAGAAAAACTTCAAATTGCAAGTATTCCAGGGTCTTGGTAGCTCTTTGCCTTCACAATCCTCAAGCCAATTTGCCCCGTTGCCCAAGACCGAGATGATTCTATAGGATCCTTCCCAATTCCGGCCAAGCTTGCCTTCTCTGGGATCTTTCTTGTTACCGACGACCTTTCTCAAGACGAGGTCACCAATTTGGAAGTCTTGCGGGTTCACCTTCTTGTTATAAGCCCTGGCAAGCTGCTGGTGGTATGCCCCCAGCTGAATTGCTGCTTTTTCCCTTCATTTCTCTAGCAGATCCAGATCTCGGGCTAAGAATGCCTCATTGGTTCCATTTTCTACTAACTGGGTTCTGATCCCTGGGATGCCGACCTCCAATGGAATTACTGCCTTTATGCCATAAGCCATGGCAAATGGGGACTCCCCCATTGATCTTCTCAGCGTAGTCCGATATGCCCAGAGTACACTGGGTAACTCGTCCATCCACTTTCCCTTTGCTGCTTGCTGTCTCTTCTTAATCACATCCAAGATGACTTTGTTGGATGTTTCTGCTTGTCCATTGCTTTGAGGAAAACTTTGGGTGGAAAAATAATTCTTAATTTTGAACTTTGCACAAAAGCTCTTGATTAGCTTACTGTTAAACTGTGTCCCATTGTTAGCTATTGTTTCTCGTGGGATCCCAAACCTGGTGATGATGTTCTTCCAGATGAAGTTCTTCACATCAATGTCCCGAATCTTGGTGAGGGGTTCAGCTTCTACCCATTTGGTGAAGTAATCTGTTGCTACCAGTAGGTACTTCCTTTGTCCAATTGCTTAAGGCAGTTTTCCAACAAGATCCATGCCCCATTGGGCAAATGGCCAAGGGCTAGACACCGGGTTTAGGTCTGCTGCTGGTTGGTGTATCAAAGATGCAAACCTCTGACACTTCTCACACTTCTTGACATAGGCTTCAGCATCTTTCTGCATGTAGGGCCACCAGTACCCTTGAGTAATGGCCCTATGAGTAAGTGACTTGCCCTCCGCGTGGCTTCCACGTACTCCTTCATGTATTTCGTACAGAAAGTCTTCAACTTGTGCAGGATGCACACATCTCAGGAGGGGTCCAGCAAAAGATCTTTTGTAGAGATATCCTTCTGCTGTCAAACAGAACCTTGCCGACTTCAATCTGATCTTGTGCGCTTCTTTTCGGTCATCTGGTAGCTTCCCATCTCAAAGGAATACTATTATTGCATCCATCCAGCTTGGTCCCGTCTCCACACACATTGCTTCATACTCTGTGCTCAGTGTTTCTATACTTGGTCCTAGCAAGTAATCAACCATTATTGTTCTTGCTTTTCCTGGTTTCATTGCACTAGCCAGGTTGGCCAGGGCATCGGCATGGCTGTTGTCATCTCGGCTGACTTGTTGTAGCCGACAATTTTGTAACAATGTCATCAGTCTGCCCACTTCCATTACATAGGCCGACATCCTTTCATCGCGGGCTGCATACTTACCTGTTGCCTAGTTGACTATAAGCTGGGAGTCACAAAAGACTATTACCTCGTCAGCTTCCATGGCTGCTGCCAGCTTTAATCCTACTATTAGTGCTTCATACTTTGCTTCATTGTTTGAGGCCTTAAACCCGAGACGAATGGATTGCTCCAGTACCTGCTCATTTGGAGATACTAGCACTACTCCTGCCCCCGCTCCTTGTCGGTTTGAACTTCCATCAACAAACAACCGGAAGGAGTCGTCGATGTAAATACTGCAGTGTTCCTTTGTTCTGTTGTCCCCTGCTGGGTTTTTTCTTGCTCGTTTGGACGTTGTATACCTCGGCTCGATGGAGCCTGATGTATGACGGTGTATGGTGTGAACTCGGCCACGAAGTCGGCTAAGACTTGGCCTTTGATTGTTGTCCTAGGTCTGAATTCCAGGTCATATTGGCCCAAGGCCACTGCTTATCTGGCTATTCTGCCTGTCAGATTTCTTTGCTGCAACAGGGACCTTAAAGGATGTTCAGTTAACACCACAAATTTGTGGGCTTGAAAGTAATGATTCAGCTTCTTGGAAGCTATTACTAAAGCCAGTGTTAACTTCTCCAAGGGTAAGTATCTGGTCTCTGCATCTTCCAGGGTTTTACTTACATAGTAAACTGCCTTTTGCTCTCCCTTTTCTTCTCTGACTATTACTACACTTACTGTATGCTCTGAAACTGCCAAGTATACGAATAACTCCTCTCCAGGTACTGGATTTGAGAGGACTGGAGCTGTGGTCAAATACTTCTTCAAGTCGGCCAAGGCTGCTTCGCACTCTTCCGTCCATAAGAAGTCTGCGGCTTTCTTTACTAAGCTGAAGAAAGGTTTACACTTGTCAGAGCTTCTACTTATAAATCTGTTTAGGGCTGCAGCCTTTCCAGTCAACATTTGCACTTGTTTTACCGATGTTGGGCTCTTCAATTCTAAGATGGCTTTAATCTGATCCGGGCTAGCCTCAATGCCCCTTCTGGTAACCAAATGTCCTAAGAACTTACCAGACCCTACTCCAAATGCACACTTCGATGTATTAAGTCGGAGCCGATATGTCCTAAGGATGTCAAAGACTGCCTTCAAGTCTTCCAGATGACCTTCGGGTTCCTTGGTCTTCACGACCATGTCATCTATGTATACCTCCACAATTTTGCCAATTAGATGTCTGAACATCTTTGTCACCAACCTCTGGTAAGTTGCTCCTACGTTTTTCAACCCGAAAGGCATTACTCTGTAGCAATATAGCCCTTTTGGGGTGATGAATGCAGTCTTTTCCTCATCTGTAGGGTACATAGCTATTTGATGGTACCCCATGTAGGCATCCAGGAAGCTCATCCTTCCATGCCCTGAAGTGACATCCACCAATTGGTCAATCTTGGGTAATGGGAAACTGTCTTTGGGACAAGCCTTATTCAGGCTGGTGAAGTCCACGCAGACCCTCCACTTACCATTCTTTTTCTTCACAACCACTGTGTTTGATAGTCATGTCGGGTAATTTACCTCTCGAATGGCTCTGGCCTCTAGAAGTCTATCTACTTCCTCTTCTACTGCCTCAACATGCATTAGTGTCGGCCTCCTTGCACGCTGGATGACAGGTTTGGCCGACCTGTCTACATTCAGTCTGTGACAAGTGACCTTGGGGTTAATGCCTGGCATCTCGTACGGTGTCCATGCAAACACCTCAAGGTTTGCTCGCAGGAATGCCTCTAATTCTTTTTCCTCTTCCTCGGCTAAGCCTGAGCCGAGAAGGAAGAAGTGTTCTTCATCCCCTTGTTGGACAAGGATTTTCTTTAGAGCTTTTTCACTCTTCTCGGCTGGCTCTTTCCCGACGTCATCCAGGACTTCCACATTCTCATCATCGATCTCCACTGTTTCTGCTTCTCGTATGTTACAAGTAGACTTCATTACTGTCATGGAGCAATTCTTTGCCTACAACTGATCCCCTCCGACCTCCTCTATTCCATGTTCTGTTGGGAACTGCAATAGCTGATGCAATGTTGAGGGAACAGCCCCCATTGCATGCAGCCATGGCCTTCCTAGGATAACATTGTAAGGGGAGGGGGTGTCAATTATGGTGAACTCTGTTTTTAGCTTCTTGGAGCCAGCCTGCACCTCCAAACTTGTTGCTCCCAGGGGCTACGTTGGCGTTCCATTGAACCCAACCATTGGGCCATTGGACTGCTCCAAGTCATCTTGGTGAAGGCCAAGCTCCTTGTAACACCTGACATACATGATGTCACAAGAGCTGCCTTGGTCAACTAAGATACGCTTCATTTGGCACTTTCCAATCTGGAGGGATATTACCAAGGCATTGTTGTGTGGATGTTGCACCATTTCCAAGTCTTCCTCAGTAAAGGACACCACTGGTCCCTGGCTCTTGTCTGCCCTGGGTCTCTTCTTCCCGACCTGATACACATGTTGTAGGTGTTTCACTTTATGGGTTTCCCCCCTTATCTCATTCTCATTTACCTTCGAGTGAATCACATTGATCACTCGAGGTTCGCCTACTTGCGATTGTGGTGCTGGTGGGAGAGGTGCTGTTGGTGCCTGTGGTAGTCTTGTCTGTTCTTCCCTTGTCTTGGCCTCGTCCACCAGGTCCCTTAAATGGCCTTGTCTTACCAGGTCTTCTAGATGTGTCTTCAGGGCTCTACACCCCTGAGTCAGATGTCCAGCCTCATTGTGGTAAGCACAGTGCTTGCCAAGGCTCCTTCCCATAAATTCCCCCGGTACCCTTACTGGTGCTCTGTAATAAGGCTGATTTTGAATTTTCTCAAAGACTTTGTAAATAGGGATTCAAAATACGGTTGTGACTGCCTGTGCAGCCTTTAATCCTGTCTCTGGTTTGTTGTATCCACTATCACCTCGACCTCACTTTGGCGAGCCGTTTTTCTTCTTTGGTTTCGACGCCTTTGTCCCCGGCGTGTCCTCCTCGGCCCTGGCATACTTCTCTATCCTGGCCATAAGCTCCTCCATGCTTTTCGGCAATGTCTTTGCCAGTGATTTTCGAAGCAGGCAATCATCTTTCAATCCGTTCTTAAATGACACAACCGTCACCTTTTGGTTGCATCTTGGTATTCGGTTGAATACCTCGTAATACCTTTTGGCATAGGCCCTAAGGCTTTCATCTTCACTGATTCTCAAGGCCATCAGGGCGTCCACCCTCAATGGTTGTAACTTGTTTGTCACGAACCTGGCCACAAACATCTTGGCCAGGCCTTCCCAGGTTTTCACAGTTCCTTTTGGCAACTTGTGAAACCAATTTGATGCAATTTCCCCGAAGGAAGAGGGAAACACCTTGCAGAGCAATGGCTCGTTCCCAGTGTACAATGCCATTGAGTTCAGGTACAAGCCGACGTGAAAGTTGGGGTTTGACTTACCGTCGTATATCTGAACCTCGGCATACTGAACCTTTTCGGGGCTTCAAATTTCTCCAACTCCACCGAGAACGGTGTTCTTGGCTTGACCGGAGAGGTTACCTTGGCATCCTGTTGCTTTCTCTGGAAATAACCCCTCAGATCCTCCTTGGTCCTTCTAGGAGCTTGGCTATCAACAGATTTCAGCCTTTTTAGTGTGCTGCTCCCAGTATCAATGTGAGTCCTTTTGGACCTTTCTCCGTTGGTTGCGTCGAAACATAGCTCCTTCCCCTGAACATGCCGATGTTCTTTAGGATCAGCTTCCTTGGTGCGATGCGTCCTCCGTGAATCTCCCCTTCTTGATTCTCTTCGCTCGACCTTCCTTGAAGGACGGTGAGAATGTTTCTCGGTTCTATCGTGCTAAGGAGCCGCAAGAATTGTCCTTTGCCTCCCTGGCTGGACATCTTTTTTGGTCGCTGGAATCGGCATATCTTGTAACGCAAACGGTGGTTGCATAACGTTGTTTTGCATCATGAAATTGATGACCGATTATAGGTCCGCCAATTTGTTTGCCAGTTCCTTCATCTCGTTGTCCCTCCGCAGGCATCTATCTTTCCATACCTGGAGGTTGTCTTCGTTATAATACCCGCCTCGGTCTGATTTCTTTGGTACGTCGCCCTCCTGGCCGACGTCCTTCTCTCCGTGATTCTTATCACGAGTCTCTTTGTTGAAGTTATCTTCTTCAACGTCAAAGTCAATAGGTTTCCCACTCCCAGTAGGAGTGTCGTTCCCAACCTTCTCTTTCTGTCCGTTACTAGCCATCTAATTCTCTTTTCTTTCTCACAGACGGCGTCAAATTGTGTGAGTAGATTTCTGACCACACTACCAAATTAGTATTTAACTGGAGAGCACTGGCAGAATAGATGACACCTGAATGACCTGTAACAGAAAGATGAGATTCAGGCGGTGGTTCGTCCACCCGGGGGCACTCTGACGATCAAGTCAGTTATCTCTCAAAGATAGCAAAAGTGCTTAACTCACTATTTAGAATATAAAATGCGTACCTTAGACCCATGGAGGTGCCTCTCTTTTATAATCATCACAAACCTAATCCCAATAGAAGCCTAGCTTCAATGGACTTTGGATTACTGCTAATCTTGGACTCCTAATAGGATTGGGATAGACTCTCTAAGAGTCTTATCTTTATCCAAAGTGAAACATTTTCTCGTTCTAGGACTCTTGTCCCCTATTCGCTTATCCCGGACTCCTGTATCTTCGGAGATAACCTCGGCCTAGCCGAGATCACCTCGGCATCATGATCAAGACACGTGGCACCTCGGCTGACACTTCGGTACCACCTCGGCCACGTGTTGCTATTCAAAAATTATGTCCCCACAGGTATACACCCTTAAAGTAAGAAATAGACTGCGAATGGAAGTATATATTGGGGCTAAAGTAGGAGATCATGTGGTGGCTTTGTGCTACTAGTAGAGGAAATAAGAGAGAATGGGGTGGGAAGTGATGGGAAGCAATTAAGGGAAGGGAGTAGACTGTGATAGTGGCAATTGGAGGTGATCTATGATGGAGGATTGTGTGTTTGGAGATTACTTTTTGGGAAGGGGAAAAAATAAAAGGGGTGGTCAATTGTGGGGGGTAATGTGAGTGAGAAGTGGTGGTTGATAATGGGGATGGTGTTTGAAAGATGTAACCACGATGATAAAGAAGGAGAAAATAAAAGGAGTGAAAGTTAAGGTGCCGTTTGGTAACACTTACATTTTCAATTTATATTTACAAAAATTTAAAAAACTCAAACAAAAACTTGTTTGGTAAATTTTTGATTTATAAATCAGTGGTCTTAGTTTATAAATTTAGCAAAAAAATGTAAACTCAAAAAATGTGTTTCCATTTTGAGTTTTGAGTTTTTTTTTTCTTACCACCATTTTCCACCACCGTCTTTTGCCACCACCACTCACTTCCCACCTAGCATCACCACCAGTCACCATCACCACCACAACCACCATCACCCACCACCCACCCGCCACCACCACCCGTCACCACTACTACCGCCACCACCATCACCCACCACCACCACCCACTCGCCACAATCCACCACTTGCCACCGTCACCCACCACCACCACCACCCGCCACCACCACCACCACCCACCTGCTACCACCATCCACCCACTCGTCACCGCTTTCCACCACCGTCTTCCGCTGCCACCACTCGCCACTTGCCGCCACTTGCCACCACTTTCCACCACAATCTTCCGCCACCACCACCCACCCACCCGCCACTTGCCACCACTTTCCACCACCGTCTTCTGCCACCATCACCCATCACTTGCCACCGTTTTCCATCACCGTCTTCCGTTACCACCACCCGCCATCATTTTCCACCACCGTCTTCCGCCGCCACCACTCGCCATTTCTCACTCTTTTTTATATTTTTAAATTTTTTTAATCATTTTGTCTAAACAAAACGCATTTGTAGTTTATGTTTTTCTAAAAATAAACAAAAATTAGTTTATAAATTTTTTATAAATATAAACTGAAAACGTAAACATTACCAAACAGACCCCAAGTGTTACAAGGTTATATTTTAGTAGACGAAATGACGCGTTGTGATTAAGAGAAATTATTATTTTTTAGTTAGACAGAGTTGGCGATTAAAATGGAAAAAAATTATTTTTCAAGGAACAAGGTGGGAAAATGATCATATTTCATGGAATGGAAGGCGTTGCTTATTTTTATTTATGTGAATTGCCCCTGGATATGAGTGGGGTCTGGATCAACCCGAGACACGTTGCATTTTCTGTCACAAGATTGTAATAAATATTAGAATTTAGATCAAAATGGGAAAATTTAATAGTTTATGAACTAAAATTAAAAAAATATTTTCTTTAAGAATCAAAATGAGAAAAAAGTTATGCTATTTTTCTTTAAAAAAATTTATTTGATTAATATAAGATATTATAGAAAAAAGATTATATCTTAGGAGGTGAAATTTATCCAATATTACAGGATAGAACCCAAGAGGAGTACGCTTGTTCAAATAATGCATGCATCTTTAATAGAGTTACAGAGCCCAAGAGCTTGCATATGGGTTTTTCAACATCTATGCATGAATTCTTTTTCTATCATATTTGAAAATAATTTAGAGGATGAAATCATGGAACTCAAACAACAACTTTAAAATTTCTTGCAAAATTATTTTTTCTCAAACACAAAAAATATATATACACACAAAACATTTTTCATCGAAACAAACCGATGAACAATATTTTCTGAGTTATCATTCCGTTTAATTTTTCTACATTCGTAACTTTACTATATTTTAACATATGAAACTCAAACCAGAATTGCTAAAATTTTAGCTAGTTTAAGTTAATTTTTTCTCAAATATTATACAAGAAAATAAATTTCATGAACTCCGAGCACAATCCTCTGGACCAAAATACAATTTACGATGAACAATATCAAACACAAACCGTTGATTTGCCGGTTGATAAGCTCCTATGATAGTCAAATTATAGAAATAAGAAGGCAACATTGCCAAACAAATAAATAATTTTCCAAAATCAATACCAACACTATATGTACTTTCAGGTCTGAACACAATATCAGAACCACCTTTCATGTGAACTATAATCCCTGAAAGATTTATAATCCCTCCCATATCATCCCTCTCATAGCAGAGTTCAAATCTATTTTGTACTCGAGCCCACTATGCTCTTATCTTGGGGCAATAAAAATAAAAAAAAAGTTCACTTGATATGTGTTTAATTTTTTTCTTTTATTTTTTAATGACTTTTTAAATGACTAATGTTACTTTTCGATTTTTAGCAAAATAAATTTATTAGTCGTCTTTCAAGAGGTGTCAAACAAAGCCTTAAGCTTATTATACAAAAGGAACCATTTTTATGTTTTTTGGCTGTTTGGGAATGAACCATGAAGCTGGCCCAATTTTGACAAATTTAGGTATCGTTTTGGAATTAATTTTTTTTAGTATTTTTTTTGTTATTTTACTTTTTTATTAGGTAAAAAAAAAATTTAACCTATTTGAGAATATTTTTTTTAGTTATATAAGAAAAGGTGAATATGTATAATTTGATTTATAGTAACTTTTTAAACTTTTAAATCTTTTTTAACTTATTAGATTTTTTTAGCAAAAAAGTCATGTTACGAACAATTTGAAAATGATTGCCAGTGGTAAAAAGGTAACTTGGCTGTTTGGTTATAATTATAAAAAGTTCAAATTTTTTTTTTTTTTTGGGTTGGCTAAAATGGTAAAGTAGATAAGTTATTTTAATCTCAAATGTTGTCTGATGGCACCTACAAACATCTGCAGGATCGGTGATAGCTACTAAGGGTGTGTTTGTTTGGATGGATTGGATGAGGAGAGATTGAAATTCACCGGATTATTAGTTTTGTGATACATTGTTCCCAAATTATTTAGTTAGATTAGATTTGTATCTTATATTTGTTTAGTCATGGGATTAGATATCTGAATTGGATTATTCTATTGGATCCTATGTTTGTTTGAGATATTATGAGAAGGATAAATGCTCAAATGACTATTTTATCATTTTCAATTATTTATTAAGTAATAGCAATATTAAACATATCTTTAATATTTTAATTATTTTTAGTTAGATTAAATAAAAATTTATTTTATTTTATTTTTGCACAATTAAATAAATTTATTTTTAAAAAATTAAATATCAATAAAAATATTTGTTATTTTTTAATTAAAATTTTAAAGAAATTTATTTTTAAAAATAATAATAATTAAATAATGAAATTAAATAAGATATCTGTTAAAATTTAAATAATGAAATTAAATAAAATATAAACAAAATTTTAAAATAAAACATCAATAAAATATCTATAAAAAATTATTTTAAAAATTAAATAAATAAAACATCAATAAAAATTATTTTTTTTTAAATTGAAACATTTAAATTTTATTGAATTTTACTAAATATAATACATAATTAAATAGTAGATAGTTAAAATGGTCATTTCACCGCCTAATCCCATATCTCCTCCTATCCCTCCATTTGTATCCCACCCCCTTCCATAGGACATAATAGTTCAACATATTTGGGATTAATAGTCCGGAACAATAATTTTGAACCAAATAATAAACTATTAGTCCAATCTCATGCTTCAATCTCTCAAAACAAACACCACTTAAATGCATTCATAGTTTCACATGTTGGGAGCACTATGAAATAGAGATGACCCTAACAAATGATTGTGAAGAGTCGAACCCAAACTTTGAACAAGAAAGTCCAAAACCAATGTTGAGCCAACACCAATTTGTAAAAGCTCAACTTTTGAGCCAGGCTTTAGCACCCCCAAAAACAAAATCATGGACCAAAAGTAAAGACCCTGATGATTTGTGGCATCAATCTTGAATTCACATACTTGAACATTGTAAATGAGAATTTATTTATCTTCAATAGATGAATCAAGTACTTTATTACCTTTGATAAAGTAGTTGTGCAATAATTCTGGGAAACACTTCATCACAAAGGTCAGTTGACTTTTACAATTAGTTTTTTTTAGAAGGTACTTTTACAATGAGTTTGAATTATAAATTTGTGTAATTATTTGAAGAAAGAAAAGAAAATGAAGAAAAACAAATATATATAATTATTTTATATTTTATTCATATTACTCAAATCAGTTTTAGAAGAACCATGTGGGGATTCATGACTGAAAATGTCAATAGCTAATAAAAAAAAGCCAGTTTTTTTTATTTTATATTTTTTTTGTCTTTAGTGACATTTTAAAAATTTATGTTAAATTTCTTTACTTTTTTCAGTCCGTTTTCGATAGATGAATCTAAAAAGTAACTTAAAAAAAAAAAAAATTGAAAAAAATTGAAAAAACCCAAATAAGCCAAAAAAAAGTCTATTATTTTTGCATTATTTTTTTTCTTTTCTAAACTTTTTTTTTTTTAATTTTCCGGTTCATCTTGTTGAGTTGAATTCAGAAGCCTAATTTTTTTTAAAAAAAAGTTCATCAAATATGAAAATGAGCCAATAAAAGGTCCAAAGAAAAAAAAACAGAATAAACAAACATCTCCAACTGTATAAATATATTTACATTAATTTTAGGTACACAGTAAATGCAATGTGCTGTCCAAATTCATTATAAGTATGAGCTCTATTTTAAGAACAATTCAATTTATAACACATTATTTTTCTAGCTAAAATTCTGAAACTGCAATTTTTTTATTGGGTTAAAGTCATGTAACACAGAGGGCTAATGAGCCATCTTGGAATTCTTGGCACTTTCTATGAAGGTTGTGAGCCCTACTTTACTATTCTGGACTTCTTCTAAAATTGACTACGGCACAAGTCTCTGATCATGATGGCTCTGTTTGGTAGAATTTATTTTCAGTTTATTTTAGTTTTTAATTTAATTTAAACTATTTTGATGTGTTTGGTTTAGCTTAACAATACAACTTATAACTTTTTGTAAGTCAAAAATCAACTTATTCTTTGAGTGGGGGAGGAGAAACTTAATTTATAAGTCAAAAATCAATTTATGTTCACAGCTATAAGTTATAAGCTGTTCCGCTATAAACTGTAATCACTTTCTCACATCTCTACGAAACGGGACTAATAATCATCACTAGCATAGCATAAAAATAAGTAAGAAAAATATAGAATCACTATCAAACAATTTTTAATCGAAAAGGAAATAGAAAGGAAAAAGGAAATAGAAAGGAAAGTGAACAAAAGTGAAACATGTTGAAATAAAAAACAGAATGAGAGGAACAATGTCCTTTTTTCAAAAAGATGAAGAAAAAGAAGTTCAATTTAATTAATAACTAGATTATTGAGATTTCGTGGACTATGGGGCAACTTAAAAAAAAAAAAAAAAAAACAACAACAACAACAATAACAACAGCAACGTATACAAGTTTAAAAGGGTCAAGGGCAATACCTCAAGCCTTACGAAGACCTAGACCCATCTAAGAAAAAACATAAATAAATACAGTGGTACTATGCGCATCAATTGGTATACTAATTACTATATCAATCTATGTTATGACATTCTCATTTCAAAACTATAGACCCCAACTCTTATACAAACTACAAAGATCCAAAATATCTAAAATTATGCTATATCATCCGTTAATATACTAATTGATATATTAATTGGTACATATAGCTATATTCATAATTACCATTAAACCAAAAAAAAAAGGAAAATTCTACAATGTGTACCTCTAAAAAGATGCACCTATTGTAAGAAAAGTTGAAATTTTTTTAGTGAAAGTTATGAATTTTTATGGTAGAAATTAAGATTTTTGTAATAAAAATTATAAGATGCATCTAAAATCATAAGATGCATACCATGACTTTTGAAGGTGCACATGATAGCCTTCTCCATAAAAATAACAACAAAACATTATGAGCAATAGGCAACAATTTTCTCATGTTAGTGTTTCTGAAAAAAAAAAAAAAAAAAAAAAAAAAAAAAAAAAAAAAAACACTTGTTCTGACTACTTGTGCCCCAGACTACTTTAATTCTTCTTGTGGGGGACTGACACACAAGTAAGCTTGTAAATCATATTTGCATATATTTTCCAAGTGATATATATCATGTAGATTTGATATATAGGAGTTAGTGACTTGCAAATTAAGGTTTGATTATATTCATGTTGAAATTCATATCATCTGATCAGGATTGGTGATAAACGAATGCAGAGAAAAATAAACGCACAAAATAATCAATCACATGCACATAGAGAATACATAAATTTAGGTTAGTGTAATTTTCACTATAATTAGAAAGATTATAAAAATAGTCATCCCATCTAAATTATGATCACAAAGAACTCATAAATTGAATCTGCAATCAAATGATTGGTATTGAGTAGTTATGATCCACACTACTCCAAGAGCTGATTCACTGACATGCTTTAAATAACTTATAACTAAACTTCGGGCACACATGATCCATGTACATATTGATGTAATTGTCATGATACAAATTGAGAAGGATAGATTGTTGATGATGCAGTTCGTTCCAGATGAAACGGGTCGAACTGATCCACGCTCTTCTAACTTATGTCTGAATGACCAAGCCCACCAGAAGACCTGCACAAGAGTTCAACGGGGAACGGAGAGTCCCCTAGCGAACCCTCCGACGAGCAAGTTAGAAGGAGAAGTGGAATATAGAGATAGATTAGAGATAGAAAGCTTAACCTTCTTCTTGTCTTCAACGTCTGCTTATATCCTCTGGTAATCATTTCGTTGTCCCTTCCGACCTGTTGCCATGGCTGAAAGTCTATACTCTAACTTGCCTTGTTCATGGTGAGGCCGTTCTGACGGGGAGGGCTTATCGCAATAAATGATATAAGGGCCTTCATTAATGGCTAATGTGCAGTGCAATAACTTTGCAGGATCTTTGTCTGCTTATGTGGCTTGTCCTTCACCTGCCACGTGTCTGAGTGTCATTGGTTCTTACGCTCCGTTTGGGAACTTACTTTTTTAACCAAAAAGCCAAAAAGTTATTAAATTAGCCAAAAAGTCAACAACCCATACCAAAAAGTCAAAGATTCTCTTTTCTCTTTACTTTTTGCACATCTTTTCGTAATTAGCCAAAAAGTCATCCCAAACATACAAGTTTTTTTTACCTACCTTTTTAGCCAAATAGCCAAAAAGTTACTAAATTAGTCTGTTCCCAAACAAGGCCTTAATGCCATGTTGAGTTCCAGCCACGTTGGGCCTCATTAGTTGAATTATGTATTGGGCCCTAAGTGATGGGCTTGGGTTGTTTATAGTGGGCCATAGCCTTTATGGGCTTACCCATGTTAGTAGTCCCCCATTCCTGAGTGCAGCTTTAGTCCAACAAAGGGAATAAAGAAGAGAATGATGGCTGACCATGAGGAGGGGTGACCGCGACGGGTGACCAAGTGGAGGGACCGACCATGAAGAGGATTGACCGCGAAGGGTGACCGAGTGGAGGGACCGACCATGAGGAGGGCCGACCGCGACGGGTGTCGAGTGAAGGGACCAACCATGAAGAGGGCCGACCGCGAAGGGTGACCGAGTGGAGGGACCGACCATAAGGAGGGCCGACCGCGACGGGTGACCGAGTGGAGGGACCGACCATGAAGAGGGCCGACCGCAAAGGGTGACAGAGTGGAGGGACCGACCATGAGGAGGGCCGACCGCGATGGGTGACCAGGTGAAGGGACCGACCATGAAGAGGGCCGATTGCGAAGGGTGACCGGGTGGGGGGACCGACCATGAAGAGGGCCGAGTGGGGGGGCAAGTGGCGGTGCGCGGGGCTCGAGGAGTGGCAGGGGCACGTGGTGAAGTGAAATGGAATAGACAGGGAAGGGGAAAGGGGGCGTGGATCATGGTCGTACACGTGGCGGAATCCTGTAGTAGGGAAGGTTAGGCGTTGAGCAAGAAATGAAGCGATAGGTTAATATAGGGTGTTGAAAAGACAGTTTTGGTAGATTTTTGAAAATTTTCAAACTGGCGAAATTTAATAGTGACCCTTGGAATATAGGCAAGTCTTGGGCTTTTGGAATTATCTGTTTTACCTATCTTTTTGCCAAGAACCAAAACGTTCTAGAGGTAAACTCTTTCGTATCGAGTGATACACCGTTGCAACACTTCGTGAACTTTCTTGTGTCTGCGTCCGAAGCCATTCGCAGACACACGAGAGAGACGGCCCAAGAGGAAGTAACAACCACAAGGGTTGATCCATTGGGCGACGACGATGCGGTAGATTTGGCGGAGTAGTATCGTACGGAGCGTAGGGAATGAGGGGTAGTCGGTGAAGCGGTGCGGGCTTGTCCAAGGGCGATGATTGCAGCCGCGAAACCTATTAGCCAGGTGGAGCCGAACCACTGGCACACCAAGCCGGACAGATCTATGCTCACGGAGGAGGAGTTGGAGGGAATAAGGAGGAAGTACCAGATTCCCTCGGAGATAGGGTTAAGATTGCCCATGTCTAAGGAAACGGCGTCGGATGTGCGGCCAGGGGAGTTCAGCTTATACGAGGAGGCGTTGCGAGGGGGTTTGAGGCTACCTCTCCCCCAAGTGGTGGTGGATGTGTTGAAGAAGTTAGAGGCGACGCCAGGGCAGCTGATGCCGAACGCCTGGAAGATAGTAATGGCCTGAGCGAGTGCCTGGCTGTAGGCAACCGGAGGGGCGACAATGACAGTAGAGGAGTTCTTCTCCTACTACAAGGCCTCCGGTCAGCAGGAGACTTGGGTCACTCTGCAAGCGGTGACGGGGCGAAGGCTGGTGGCGGGTCTTCCATCTTCGGTGAAGGAGTGGAGGCCGAGGTGGTTCTTTGTGACGGCGAACGGTGGGGTAGGAGTTCGCACAACGTGGAAGGTCCCCACCAAATCGGTCGAGCCCAAGTTGGACGGGGCGGCCGAAGACCGAGTGAAGAAGGTGAGGGAATGGAGGGAAGAAAAGGGGATGAGGTGGGACGAGCTGGTCTTGCCTTTCACATTGTTTGCCCTGAACTTAGGGCCCCAACCATTGGGGGAGGATCCGGCAAATGAGGAGTTAGAGAGGCAGCAGAATGCGGAGGAGGAGGAGGAGGAGGAAAGGAGATTGTTCGCCCGAGCGAACAAGTATAAGGAGACACAACTGGGGCCTGCTCCAAAGCCAATCGCGAGGGAGCGAATCCGACTGCGCTCGAAGCCGCTAGGGGAGAAGGATCTGGGTGGCTTTGAGCCACGACCGCCCCCAGTTGGATCCTCTAAAGGAGAGGAATAAAAAGGAGATTGAGGCATTGTTGAAGAAAAAGAAGAAGAGAGTGAGGAGGGGCCTGCCTTGAAAAAGATGAAGGAGGGGGTGGCGGAGGTTGCCCCAGAGGTGGGGCTGGGGGAGGTGGAGAAGGGGGTAGAGAGTGGGGCGACTGCCCCTGAAGAACGAGTGGAGGGTGGGGCGACTGACCCTTTAGAGGGGGCAAAGTAGCAGCCTACAGAGGGTCTTGCGCCCCAAGGAGAAGGAGGGAGGGCTAGGCTGAAGACTGCCATTTACCATGCCCCAGCAGTGTCTGGACGGCTAAAAGGAGAAAGAGTTGAAGCCAGGACTGCTGCAGATCGCCTTTTTGGGGGTGGTAGAGGATGTGGCCGTGCGCTCAATGGTTAGTTTCACTGAGGCCGAACTGCTAAGGGGGTTGTGCTCTGCCCAGATGGAGGCAACTGCCTTAGCAGGAGCCCTACTGCAGAAGGCGGCGGCTACAAAAGGCAAAGTGAGGCCATTAAAGGCAATGTTGGAGGAGGTGGGGGCCCAACTTGATAGTTTGAGGAAGGAGACTGCAGGATGGAAGAAGACCGCACGAAGTGCGTGCGTTAGGGGGTTGGAAGAGGCCTAGAAGGCCAAGAAGATAGAGGTGTTGGCGGTGGTGCAGAGCAATGTTGCCGATCGTGCCCATGCTGAGTTGCTCGCTACCAAGTTAGAGCTGGAGACAGAACGCCGCAAGGTGGTGTCCCTCGAGTTCTAGCTGGCTGACGAGCAGAGGAAGCTGGAAGAGGCCCAGAAAGCCTGCACCGTCGCCAACGAATGGTGGGAAGAGGCCTTGACCTGCAACGAAGATCTTCGTGCTCAATCGATCAAAGAAAAAGGCGAAGCGGATTTGAAGATCGCTGAGCTGAAAAGGACGTTGGCAGACGAGCGAGTCAAATCAATGGAGGAGAAGGCGAGGTTGGAGAAGGCTCTAGAGGAAGAAAAGACCAAGTTAGCCTTTGAGAGGGCAGCATACCCCGACTTATGTGTCGCAGCAGTAGAGCAGTTTAAGGGGTTTGCTGACTTCCAGATGGTTATCAAAGCTGTGATCGCCAACAACTTGGCAAGAAAGGGGTCTGGGGGGGCTGGCCCGTCAGGGGCGACCGCTGGGAGCAGGAGTGAAGAAGAAGTGATCCAGAGTTTCTAGCGGTCAGACTTTTACAAACATGAGATGGTTGAGTTCTAGGATAGCGGCTGGAAAATGTTTAAACACAAAGCAGAAAAATTGTTCCCAGACTTGGACTTCAGCAATGTGAAGATAGACGAGGACGACGTGGCCCAGACCCCCCTAAATGAGGGCGTGGACGAAGAGGAGCTTGTCTCAAGTGAAGATGAGTGACTGGTGTGGACAAAATTTGTAAATAGAATTTTGGTTTTTGTTGTTGTTTTTTTTTTTTTTTTTTTTTTTTTTTTTTTTTTTTGTAATTGCTGTAGTAAACTTATGTATAAGTTTGTGAATGAATAAAATTATGAGTTGTGTTTGTCACATTGTGGTCTTGATTTTTTGTAAATCTGAAAAAGGATGAGGATGGTTATTCAAATAAGGTTTCTGTACAAATAAAATGTGAGAATGTCAAAAACGCGAAGTTGCAAATCACAACCCAGTAGGGAGCCAGTCTGGCTTGTAAAACATTGAACTGTAAGGGTCCCAAAAAGTGAAGTTTTAAATCAAGTTGTAAGAGTGTTGATAAATGAAAGGTTAAGTTGGGAAATGAAAGTTAAAAGATGTAAAGAGTGTTAAGAGGCGTAAAAACATGGACCTGGAATTTGACTAAGTATGGCAACTATGCCATAATCATAAAGTTTGCAAGAATGGCCTTGGCCGAGCTATTCATTCGTGCTCAATTTAGGTTGAGCCATGATTAACTCAGTCTGGCTGACTCTTCAAGTGACTCAGTCTGGCTGAGCTCCTCATGCTCAGTCTGGCTGAGGCTTTATGTAACTCAGTCTGGCTGAGCTCTTCATGCTCAGTCTGGTTGAGGCTTTAAGTAACTCAGTCTGGCTGAGGCTTTTCATGCTCAGTCTGGCTGAGGCTCTAAGTAACTCAATCTGGCTGAGATCTTCATGCTCAGTCTGGCTGAGGCTTAAGTGACTCAGTCTGGCTGAGCTCTTCATGCTCAGTCTGGCTAAGGCTTTTCATGCTTAGTCTGGCTGAGGCCCTAGCTGAATGCTGCAATCAGGACGTTATTTGAAATACCACACAGATAGTTGAGATGTAAGATTGTTGTTATTTAAAGTATAGCCCATTTGATCAGAAATTTACATCATGTGAGAGAAGAACAAGAACATTCAAGTGTGTGGATTGTCAAAAGGAAAATACAACTAATCAATACAAAAATAGGGCTTTATTGAAAATAACGCTTCAAGTGCTCGGCGTTCCACGGGTGGGGGAGATCTCGACCTTCCATGTCCTAAAGTCGGTAAGTGCCCGGACGAGGTATGGCCTTAACAACGTAAGGTCCCTCCCATTTGGCTGCCAGCTTGCCCTCAGCTGGGTTTTTGGTGGCAAGAGTTGTTTCACAAGGTCCCCCACAGCGAACTCTCTCGGTCTGACTTTGCGGTTGTAGTGTGTTCTCATTTTCTGTTGATATAAGGCCCGCCTGACAGCAGTGGCCTCTTGGAGCTCTTCAATTAGGTCTAGGTCTGCCGACGTAGCTCTTCAGTGAGTTCTGGATTCGGGTGTAGAACCCTCGGGGTAGGCAGACCGATTTCCACTGGGATGATCGCCTCAGCACCGTATGTTAAGCGAAAATGGGTCTCCCCAGTGGGGGTTCGCGCGGTAGTGCTGTAGGCCCAGAGTACATTTGGTAATTCCTCTGCCCAGAGTCCCTTAGCAGCTTCCAGCTTAGTTTTGATGATTTTCAGAAGAGAACGGTTGGTAACCTCAACTTGGACGTTGGCTTGGGGATGACCTGGGGAAGAGAAACATGGTTGGATTTGAAGTTCCGCACAGAATTTCCTGAACTTGGCATTGTCAAATTGTTTGCCGTTGTCAGAGACGATGGCTTGAGGGATGCCAAATCGGCACACGATCGACTGTTAGATGAATCTGATTGTGTTCCGCTCAGTAATTGTGGCAAGGGGTTCTGCCTCCACCCACTTAGTGAAGTAATCAATGGCGACGATTGCAAATTTGGTCTGGCCTCGGCCAGTGGGCAAAGGGCCAACTAGGTCGACCCCCCATTTAGTGAATGGGTAAGGATTGCAAAGTGTGATTAACTTTGTAGGAGGAGCATGGGGGATATTGGCGAAACGTTGACACTTATCACATTTAAGCACGAAGTCAGCCGCGTCTTGATTGAGAGTAGGCTAAAAATAACCAGTGCGAAGTATCTTGTGGGCTAGTGACCTGGCACCCGAATGATTACCACATATACCCTCATGGACTTCCCTCATCACGTAGGTCGTTTGAGCTGGATTGAGGCATCGCAGATATGGGCGTGAAAAACCACGTTTGTACAAGAGGCCGCTGACAAGAATATAGTTGGACGACTGGGTCCTGACTTTGGCGGCCTACTGTTTGTTGTCTGGCAGTTCCCCCGTTGTCAGAAATAGAAAGATGTCGGCCGCCCATAGAATATGTTCATTTTGGAGGAAGTAGACTTGCTGCTGGTTTGGGGAAATGGCAGGGTGGGCCAGGTACTCGAGGCGGACACCGTGGCTGAGGTCTGACTGGTCTACAGAAGCTAACTGAGCCATTTCATCTACCTTAGAGTTTTCCGTCGGAGGTATGTGCTTGATGTGGAAATTATTGAAGAGGCGAGCGAGAGGGAGTGCAATATCCCTATAAGCCTGCATGGTGTCTTCCTTGGCATCGAATTCCCTCGTGATTTGTTCGACAATGAGCTGGGAATCACTGAACACTTGGATATGGCTGACACCAATGTCTCTGGCGAGGCGAAGAGCTGCGATCAATGCCTCATACTCAGCCTCATTATTGCTTGTGTCGAACAAGAAGTGGAGAGCACATTTGAAATAACCACCCTCAGGGGTGGTGAGGATAAGACCTGCCCCACTGCCTTCTTTGCGGGATGATCCGTCGACGTTGAGGGTCCAAGAGTGGGGGTCTTCTGTCTCGGTAGGAGGTGGCGAGGGCGGAGGAACTATGGTCGGAGTGGGATTAGTGAATTTCAGGATGAAATCGGCAACAACCTGCCCTTTAATCACCGTTCGAGGCCGGTAGGAGATGTCAAATTGGCTGAGCTCGACCGACCATTGCATAAGTCTGCCGGAAAGCTTTGGTTGTTGCATCATCTTCTTCAAGGGTTGGTCAGTGAGGACCACTATGGAAAGGGCTTGGAAGTAAGGACGGAGTCGTCTTGAGGCGGTGACCAAGGCCAAGGACATTTTTTCTAACAATGGGTAATTCTGTTCTGCGCCCCTGAGAGCCCGGCTAATGTAATAAACCGAGCGCTAAACTGACCCATCCTCCTTGATGAGGGCCGTACTGACTGCGGTGTTTGATACGGCTAAATAGAGAAAAAGGGGCTCACACGTGAGCGCTTGGGAAAGTAAGGGGGGGTTGGCCATGCATTGCTTCAATTGTTGGAAAGCCTCTTTGGACTCGGTCATCCACTCGAAAGTCTGCCGAAGAACTTTGAAGAAGGGGAGACACTTGTCCGTTGCGTGGGAAATGAACCGGTTGAGAGCGGCGACTCTGCCAGTAAGTCTCTGAACCTCCTTAACTGTTCTGGGTGACTGTATTTCTATCAGGGCCTTGATCTTTTCGGGGTTAGCTTCGATGCCCCGTTGACTGACCATGAATCCCAAGAACTTCCTAGATCCTACGCCGAAGGCGCATTTCTCTGGATTAAGCTTCATTTGATACTTTCGTAAGGTGCCGAAGGTCTCTCGCTGGTCGGCTAGATGATCAAAGGAGAGTTTGCTCTTGACTAGCATGTCATCGACGTATACTTCCATGCTACCGCCTATCTGATGATGAAAGACGGCGTTCACCAACCGTTGGTAAGTGGCTCCGGCATTTTTCAACCCAAATGGCATGACACGGTAATGGTAGGTTCCCCGGTCGGTGATGAAGGAAGTGTGTTCCCGGTCAGACGGGTGCATCAGAATTTGGTTGTACCCAGAGAAGGCATCCATGAAGCTAAGCATTTGATGGCCGGCCATGATGTCAACAAGCAGATCTATGCGAGGAAGGGGATAACTGTCCTTGGGGCAAGCTCGGTTGAGGTCGGAGTAGTCGACACAGAGTCGCCATTTACCGTTGTTCTTTCAGACCAGGACCACGTTTGACAACCATCTAGGGTAGTCCATGTTTTTGATAAATTGTGTCTCAAGAAGCTTATCTACTTCAGCAGCGATAAGAGTATTGCTCTCCAGATGAAAGATGCGCTTCTTCTGGCGGAAGGGTCAGAAATGGGGTTCAATGCTGAGACGATGGGTGATGAAGGAGGGGTCAATACCCGGCATTTCGGAGTGGGTCCAGGCAAATACATTCTTGTGTTTAATCAAGAGGGCGGTACGGTCGGCCTTGGCTTGGGAAGATAGTTGGCTGCCGATCTTGGCAGTTTTTGCTGGGTTGGTGGGATCGATGAGGACCTCGACAAGCTCTTCCACTGGTTCCCCTCTGACCAGCTTGTCCTTGTCTCTGACGTCGAGTCCTTCAACGATCATGGCCTCCTTGAGCTTGGCCTCTTTAAGTGAGGTGACATAACATTCTCTGGCCACAGTCTACTCTCCCCTCACTGTGCCGACCCCAAGGTCGGTGGGAAATTTGATGGCAAGATGGAAAGTGGATGTGATAGCTTGGAAAGCATTTAGGGTGGTACGACCAAGGATGATGTTGTAAGCAGAGGGGCAGTCGACGACAAGGAAGGTGAGTAACTTTGTGGTTTGGTGTGGGTATTCGCCGATTGTGATGGGAAGATCAATGGAGCCAATGGAGGTCACCCAATCCCCAGTGAAACCGACCAATGGGGTTTGGAGAGGAGACAGACTTTCTTCCCTGACCTTGAACTGGCGAAAGGCATTTAGGAAGATGATGTCTGAAGAACTGCCATTGTCGACGAGAACCCGTCTGACTTTGTAGTTGGAGAGGACGACAGAGATGGCGAGAGGGTCGTCATGAGGGTAATGGATGCCTGTGCAGTCGGCTTCCGTGAAGATGATGGGCTCCATCCACTGCTTGGGCTATTTGGGAAGGGCGGTCCAATGTGGCAACTTCTTTGTCTGAGCCTTGCCTTATTTTTCGAAGTTCTGCCTGCTGAGCCGAGCGGGACGGTCCTCCACAAGCAAGCCTGCAGCAATAACTCTGATTTCTTCAACAGGTGGGGCGGGGTTACCTTGCGCCCGAGGTTGCTGTAGAGGGCGATCATGACCTTGGTTGGGTTGTGGTGGTTGCCGTGGAGGGGTGCGCCGGCGGTTGTTTCTGACGGGTTCAGTCCTTTACCTCTGCTGAGGGTGAGCTTCCGTGAACCGACTGAGACGTCCTTGACGTATCAAGCCCTCGACCTGGTCTTTGAGGTTAACACACTCCTCGGTGTTATGGCCATGGTCCTGGTGAAAGCGGCAGTATTTGGACTGGTCTCACTGGTTAGAAGGAGACCGCGACGGTTGGGGCCACTTTAGGGGATAATCTCATTGAATCTGGTTTAAGACTTGTTCCATGGGGGGGTTGAGAGGGGTGTATCGTTCGAACCGGCCGGGTGGTCGGGTTGGCGCCGACTAGTCGGCTCGGGGTTTTAGGTCAGTATACTGAGATGTTTGGTGAGTGTACTGGGTGTTTCTGGTTTCTGAGTTTTTTCTTTTCTCTCTAGGGGTCGGGTTTTTGGCTATAAGGTCTTGTGGGACGGCTAGGGAATCTTTGGCGTTCATGTATTTCTAGGCTTTGGAAAGTAGGGTTGCCATGGAGGTCGGGGGGTTTTTAGAGAGGGAGAAAAGGAAATCAGATGATCGTAGGCCGGCCATGAACGCCGTAAGGATGACCTTGTCATCGTTTTCCGCTACCTGCAGGGCTTCGGTGTTGAAGCGAGTGACAAAGCTACGCAGCGACTCCCCCTCGGTCTGACGAATGTTGAGGAGTTGGGTTGCCGGATGCCGCTGGTGCTGGGCCCCAATAAAGTGGCTGAAAAAGGAGTCACTGAGGTGCTGGAAAGTGGAAACAGAGTCTGCTGGCAGTTGACTAAACCAAAGGCGAGCAGACCTCTTGAGTGTTACGGGGAAAGCCCGACACATGATTTCATCATGGAATGCATGGAGGATCATGAGGGTTCTGTAGGTCTCCAAGTGATTGACTGGGTCCGTTGTATCGTCAAAAGAGTCGATGGTAGGCATTTTGAACTTAGGCGGTAGAGGTTTGTCCCGGATGGAGGTAACGAATGGTGAGTTGGCTGTGGTGGATGGTTTATTCGGTATGTTATGCATGACTCTTTGGAGCTGGAGCTTCATGGCTCAGAGTTCTGCATCCCAGAGAGGTATGTTGTCACCACCGGAAGGCAGCGGAGGTTGGACGCTACTGGCCTCTCCTTCGGGGGTTGGTACCGGGACCGATGGATGCGGGGCCCGAGGTGGAGGGTTTATATATGGGGGAGGGGGTCGGAAGCCTTCCAAGTTGGGTGGATGGGGCTGTTGGATAGTATGGCTCAGAGCTCGTTCTTGGTTGGGTGGAATATCTGGAGGTGGTGGTGGAGGCATAGGAAGGTTTCTTTGGAGTAGAGCATTAATCAAGGCTTGGTTTTGCTCGGGCAGGCGGTTAATGCTATTGGTAAGCTCGGTGAAATACTGTGGTGGGTTGTTTGGACTGGGAGGATCGACTTAGTGATCGGCAACATTGTGGTGAGAAGCCATGGATCTAGTTGTGACCATACACCTTTGCAGGTGGTAGGAAAGGGTTATTGGGGAAGGGTCTCCGGCAACAATGAGCATAATTGGCACGCGGAGCAAAAGGTTTCCCACAGACGGCGCCAACTGATGATGCAGTTCGTTCTAGATGGAAAGGGTTAGACTGATCCACGCTCCTCTAACCTGTGTTCGAATGACCAAGCCCACCAGAAGACCTGCACAAGAGTTCAACGGGGAATGGGGAGTCCCCCAGCGAACCCTCCGACGAGCAAGTTGGAAGGAGAGGTGGAATGTAGAGATAGATTAGAGATAGAAAGCTTAACCTTCTTCTTGTCTTTGACGTCTGCTTATATCCTCTAGTAATCATTTTGTTGTCCCTTCCGACCTGTTGCCATGGCCAAAAGTCTATGCTCTAGCTTGCCTTGTTCATGGTGAGGCCGTTCTGATGGGGAGGGCTTATCGCAATAAATGCTGTAAGGGCCTTCATTAATGGCTGATGTGCAGTGTAATAACTTTGCAGGATATTTGTCTGCTTATGTGGCTTGTCCTTCACCTGCCACGTGTCTGAGTGTCATTGGTTCTTAATGCTATGTTGAGTTCCAGCCACGTTGGGCCTCATTAGTTGAATTATGTATTGGATCCTAAGTGATGGGCTTGGGTTGTTTATAGTGGGCTATAGCCTTTATGGGCTTACCCATGTCAATTGTAATTGTCATTGAGTTCTTTATGAGCTACAATAGCTCTTTCACGGTTCTAGCTTAGGGAAATTTTTTATGCAAAATGCAATGTCATGAAAGTAAATGCAGGATCAAACTCTCACTTTAACCAAAATCTTTAGGTTCTTTTTTTATAATAGTGTTAAGAATACTAAACAAACGGAATTAAAAAGAAGAAAAAAAAGAAAGAAAGACTAATAAATATATCAATAAATATACGATGTGCCTCATTACTTGCATGAGGATCACTTTGCAGTTTATTTTTTAAGGTTATAGAAAACATTAAAAATGTTTAGGTTTGTAAAATTATGTTTGGTATATAAATATTTAAAAATTTTGTTTTGAAAACAAATGAAAAGAGGTTACTAGACAGATAAAGATGATGGCTGTAGATGGTTGTTGGCCACAGAAGGTGGTGGTCAAAAGTGGCTGCTACTGATGGGGTGTAGTCAGTGGTGGTTAGAGGTAGTTGCTAACCACGAGTAGTGTCCGAAAGTGATTATTGATGGTTGGAGATAGTGGCTGGTTGGCCACCTAAAGTGATTTTCAACCAGAGATGGTGACTGAAGGTGGTTACAATTGGTAGGAGGTAGTTGGCGGCTAAGGGAGGTGATGGTCGAAGGTGGTTGGGTAAGCAGGTCATCGATGATTGTAGTCAGTGATAAGTAATGATTGTAGTCAGTGATAAGCAATGATTGATAGGAGAAAAAGAAAAATGAAATAACAAAATAAAATAAAATTAAACAAGTGAAATTAACTTCTTCTTCTTTTTCTTTTAATTTTTTTAAAAATTTTATAAAATTTTAAAAATGAAAGTAGAAACTAAACAAATTTTTATTTAAAATTTTTAACATTTTTATAAATATAAATATAAATGTTACTAAATAGACCTTTTGATATTGGGATATTTACCAATAAATTTCATCTCACAAACAAGTACTCCAATTAGTCCCAAGTTTTTTGTTAAGTTCTATTAGTGGAGAGTTTCTTTCCGTGTGATCCTATTTTTTATTTTGGTATTATTTCGGTAGACAATTATACCCCTTTATTAATGTGACATGTATGATGTGATACTCCAAAAAAATTAAAAACTCCTTAGTGTGCTTTTTCAAAATTTGATAATGTGATTGGTATGATGTGATACTCCAAAACTTTTACTCTAAAAAAATAATTCCTCCTGAGTGTATTTTTTCAAATAGTACTATATTGTCAATGAGTACTATATTGACCAATAAGTCTCATATTTTGGATTTATAATTCATATAATATTATATATATATATTTTTTTTGTGATCCATTTAGCCCTTTTGAATGTGTAATGACTTATTTTTCTGCCACATTAGAGTGCCATATTTAGAAAAAAGTACACTAAAGAGTTTTTTAATGTCACATTATACCCGTCATGTTAGAATGTCACATTTGAAAAAAATATACTAAAGAGTTTTTAATTCTTTTAGAGTGTCACATCATACCCGTCACGTTAGAGTGTTACTTGCCACGTTTGGAAAAAGTACACTAAGAAATTTTTAATTTTTTTTAGAGTTTCACATCATACCTGTCACGTTGTCAAATGTGATAGTGGCAGTTACGACGTGGCACTTCAAAAAAATAAAAATTTCTTAGTGTACTTTTCTCAAACATGACAACGTGACATGTATAATGTGACACTTTAAAAAAAATAAGAACTAAGGAGCTTTTAATTTTTTTTAGAATGTCACATCATACCCGTCATGTTATCACATTTGGCAAAAGTACAATAAGAAGTTTTTATTTTTTTTGGAATAAAAGTTTTGGAATGTCACATCATACCTGTTACGTTGTCATATTTAGAAAAAGTACAATATGGAGTTTTTAATTTTTTTGGAGTGTCACACTAATACCTGTCACATTAGAATATCACATCATACATGTCACATTAATAAAAAGGTATAGTTGTTCACCAAAACGCTATCAAAATAAAAAATAGGATCAAACCGAGAGAAACCTTCCACTAATAGAACTTAACAGATCAATAGAAAAAACTTGGGACTAATTGACGTACTTATTTGTGAAATGAGATTTATTGGTAAATATCCCAAAACACTCCAATGATGTGACACTCCAAAAAAATTAAAACCTCCTTCGTGTACTTTTTCTAAATGTAACAAGGTAACGGGTATGATGTGACACTTCAAAACTTTTACTCTAATTTTTTTTTTCTTTAGTGTACTTTTTCAAATGTGACAGTGGCATGTATGATGTGACACTTCAAAAAAATAAAAACTTCTTAGTGTACTTTTTTCAAACGTGACAACGTGACAGGTATGATGTGACACTTCAAAAAAAATAAAAATTTCTTAGTGTACTTTTCTCAAACATGACAACGTAACAAGTATAATGTGACACTCCAAAAAAAGTTAAAAACTTCCTAGTGTACTGTCACGCCCTAAAATTTGGACAATTAAATATTAAATTAGGACTAAACCCTAATCGATATTCCATCACCCAAATCCTAAGGGTGAAACAAAAAACTAAATGTTCTCATCTCCATAAGGTTTAAATAAATTTCAATGCTCAAAAAAATTACAAGGGGCAAAAAAAATTAACAAAACGCCAACCAAACCATCCATCTTAAATTCATGACTATCTAATACATTCAATATTAAAGTAGCAAGAAATAGTCAAAATAACTTAAATAAAGTAAAGTTAGAAAATAACCCACAATGTCAAATTATCAAAATACTAAGGTCATAAAAAAAAACAATAAATACGTAAATTAATATCAACCATAAACTCAATAAAACAAAAGAAGTCCAAGAGAGATGTCTTACAACCGTAGTTATTTCTCCTCACCACTGTAGTCCCAACTAATCCTGAAAAGGAAACTTGACTGCGCTCAAACAGAATGCACCCGAGATGCTAAAAGACAAAACGGGTTAGTATACAAGTATACTGGTATGAGTACAAGATTTGACATCCACGTGTCCACCAGACACAAATAAAAGTACATTTAATTCTTGCTACGGGACAAGACAAGTAGTTTCACCCGTACTAAGACAAATGGATAGTTTCTCAAGATACGATGATATTCTTACCCGTACATAACTAAATATATATTGGGTATATAAAAAAAATAATGAAAATACAAATAAATATGGTAGGTCAGCTCTGTATAAAAAAGTTAGTAAAACCCACAATTCTATAAAAAATAAAGTTAGTATAATTTAATCATAAGTAAATTGTTGAAGAAGTATAAAAATGCACTGTTTCATACTTAAATCATTCGAATTGATCAAAATTTAAAGAATAAAAGTTGTACAAAAACCAATTTCCTAAAAGACAAAGCGATCGAATTTAGTAGAAACTAAACAGGTTAAGAGAAAAACTTTTAATAAAAGAACCTCTATGAAATTCGATCGAAAAATCTGGAACTGAAAATAAAAAGAAACTGCCCTAAGATATTTTTTTCAAAAAAGTTCAAAACACAAAAATTGTTCAAAATAATGTTTTACTTTAGTTTACGCAAAATCAATAAAAATGTGCTATTTTTGTGAGTAAAAACAGTATCTAAAATTTATATTACTAAAATGAATAAAAATTATTGTAACTAAGATCATCTGATTATAAATTCTAATCGATCTTTTTAGTAAAAAGTTAAAATACAAAAGTTGTCTAGAATTACATATACATGTCGCTGTCCAAATTTCGTAATTTATTGAGGTCGTTTACTATTTTCAAAATGTACAAATCAAAACAATTCAAATTATATCAATAAGTTCATATTTATTTCTTTATACCTTAACTCCACCACTTCAGCCCATCACTTCCGACTTATACATATATTCCATGTGCCTCCTGTATACCTAACACCGCTCCGAAGCCAAACTTGCAAGGAAATATCGTTCTGAGTTTGACCTATACTCCCCGGACTGTTAGCATATATGTATGCGCATAAATCAAAGCACTCATCTAATCCTGAGAACGATGCAGCAATATATATACACACAACCTCCCATCTACTCATGAAAACAAACATAACAATACCGAGTCTAAGCCATTCAAATAAATTTTATAATTCTCACTTGTTTTTTTTATACACCTTTTCTCACTAACACTCAAATAAACAACATTCCAGGGAGTCATGGTGAAATATTCAGAATTTATCCATGGGTTCCTAATTTATTTTAATTTATCTATCCATGAGTGTGATTACATCCATAAAATAAATATATATAAAAATCCTAAACTTTATATACACAATTAATCAAAATAATTGAAATCAATTCATCATCTTTATACAAATACAATATCAAATCAACATCAAATAAATAAAAATACCTAAATAATAATAAAAAATAAACATAAATCAAGAAAAATGAATTTTACACTCACAATTATTTTTTAAAAATCAAGAAAATACTTAAAAAATTAATAAAATCACCAAAATAAAATCATAACCCTTTCTTTTCTTCCCTCTCCCGTCGTCTCTCTGTTCTCTCTCTCAAAGCTTGCACTTGGTTTTGATTAATCTCTCTCGGCTATGTGCGAGCCCTCTTTCTTGCTTGGATTGGCTGCTCTTTTTTTTTTTTTAATTATTTATTATTTATTATTTATTATGTTAGTGAGCTTCTAATGCTTATGAGCTAATTGACATTTATATTATATTTTACAAATACAACATATATAAATATAAATATCCTATATAAAATTAATATATATATATATAAATATAAATATATATAAATATTTAAATTAATTACATACAATTAAATATTATATTAAATTAATTAAATATCACGTTAAATTCTCATGTAATCAAAGTACTCATTTATTCCTGAAAACGAGACAACAATATATATACACAACATCTCATCTACTCATGAAAACAACAGATAACATTGCCGAGCCTAAGGCATTCAAATAAATCTCATAATCCTTACTTTTTTTTATACACTTTTTCTCACCAACACTCAAATAAATAACAATCCAAGGAGTCATGGTAGACTATTCGGAATTTATCTATGAGTTTCTAATTTATTTTAATTCAATATTCATGAGTGTGATTACATCCATAAAATAAATATATATAAAAATCTTAAATCTTATATACACAACTATTCAAAATAATTAAAATCAATTCATCATCTTCATACAAATACAATATCAAACCAACATCAAATAAATAAAAATACTTAAATAATAACAACAAAATAAATATAAATCAAGAAAAGTAAATTTTACGCTCATAATTATTTTTTAAAGATAAAAAAAATACTTAAGAAATTAATAAAGCCACAAAAACAAAACCTTAATCCTTCCTTTTATCATATCTCCCACCGGCTCTCTGTTCTCTCTCGCTCACAGCTTGCACTTGGTTTTGATTAATCTCTCTCGGCTGTGTACGAGCCCTCTTTCATTCTTGGTTTGGTTTCTTTTTCTTTTTATATATTTATTTTATTTTATTTTTCTTAGTGAGCCTCTAATGCTTATGACGTAATTGACATTTATATTATATTATATTATATAAATACAGCATATATAAATATAAATATTCTATATAAAATATAAATATAATTAAATATCAAATTAAATTAATTACAGATCACATTAAATTTTTATGTATTCACGCAATTAATAAAACTAAAAATAAAATAAAATAGTAATAATAAAAAATAAATAATGACTTAAGAAAAATTAGAATCGCTACATGTACTTTTTCCAACCGTGGCATGTGACGCTCTAACGTGACGGGTATAATGTGGTACTCTCACATAGTTAAAAACTCTTTAGTGTACTTTTTCTAAAATGTGACGCTCTAACGTGACGGGTATGATTTGACACTACAAAATTCTTTAGTGTATTTTTTCTAAATGTGACACTCCAATATAACGGACAAATGAGTCATTATACATTAAAAATAACTAAATAAATCACACACAAAAAAAAAAAACAATATAATATTATATAAATTGAAAATTTAAAATATGAGATTTATTAGTCCATCTCCCTTTAATATTTTATTTAGGTAAGTTGTCTAAAAAAAAATTGTGAACAAAGGCATCGAGCAAAAAAAACAAGAGGCATTGCTTTTTCCCACCTGAATAGATCATGGTGAATATATCTCAACTGTGACGTCGGATCCTCTAGAGTGATCCTGTGAAGTGATCCTCTAGAGTGATCCTTCGTGGAGCGACACGTGTCCCATTAACGGAACCAATGGCTGAGATGATGCCTAGACAAAACGATGTCGTTTTGGTACAAAAAAAAAAATTCAGAATTTGCAGATTTGCAGATCGAGAGAGAGGATGAAGAAGAAGAAGCCATTGATGGGGTCTTCAAGGTTTCTTGGGAAGTAACAGCATGAGAGAAAGAACACAGTTATATATAGATTTCCATGGATGAAATTGTTGCAAACCCATTACAGAGGCGTCCGGATCCTCACAAGACGAAACCATCCAGGAGGAGAGAGAAGAGCTTATGGTTTCACCCACTGGTGGAATCCCAACTTCCAGAACAGCCCATTTTCTCAAACCCACAGTAGATTCCATTAGAGCTGTTCCTTCTCTTTCTTTATCCTCCAAACCCACCATTTCTGATTTCAAGAAAACCCAGTTCCTGGATCGGCGATACCCAGCTGAAAAATGGAAGACGTGGGTGGATCGCTTACTTCCTCTGCACCACCATACATGGAAGAAAGTAGGTATATATGAAGCAATCTTGGGTTCTACTTACAACATCCACTTTCTTCTTACTCATCCGCTTTCTCGATCTGCAAATCTGCAAATTTTGAATTTTTTTTTTGGTACCAAAACGACGTCGTTTTGTCTAGGCATCATCTCAGCCATTAGTTCCGTTCATGGGACACGTGTCGCTCCATGAAAGATCACTCTAGAGGATCACTTCACAGGATCACTCTAGAGGATCCGGACGCATAAATGAGAGCTGAATCAAACCATTCAATACATTCCATTCCAAGTTAAAAGAAAAATTAAGCAAACAAGAATGTCCTCTTTTGATATAAGGTATGCTATCCTCCTTGTGATAAACATGGTGAAATCACAAGCAAGCATGCCATAGGATTGGAATCCATTTGGTATCGACAGTCATCTCAACTGGTCCAAGTTTTCGCTTCTCGTCGTTCTTTGCACTCTCTTCTCCTTCACCTCTATTAGAGTCCCTCTTGCTTGTCCACTTAATCTATGGCACATACATGTCAAATTTGGGGAGTTTTCGAACACTCTTGCTGTGTTGTTTGTGTCCTCACTTGTCTTTCCACAGTTGCTCTTCTGGTATGCCTATCCCATTATCATATCAATTTCTTTGTGTTCTTCTTGGGTTTTCAATATGTTCAAGAGCTTTGTGCAATGGGCAAAAGCTACTCTTTCTGCTATTCCTGATTTAAACGTATTCATAAGCGCAACAGAGACTCATGGAGCAAACTTGGAACAAGAGCATGTATGATTTTGAAGATGGAGCTGTACAAGAGTATCCACCATTAATATGTTGAAGTAATCATCCTTGTTCTTGTAGTATTACAAACTCTGTTTGAAGAAAGTTTTCATAGGGAAAAAGTTAAAGAACACATAAACTAATCATAAAATTAGATATAACTCTCTCACATTAGGTCCAACTCATGTGAAACAGTTATTTCATGTTTTGTGATTGGTCTATGTGTAAGTAGAAGCACTGTTTCATATATGGTAGTATGTTCTTTCAGCCTTTGATTGTCTTAGGAAAATTGTACTAATATTCACTTTACTTTGTTCTGAGTGTTAATTTAGTCTCTATAATTTAAATTGTGTCAATTTTGTTTCGAAAAATTCAATTATATCTAGTTGGTCCAATTGCTAATACCCCTCAAGATTTTTTTAGTGAAGTTGAGCACTTGAGCTACCATTTTTATGGGTAAAATTGTAATTTCACTCAATTCAACTCAACGATTAAATTCAATTTAAATTAACTTATTCAAAAATAATATGAATGTGTATATATATATACTGAGAGAGAGAGAGAGAGAGAGAGAGAGAGAGAGAGAGAGAGAGGAGTTAGTATGAGAAGTCGGAAAAGGAAAGGACAAAGGTGGCAATAGGCTAGGGGAAATGAAGGAAGGTGGGAGCAGAACTAGATGAAGGGAAATGTGGATATATGGGGATGGCGGTGGCAGTTGGAGAGGGGTGTTTGGGTTGGGTGACGTCGGCGGCTAGTTGTTAGTAGGAGTTAGATGATTTGATGGACGTAATAAGCAGTGCTTGGGTGGTGATATCTAGTGATTGGGGGTTTGGTGGAGGTGGTTGTGAGTTTATAATTTGCTTATAGAAATAGGCCAAGTTTGGTATATGTGTCGTAACTTTTACACATAATTTGCTTATAAGTAGGATTGTAAAAATAAATTAAATTACTTAACCTTGATTCATGTTCAACTTATTAAAAAAAAAAAATTTAGATTAACTTATTATGTAAATAAGTAAAAGTTGAACATATTTCAAAAGTCGTTAGAGTTGTTAGGTTAAACTAAACAATTTATTACTCTGCTCGGTTAAATTATATACATTATAAAAAAAAAAATCAAGTTATTTAAGCTTAAATCATAATTAATTCAGACTTAAAAGATAAATTAGCCAAATTTAAATATATTTTAAAATTCATTGAGTTTTTAAATTAAAAAAAAAAATTGCCCCTATATTGGCCCAGATTTTTCACCTTTATGTCTGTTAAACAATTGTCTATGCATGTGTAATTAAATGAAGATAGGGTTCAGATCCCTGTTCCCATTTCCTATTCCTCGTCCTCGTCCCGTTCTTCATAAGCTGCCACGTGTCCATTGATAAATGTTAATTTCACACTGATTAACCTCTTAACCAACAACAAAGACACATCCCTCCAAATATAGAAACTCTAATGACATAGCAAATAAAAAAAAAAAACACAAGACACAAATATCACTATAACAGTGGAACCCACCCTCAATTAGAACTCTTAAAACTCTTTTATTAAAATTCTGAAACATTTTTGGTCAACAAAATCTCTTTACGACGGAACGATCTTCCTTCTCCTCCCATTTCTATTTTCAGGCCAAGTTTGGCAGCCTTAGAAAAATCTAAAAAGTCAAAAAGTTATCTAAAAAGTTAAAAAGTTATCACTATTCACCAAAAAAATATTAAAAAATTAATATATAAACATGAATACAAATCAAACGTCCAGCCCAAATGATGATTGACGTGATGCTGTCAGTCGCTGATAGCATAAAAAAAAAAAATTTGTAGTAGAATATTAACTAAATTACATGGTAAAGTTGGGCCCGTGGGGGCCCACCACGGGTCCCATTTTAATAATCTAAATCATTTAATATGTAGAACTCGTCTAGTACTAAATGCCTGTAAAAAATCACTTCTATCGGATATCACTAACTACATGATCAAATCAGTTTTGTACAAAAATGGATAGTGTTATTTAGGACAGTTAACAAGAAAAACTAATACGATCAGATAGCTATTGATATCCAATCAATGTGATTTTTTACAAGTATATAGTACTCGACGAGTTCTATACATTGAACGGTTCCGATTAGAAAAACGAGACCCGTGGTGGCCCCTACGGGCCAAACAACACCATCCAATCAAAGACCACAAACTAGACAATATTTCCTCATTTACTCACCCAGCTGGTCCACTGCCAATCCGTACCATATCAAAATCCTCTGAAGTTTTGCCCTTGAAGTGATCCCTGAAGTGTGTTGATAAAATGTAACTAACCAAAACGACGTCATTTTGGTTAGTAATTTCAAAAAATAAAAAATAAAAAATTTGCTTTCATTCAAAATGTAAATCATTTCCTCCAGTATAGCAGAGCTGTGTGGCGAGAGTGCAAAAAAGAGAGAAGAAGATAGAGAGAGAAGAGAGGTGGGAGTGTTGTCCAGCCGTTGCCGCCGTCCAGTCGTCGCCGCCATCGCTGAGGTGTGGGAACATTTCATTCATCCCTTTTAACATTGTACAAATCTATACATATATACCCCAATCTCTGCACTTTATTTTATTTTTATGTACTTTATAATCCTCCCTAGAATTTTTGGACTCAAATTTTTATGTACTTTTGAGGTTTTTGTGTGGTTGCCATTGTGTTACTTCATGGAAGATTGAATTTATTATGATTTCTGTTGTAGTTTCTCATGATGATGGATCAAGTTGCTTAATTTCCAAATTTTGTATGAAAATCTTGTTAATTTTATAATATAAAGATTTATTGATTAGCTCCAAACTTGTAGAGTTGATTGTTTCTGGTACCTCATTCTGTTATTAAATTTGAAATTCAGTTTTTTTTTTGTTTTTGCATTGTTCTGGCTTAGCAAGAGGACTGGCCCCTTACTCAGATTGAGAAAGATGAGCTTCACGATTACTTTGTCAAGAAAATGAAGATCATTTTTTGAGTTGATCATGGTTGTCATGAATTCAGTATATGTATTGTTTAACTATAAGTTTATAACCCTTCTATGCTTTTTGCACATCATTTATAGGATGTGCTTTTGGGCAAACCTTATTTATTTTTTTATTTCATATTAGTAATTTAGATATTATCTTGATCAATATTGTGCAATTGTAGGTTATAGCCATTTGGTTGATTTTCTTACCCCTTTCTTTTTAATTGCTGTGGAGGTGTGGAAACTTGTGGGCATTTTCTTTAATAGGGATGGTCAAAAATAAATGAAAACAAAAAATTAGCTTTAATTGACCTAGATTAAAAATTATCATCATGGTTTATTGTTATGGTTATCACTTTAGTTGATAAGTGATGTTTGTTTTTTAAACATTTGGTGCAGTAAAAAATAATGTATATAAATAGAAGTATCTTACATTTCATTCATCCCTTTATTTTGTTTGTTTTTGTTGTTTAATTTTAATTTTGATTTTGTATGTTCACATGTTGATTATAAGAAAATTAAGGAATTTGTGTTAAATCTGGATCATTTAAAACATAATTTACCATTGAACGGATTTGTGCCCATTTGTTTATATAATCTAATATGATTCAATTCTTGTAGTGTTTTTATTTAGTTTGTGTTATTTTGCAAACATAATTTGTAGTTTTTATGCTAATATTGAGCACTTTTTTTTTTTAAGTGACTTGGCACATTGATATGGAACCTAACAATGTTGAGAATGACGGGGGTGATTGTGATTGGAAGCCTAGAGTTCACATAACATTTGATACAGAAAAAAGAAGCATATAATTTCTATAATGCTTATGGAGGAAGGATGGGGTTTAGTATTAGAAGGGGTTATGTAAACAAGAACAAGGAGGGGCAAATCACTTCAAGGCTATTTGTTTGTAATAAGGAGGGATTTTGGGGTGTAGACAAGCGAGATCCATTAACAAAAAATCCTAGGCAGGAAGTGAGGACTAGTTGTCAAGCCCGACTTATCATTAAGTGGGATAGGAATATTTATAAATTTTTTGTTGGTGAGTTTGTTGAACAACATAATCATATTTTTGTACAACAGAATGTACGCATATGTTACTATCCCAAAGGTATCTGCATCACAGGTAACCGAAATAGATTTAGCCGAAAAATCTGGAATCTGGCTTAATGCTGCATTTGAGCTCATGGGTAATGAAGCTGGTGGAAGGGAGTCGCTTGGGTTCACAAAAGTGGACCAAAAAAATTATTTGAGAACGAAGAGGCAAAAGAGTTTAGTATATGGGGAGGCAGGTAGCATTTTGTTGGATATGAAATATTGAACACACGTCAATATCGTCAATATCGTAGCGTTGAATTTTTTTGTTGGATATGTAATATTGAACATTTTTCATGTGAATGTAGAAATTTGTGAAATTTGTAAACTTCTTTTGTTGGATATGTAATATTGAAGACTTGGTAGATTGTACTGAAATTTGAATGTTGAAATGACCTTAAACTTTTTTTATGTCAATGTTGATATGTTGCTGAAATATGTGCTGAAATGGTGCTGAAATTTGTGTTGATATGTTGCTGAAATTTGGTTGAAATGGTGCTTAATTTTGTGCTGATATGTTGCTGAAATTTGGTTGAAATGGTGCTCAAATTTGTGCTGATATGTTGCTGAAATATGTGCTAAAATGGTGCTCAAAGTTGCGCTGATATGTTGCTGAAATTTGGTTGAAATGGTGCTCAAATTTGTACTGATATGTTGCTGAAATTTGTGTTGATATGTTGCTGAAATATGTGCTGAAATGGTTGCTCAAAGTTGTGCTGATATGTTGCTGAAATTTGGTTGAAATGGTGCTCAAATTTGTGCTGATAAGAAGCCCAGGCAGACTCAACTTCACAGCATCAACTATACTTGACATAGCACCACATTTAGGTTATGTTCAAATCTTAGATCTATCAAGTAAAAGTAAACCAAAAGAGAAATGAAAAACATATCATGGGAATCTCATAATAGTTTGATATCAGCAAAAAATAAGTTTATTTGGGCAAGAGACATGATTTCCACTAATTCTCAATAATCATAACCCTTCAATTTGAATAAAATATTATTCCATTTGAATTTCCAAAAATCTGAAAATACATGTTTGGTCATAACAATGGTGATCAATTGAGTGGGACACAAATTTGAGCATCACAAGAGGATATAGATCATTAGAGTGTCCTGATTTACATCTCAGAAATAAGAAGAGGACCACTCTCTTTGTATCCAACACAGTCATCAGCAATGGTCCACTGATATTCACATTATGAATTGATGTGTCATTCCCAAATGAGGATTATGGAGTTTTTTTTTCATGTACTGTAACGCCCTCAAAATAATACATAAATCCCATCATTCAGACATACAGTGATAATAATAATATCAACACCTTTTCATACATTAGAGTAGTTCTTACAACAGTATTATATGGTAACAACAAAAGCAAATGCCCTACGGGCTTACAGCTTTCCAAGTCAACACTTGGTTACACAAAAGAAGAGTATTAACTCTATACAAAAAATAAGCCCTTGGCTTGATGTACATGTAATACAAGCAAAATAAACAAAAAGAGTCTTCAATTCTCATCATCATCTAAGCTATGTCCTTGGAGGTAGCATGCTACCTGTACCTGAAAATGATGTCCCATATAGGGTGAGCCAATGCCCAGTACAGATATGCTAAACATAGTATGAGCAATAACTAAGACATTAGCAATTGATAAATGTTTAATTTCCATAAATCAATTCATAACCCATTTTCATTACAAGACCCACTATGTTCATGTTTCATTTCACTTTCCATTTTTTGTCGATTTCACAATTTACATCAACGGCTCAGAACCTGGCCAACCACTTATATGAGATAGTGACTCATATTAAACGTTTCCCATTTTACAATAGATAAACATACCAGTTGTATCAACATTTCAACAGATAAGCATACAAGTTGTATCCACATCTCAACAGATAAGCATATTAGCTATATCAACACTTCCATAAATAAGCATATGAGCTATATCAACACAATAACTGACAAGCATATGAGCTGTATCAGTGGAGTCCATCCCCTATCTCTTCCCAAACAACATCCGGTTTAGAGGTCCATCCCCCATCTTCCCCTAAACCGTGGAGTATATCTCCTATCTCCTCCCACACACGCAATGTATATACACATAGGGTCATATACACAATCAAACAATACATAACGTTAATGTATTCTATCAACCGTCATACTCTATGACATATCCAATTGATTAGTTTTAGTTTGCCTAATCATCATGCATTGTCTACAACAATCAAAACTACTCTCCACCGGTAGCCCAAGCAATTATTTCTAAACAGACAATAAAAGCTCCAACAGATATAATATCAATGTTTTCAAATGTGAGCGATTAATAAATCCAACTCCACTATTTTACAATATAATGAGCCAATTTCATTATTTCCAACTCAATTCCAAATAACAACAATATTCCCAAATTAATTATACCAATTAATTTATATCACAAATTTGGGCTTTCCACCCCATTTCCCAATATTGACCCAATGGTCTATATTTTAACAACCAACAACAATACCATTATTTTTGAAACCCAAAATACACATTTTAGAATCAAAATAACAAAACCCTCTTTCAACATTTGAAACCCTAAGTCCCAAAATCACCCAACTTCAACACTTTATCAAAACAACCAAAAATCTATGTCAAAGACCATAAGAGTGAGTAGGAATCCCTACCTCAAAAGTTGACACCCAACGAAGAAGATGAAGAAAATGGAAATGCTCCAAATCCCGAGATTCTTGGATCAAAAGATAGCCTTCGACGATCAACAACTTTTTTGTAAAGGCCAAAGGTGAGAAAACAACTCCTACTAGATCAATACCTAGAGAGAAGGCAAGGTTCTAGAGAGAGAGGCTCAACAATGGAGTTTTGGAAAAGTAAGAGAGAGAGAGTGAATGCAAAAGTGATTTGAAAAAGCCTATCTGCCTTTAGATATACGCTGGATCCACTCGAGTGGAAAACACAACGCTTAAGTGTTCAGAACGAAAAACGTGGTCCGCTCGAGCGCAAGGATGCCCGCTCGAGCGCCAAGACACAACCATAAAACACATCCGCTCGAGCGTGAAAAACTAGTCCGCTCGAGCGCAATTTTCCCCCTCCCAGAACTTTTACCAAAAATGTACTAGCCGCTCGAGCGCCAACAAGCCCGCTCGAGCGCGACTCGCTTGAGCGCAAGAAACCCGCTCGAGCATAGAAAACCAACTTGCAGAAGTTTTGCAGGGCACCAAAATACTGGGAGTGTGCAATCTCCACTTGAGCGCTCCACGACCCGCTCGAGCGGAACAACCAAAAACACAGCAACAAGGTTTTGGACCAAGGCTCAACCCACTTGCTCGAAATGAGCCCAACACATCCTAAAACTCAAAGAAATGGAATTAAAGGATGACAACAAGATAGACACAACTGCTAATGTCCACGGAACCAAGTCCGGATCACTATACAACAAGGGGTAAAACCCGGGATCGCTATATGTACCATCAAAGTTAACAAATGGCAACAGGCCATGGAAGTCTATATATGTATACATGGACCATTGTCCTTGATATCTTCCGTAACAACATAAACTAAAAGCACAAGAAACAGTAACATACCATACCAACAATCCAAACTGACAATCCAAACAAACAAACAAACAAAGTCAACAACCAACTTAATTTACACATAATATTTAGTTCACAAAAGGCGTAGTCCAAATCCGAATTTAAATTACACTTAATTTTTAAACAACAAAAGAAGTCCAAATCCAAATAACATTATTACAATGGCGTAGTGCAACTTTTTCCGAAGTTGTCTAATCTCTACAACCATTTGTTTACTTTCTTTCGTAAACTTTGTAACTATCTCTTTCAGCTCATCATTGGATATAATCACTTTGTTGACCAAAGGGTTGATATTACAATTGTCGTCGCTTTCCTCCCTTATCATCTTCAACCATTGATGCTGCTTACGTACAGGCTGCTTATGTACAACCATTGACGCTGCTTACGTACAGGCTTCTTATCCTTCTCTGAGTCATAAAAATATACAGTAAGAAATAACAAGGGCCATTGGATGAAAGGAATTAAGGCACCGTTTGGATGGATGGTTTTCAAACTAGTGGATTCAAGATTAAACTTTTCTAAAAATGTAGGAGAGTTGATTATTATTGATAGACTAAAAAAAACTAATGGGGAAGAAAGATTTGAGTTAGAAGATAAGTATTTTCCTATGATTTTACCCAATTAGAATATGTGCATTGTTATTTCAAATCCATTATAATTTATGTGGGGAAGTGGTTTGGAAATACTCTTCAGATCCTGGAAGACGCCAATGATCCTCAACTAGTCCATCTGAAAAGACACAGACACTCCGGTCGGGAGTGCCAGAATTAGCACTCCGACGGATAAGTCAGTCCTTACACTCAAGATAGCTTGTCTACTAAGTTTTAGCAAAGTGATTATTACATACCTTTCTAAATCTGTAGTTCTTGTATTTATACTCATTTTCTGAGTCTCGGGACCAGAGCCTACTTTTTATTCATTGTTCTTTTGTTTATTCGGATCTACGGATCTTCGGCTATTCGGCCTTCCTAATGTATTCGGCATCCTAGTCACGCAGGATGGAGCCGAATAATACCTGATTTCTGAGGTACGTACTTCCGACTCTTTTATTTATTCAGCTCCCACAATTGCCCCCCAAGTACTTTACCAACGACAGTCGACTGGAATGCTTGGTTCCGAATTTCGAAAAGTCAGATCCAAAATTCGGCAGTTGGCCTCATCCTCATGCGGATGTCTAAGCGCACCCCTTTCAGTTGTCGTCTCGACTTCCCGCCCCTTCGTACGTGTCTAGTTATTGCGATTTAAAATTTTGACGTCCTTTTGAGTATGTATTTTATGACGCTCGTCACTGGATTGCCTTTCAAATCGTTCCTGCAACTTTCTCTTCTCCGATATCCTCTTCGTCCTTTGTAAGTTCTCTCCTTCCTTGCTTCGAAAACTCTTTCTAGTTTATTTTTTCCTTGGCATATTCTTATAAACTGTAGGGTATGGCGAAACATTTAAAAGACCTCCTTTCGTCAGATCGAATTGTGGCAGACGGCACTCTTGATATGGAGAGGGAGGACAAAACCACGATTGTCTTTCCTCTCTTGTCAATCGCAGAGGGTGGAGTCCATTTTCCCCTTCACCCGTTTCTAAGGGCTGTGCTTCGCCATTGGGGTTTAATCCCTTCCCAACCCAATGTGAATTTCTTTAGAATTATAATGGGGGTTATAGCGCTGAACCGTCGCCTTAGAATTAACCTTGGCATTCCAGCCATCCGACATTGTATGCCTTGGCTAAGTCTTTTGGTCTGCACGGGCGTTACTTCCTTAGGGCCAAAGATACAGACCATCAGCTAATCACCGTGCTTTCCAGTTCTGGGAAACGAGTTGATGATGTTATGGTCGTTGTCCAGGGTAACTGGGAATTTGGCGAAGGGGAGGATCATGTTGACCTTATTCCTAGACGGAGGGGCGAGCCAGGTGGCCGATTACCTTCTTGCTTTTATTATTTGTTCATTTTTGTTGTAAAGCCTCTTCTTTGAAATCTTACGGCTTGGCTTGTGCAGGGAACGATTTGAAGAAAGTCCTATCTTCAACCGACGACGCCGTTCTTTCAGATATCAAAGTCGCTCTCAAGTATTTTGGCCATTGAAGTCTTCAGAAACAGAGGAGGGCGGCCCACGTTCTGCTTCATTACGAGCCGACATATACGACCTTCTTGGCAGCGAAAAATATCCCAGTTCCGAAGGGTGAAGATTCTCTTATCGCTCTTATTTTGTCCGACTTCAAAAACTTGAGGCAGGTTGGTTTTGAAGGGTCTGATTCGGAGCGGGATGAAGTAGCTAATGTTGCCAAATCAGATCAGTCCGAAACCGAATCTGACAAGGTATTGAATTCGGCCGATCCTCCATCCACTTCGGGCCAAGGGAATCTTTCACTTGACGACGTTTTTCATGGCTTAGAGGATCTTCCCGCCACAGGCCCCGCAGACATGGCTGGGTTAAGCCTGACAAAACTTGCCAGGAAGGTGAATGCAGAAAGGTTGGCTGCATGGCGAAGAGCGGAGGCCCTTCCGTCTGAAGTACCACCCGCCACCGAATCTCAACTCTCCCTGCCTGTTACCGAATCAGAGTCCTTGTGCGTTATTGAGGAGGAGACGACAAAAAATCAGAATGCCGAATCTACTTTGGTCGTGCAGGCCGGTCAAGAAGTTGAGGAAAAGGAAGAGAAATGCCCTGCTGAGTTTGAGGTCGGTTCAGAAGAACAAGGTGGTAAACATCCTCGATTAGAGAGATTGAATGTGATCGTTCCTTTTGTCATTCAGCCGATGATAAAAAAACATGTCAGTTTCTTCTGATGCTTCGGTGCTTAAAGATCCAGAAGTTGCATTCAGCGTGGCTACGTCCGTGTCATTGCCGTCTGACAAGGAGGCTTTCCAGGTGGAACCAGATCTGAATGCGACAACACTAGCCACCCAATCGGCACTTTTGGTACATATTCAGACTTTTCTTCACTTTATCCAAATACTGTTGAAGTTATAGTTTTAAATTCTTGTTTTGCAGACCGTCGGAAGGATAGCCGATATGGGCCATCGCCATCGCGACGTCGTCAAACAGATTGGTTGTTTACGAAAGGAAGTTGAGGGCTAGAGGAGAAAGGCTGAGGTCAAAGTTTTGAGGGCGAACAAGGAAGCCTCACGGGCCGAGGCCAAGGTGGATAGGGCTCGTAGCGCAGATCAATTGAGATCGGATGCTGAGAAGAAGGCGAACGCGAGTGAAGATGCGCTCAAATTGGACCAGAAGGAGGTCTCCAAACTGGAGGCTGAGTTGGCTGAAATGAAGGCGGCGAAGGAAATAGCCGACTCAGAAGCTTCCAAAGTATTCGAGGTCGGGAAAAATGCTGGACTCGCCGAGTATTTGGACCAAGTCCCCCAAGTTTGAAAATCGGGGATTCAAACATGGCTGGCACAAAGCCCTTGCTGCTGCTAAAGTTTCATTGACTATGACAATACCATATGAGCAAGTAGATGTTGAGCCATTGGAGTTTGATTCCGAGGACTGATCTGGGCGACTGACATAGTTTTTAGGATTTCGAATGTATTTTTACAGTTTTTGGTTTGGTAATTTTCATGTATTGCTACAGTCATAGTTTTTTGCTAGGCATTTTGATGTGGGCTTGTAGCTTTTTGTTTAGTAATTTGCGTATATAAAATTTTATGAGTTGTGCTCAACTTGCTAATGAAAATTTTGTTAATGAATGATATTGCTTTCAGTTATGGTTAGATCGGCTGCTTAGCTTAGGTGTGATATTGCTTTCAGTTATGGTTATATCGGCTGCTTAGCTTAGGTACTTGGCCGACCGGATTAATGAATCTGCCCTTGCCTTAGCCAGAGCGCGAGCTTGAGAAACCGAATGGGTGTAACTCATGGGCTGGCTGAGGCATAGATTGATCGGCACTTGTGCTTGAAAACATGGCCGATCAGATTAATGAATCTGCCCTTACCTTAGCTAGGGCGCGAGCTTGAGAAGCCGAATGGGTCTAACTCGTGGGCTGGCTGAGGCATAGATTGATCGGTGCTTGCGCTTGAAAACATGGCCGCCTAGATTAATGAATCTGCCCTTGCCCCAGCGTGGGCGCGAGCTTGAGAAGATGAATGGGTCTAACTCGTGGGCTGGCTGAGGCATAGATTGATCGGCGCTTGCGCTTGAAAACATGGTCGATCAAATTAATGAATCTGCCCTTGCCCCAACGAGGGCGCGAGCTTGAGAAGCAGAATGGGTCTAACTCGTGGGCTGGTTGAGGCATAGATTAATCGGCGCTTGCGCTTGAAAACATGGCTGACCAGATTAATGAATCTGCCCTTGCCTTAGACAGGGCGCGAGCTTGAGAAGCCGAATGGGTCTAACTCGTGGGCTGGCTGAGGCATAGATTGATCGGCGCTTGTGCTTGAAAACATGGCCGACCAGATTAATGAATCTGCTCTTGCCCCAGCGAGGGCGCGAGCTTGAGAAGTCGAATGGGTCTAACTTGGGCTGGCTGAGGCATAGATTGATCGGCGCTTGTGCTTGAAAACATGGCCGACCAGATTAATGAATCTGCCCTTGCCTTAGCTAGGGTGCGAGCTTGAGAAGCCGAATGGGTCTAACTCGTGGGCTGGCTGAGGCATAGATTGATCGGTGCTTGCACTTGAAAACATGGCCGCCTAGATTAATGAATCTGCCCTTGCCCTAGCGAGGGCGCGAACTTGAGAAGATGAATGCGTCTAACTCGTGGGCTGGCTGAGGCATAGATTGATCGGCGCTTGCGCTTGAAAACATGGCCGATCAAATTAATGAATCTGCCCTTGCCCCAACGAGGGCGCGAGCTTGAGAAGCAGAATGGGTCTAACTCGTGGGCTGGTTGAGGCATAGATTAATCGGCGCTTGCGCTTGAAAACATGGCCGACCAGATTAATGAATCTGCCCTTGCCTTAGCCTGGGCACGAGCTTGAGAAGCCGAATGGGTTTAACTCGTGGGATGGCTGAGGCATAGATTGATCGGCGCTTGCGCTTGAAAACATGGCCGACCAGATTAATGAATCTGCCCTTACCCCAGCGAGGGTGCCAGCTTGAGAAGCCGAATGGGTCTAACTCGGGCTGGCTGAGGCATAGATTGATCGGCGCTTGCGCTTGAAAACATGGCCGACCAGATTAATGAATCTGCCCTTGCCTTAGCCAGGGCGCGAGCTTGAGAAGCCGAATGGGTCTAACTCGTGGGCGGGCTGAGGCATAGATTGATCGGTGCTTGCACTTGAAAACATGGCCGCCTAGATTAATGAATCTGCCCTTGCCCCAGCGAGGGCGCGAGCTTGAGAAGATGAATGGGTCTAACTCGTGGGCTGGCTGAGGCATAGATTGATCGGCGCTTGCGCTTGAAAACATGGTCGATCAAATTAATGAATTTGCCCTTGCCCCAACGAGGGCGCGAGCTTGAGAAGCAGAATGGGTCTAACTCGTGGGCTGGTTGAGGCATAGATTAATCGGCGCTTGCGCTTGAAAACATGGCCGACCAGATTAATGAATCTGCCCTTGCCTTAGCCAGGGCGCGAGCTTGAGAAGCCGAATGGGTCTAACTCGTGGGTTGGCTGAGGCATAGATTGATCGGCGCTTGCGCTTGAAAACATGGCCGACCAGATTAATGAATCTGCCCTTACCCCAGTGAGGGTGCGAGCTTGAGAAGCCGAATGGGTCTAACTTGGGCTGGCTGAGGCATAGATTGATCGGCGCTTGCGCTTGAAAACATGGCCGACCAGATTAATGAATCTGCCCTTGCCTTAGCCAGGGCGCGAGCTTGAGAAGCCGAATGGGTCTAACTCGTGGGCTGGCTGAGGCATAGATTGATCGGCGCTTGCGCTTGAAAACATGGCCGACCAGATTAATGAATCTGCTCTTGCCCCAGCGAGGGCGCGAGCTTGAGAAGTCGAATGGGTCTAACTTGGGCTGGCTGAGGCATAGATTGATCGGCGCTTGCGCTTGAAAACATGGCCAACCAGATTAATGAATCTGTCCTTGCCAAAGCGAGTGCGCGAGCTTGAGAAGCCGAATGGGTCTAACTCGTGGGCTAGATGATTGTCATCCGACGTTTGGCATTTGGAATTACTGACGTTGCCTTGGAGCAGCTGCATACATTCAAGGATAAATAGGGTGAGTTCAAACCAGAGGCTCTACTTATTTCCATTCAGGCCTGATCTAAATTGGAGAGGGACGAAGATTGGTTGAATTTAGATGCCGCAATGAATTGCAGTAGCGAGCCTATGCGCACGGGAAGAAGAATGTCCAAGGATCGGGAAAAACAGTAGCCCCTTAGTCGTCGAAGCAGATTGCCCCGAAAGGACAGACAACAACAGGGAAATTCCCCGCGCCCGCGACAGAGAATCGAGCTTGATGTGACGCCGCGACCGTTGAGTTTTGCAATTTTTGTGAGGAATAGACCAATGACGGAGGCAGATTCTATCATTAAAGACCCAGGTGTGGCAGTCGAGTTCGCTCGACAGATCTTTCCGCCGGAAGTCCAACAATCGATGGTCGGACGTCGAGATTTCGAAGTATTTCGAGATGGCATACATGGGGCTGTGAAAGGACTATATCCTGCTTATGAAGTCGGCATGCGTCTGCGCGAACCGCGATGTGAGATTGAGGAAAAGGACGAAAGGAATCGTAGTCTGGAGGCTCACGTGGAAAAGGCGGAGTGTGAGCTGCGGGAGCTTAAGAATGTTCAAACGACCGAGTCGGTGGCGGCCGGTCAATCTAAGTTGGTCGTGGAGGAGAGAGTGACCCAACGGCCCTCGGGTTATGAAAGGGGATTTCAGGACGACCTGAAGGTCGGGATAGAGAAGACCAAACAAGACCTTGCTGAGGAGGTCTGCCGATGTGAAAATCGTGGATTCAAGTATGGTTGGATCAAGGCCCTTCAAACCGAGGAAGCTCTTGGAGCCGTGGGCATTGATTCGGCTTCACCCCTGTATCATCGTCATTACTTCCCCTATTTCGATTTTGAAATTGAGAAGAGCGACGATGAGGGTGCTGAATAAATAGACTTTGTAATGCGAGAACAGACTTTGTGCCGAATAAATAGAATTTCTTTTATTTTCAATGTTTGTATTTGGTTTTGAAATGTTATGTGCTTAATTAAACGTCTTATTTCAACTTATTGGCAAGTTTTGTGTTGCGTGGTACAAACGTTTAAACATGCATTGACCGGCTCGAATTAAGAACAATTCTTGTTGAATATTTATTCGGCCAGTCAAGTGGTCCGAATGCATCTCACACAAAGGCTCCGAATCCGAAGACTCAACCAGCCCTAAGGTGTCATGCACCAAAAAAGGGCTCCGAATCCGGAGACTTTATTTGGCCAATTGTGATATCCACGAAGGGCGCTCTGAATTCGGAGGCTTAATCGGCCTTAAGAGGCTTAATCGGCCCTTAGATGTCATGCACCAAAAGGGGCTCCGAATCCGGAGACTTTATTTGGCCAATCGTGATATCCATGAAGGGCGCTCCGAATTCGGAGGCTTAATCGGCCCTTAGGTGTCATGCACCAAAAGGGGCTCCGAATCCGGAGACTTTATTTGGCCAATCGTGATATCCATGAAGGGCGCTCCGAATACGGAGGCTTAATCGGTCCCAAGGTGTCACGCACCAAAAGGGGCTTCGAATCTGAAGACTTTATTTGGCTAATCGTGATATCCACGAAGGGCGCTCCGAATCCGGAGGTTTAATCGGCCTTTAAGAGGCTTAATCGGCCCTTAAGGGCTTGGGAGCTAAAGCATGAGAAAACGAGAAACTTTGTATTGCAACGGTGGAATATGTACAAGTATCAAGCCCACAAGTCGGGTCAATGATAGAATTCACGTAAATATGTTGAATTCCAAGGCCGTAGCAAGCTTTTTCCTGACATGTCTGAGAGCCGATATGCCTCTGTTCCTGCGATGGAATCTATCTGATAGGGGCCGTCTCAATTCGGACCCAATTTTTCATCGGCCAGTCTCCGGTCGGCTGGAAGTACCTTCTTCAAGACCAACTCTCCTGGCGTGTAGCGGCGCAACTGAACTCATTGATTATACGACTTAGCCAGCTACTGCTGATACCGTGCCATGGATGCCAGGGCGCGGTCTCTTCATTCTTCGATTAGAATCAGATCCAGGGCAAGCATCATGTCGTTTCGGCCCGTATAAAAAACTTGTGATTTCAAGGTTGGGAGGCTGATTTCCAGGGGTAAGATTGCCTGGGTTCCGAAGCATAGAGCAAACGGCGTTTCTCCAGTGGATCTCCTCGGCGTAGTGCGATGAGCCCACAATACACTCGGCAATTCTTAGACCCATTTGCCTTTAGCTTTTTCCAGCCTCTTTTTGATGCCGTCCAAGATGGATTTGTTAGAGGCTTCGGCTTGACCGTTGCTTTGGGGGTACGCTGGTGTAGAGAAGTAAGGCCGAATACCATATTTGCTGCATAACTCTCAATATATGCCACAATCGAACTGGGTGCCATTGTCTGAGATGAGAGCTATTGGAATGCCGAATCGTGTTATGATGTTTCTCCATACAAAGCGTTTAATGTCGGCATCTCGTATATGTGTTAAAGCCTCCGCTTCGACCCATTTTGTGAAGTAATCTGTCGCGACGATTAAGAATCGCTTGTTCCCTGGGGCCCTCGGCAATGGTCCTACGATATCTAGTCCCCACTGAGCAAATGGCCTGGGACTGGTGTAGACACCTCATTTTTGACCGCCCTTAAGACTTGGACGCGATTGATGGTTTACATGGTGGAGAAAGGTGTGCAGGGGAAAGGTTCAGTTTCTTCGGCAAGGAGAGAGTCAAATCTCAACTTCATACCCCTTTTGGGACCAAAACAATCTTGATCAAAAGATTTTAGACCTTAAAACCCTCTCTTTCAAAACGTTTTTGAAATAAAGTTCCTACGATGTTCCGACACTCGCATTTTGTTAAATGTCGCGCTTTTCGGTAAATCGAGCAAGGACAAAGTGGAAATGAATGAAAGAGAGATGAAATCTTTGAAAAATCTTTCAAAACACCTTGTATAGGGGTTTGAAGTTGAAGAAAAGAGGAGAAGGGAGAGGAAAACTAGTTTGGGAGAAGTTCGGCATGAATTCGGGTAGGACTGAAACTGCGCGGCTTCACCAAAACAGGCATAACTCTTTGCACAAAAGGAATTTTGATGCAAGGTTGGTGCCATTGGAAAGCTAACTTCTGGGGCTTCAATGTGGCCACATGGAAGACCATAAAATCAGATGGCCAACCACTTAGGTGGTCAAAAGTGGTTCGGCATGAATCCATGAAGGAGAGAAAAAGTCGAGCGGTCCTCGCTAAATCGGGCTTATTCATTTGCATACTTGGATTTAAGATATGAGGCTACCACCATTGGAAAGCTTACTTCTGGGGCTTCATTTTTCACTCAAGAATCTCCTAAAGCCAAGTCCGGGTGGGGGAGATATGGTTGGTTGAAGTAGGGCATCAATCCAGTTGGACCGAATCTGCGCAGTTTCACCAAAACAGGCATAACTTTTTGCACAGGAGGAATTTTAGTGCAAGGTTTACGCCATTGGAAATCTAACTTTTGGGGCTTTATCCTAGGGGGTGGCCGACCACCTTGACCCTTTTGACCTGGTCAGCCGACCAGGTCAAGTGGTCGGCTGACCACTTGAACTGGTCGGCTAGCTACCCTCTGTTTTGTCTCTGAGTGTGTTCTAGCTGTGCCAGCTGGGAGCCATTTGCAGCATCCTCCATACACGTGTATGGAGGATCTTCAAAGTTGTTTTTAGCTTCCAAGAGAAGCTTTAGACCTCTTTGTCTATATAGGAGGGCCTCTCCCTCCTTTGTGCTGGTTCAGAAAATTGCTAGGGCTAAACAATATATCTCTCTTTATATCTCTCTCTTTTGAGCTTTAAATTGCTTGGTTCTTGGCCCTTTTGCACCACCTCTCATAGCCTACCACCTCCATCATCAACCTAAGCACCTTGGAGGTCTTTTTCAGAGCTTGAGTAGTTGATTTCTTGGTCCAGAGCTTGCTGTCTTGCTGTGCTACAAGGGTAAGACACCATTTCCCTCTTTGTAGCATTATTTTTCTCCATAGTTTAGCTCTATTTGCAAGAATTTTTAGGCTTCATCATAAACTGAAAAAAGTCTTGTTTCGAGCTCCTCTTCAAGTTTGATTAAGGCTATTTTTCTGTTGGGGGTCATCTACCCGCTTGCATGCTTCATTTCCTCATGTTTTGAGCTATGCTTAAGGGCCATTGTGTTGAGCTTTGTTTGCCCTTTTGACCACTGAAATCCAGCAGATTTTCAGTGGTTATAATATGTTTTTGAGCCTCAAAATCAGAGAGGGGTGACCCTCTCACCCCTTGTTCTCTTTACTAGCTTTGTTGGCCTTACAAAGGGGCTCCCATTTGCATGTTTCAAAGCCATATTTCAGGCCCTATTTGGTGAGTTTTAAGGTCTGTATAGGCTCTATCCAGAGCCCTTTTGGCCATTTTGAATGTTTATTATGCATGTGTAGAGCAATCCTATTCAAGGCCTTTCAAAGGGGCTTTTACTTGCATGCTTCCTAGCTTCATTTTAGGCTATTTTTGATGAGTTTTAGGACCCTCATAACCTCTTTCCAAAGGTGGTTTTTCCATTCTTGATGTCTATCATGCATGTGTAGAGTAACCATCTTATTGGCCTTTTAAAGGAGCCTATCATTCTTGCATGCATTGACTGAGTTTCAGTGGGTTTTTGGGCATATTTTGGCATGGAATACTTCTGTTTTTGGCTGGTTTGATGAGCTCTCATATGCTTCATATAGTTGTAGTACAACTCATGGTTCACTAGCTTTCTTTGCATGCTTTGTTGACCCTTGATTTTAGCACTTTTTGGCCGTACCTTAAACTGATTTTGTGCATATTTTGAACTTCCTTAGCTCTGTTTTTGGGTCTCATGGTTGAATGATGCTTGTTTTGCATGCTTGTAGTCCAACATCCATGTTTAGCTTTGAGTTTCGAGGTCCATTACATGCATATACTGAGGTGTTTTCATGCTTTGGGGCCATTATACATCATATTTTAGAGCTTATGTGAATGCCATATTCTCATGTTTTGCACTCTTTAAATACGTTTGAGAGTCGGGCTTGTATGCCTCATTTACCGACCATTGAATGAGCTGCATTTCCTTGCACTCCGAGCCATTATTTTAGGCCATTTCCCCATTGTTTCAAACCTGCCTAGGGTCTGTTTGGGGTTGGTTTTGCCACTTGTGCATTACTTTGTGTACCTCTAGTGTAACCCGTTTCACTAGTTTCGGTACCCGAGCCATCTAGCTTGCATTGTGTGACATATTTGCATGTTTCGGGACCATATTTTATGCCATTTCAGAGCTGTATCATGTCCCATTCTATGCCATGTTTCATCCTTTGCCATGCTTAGTTAGAGTTGCATGTTATGCCTTAGGATCGGTCCTTTGCATCTGTGCATGTTTGCATGTGTTTCGGTTGTCTCATTTCCATCATATGGCCACTGATGTGGGTGTGGCTGAGGTTCACTTATATTGGTGTAAGTCCATCTTGCATTGAGCATGCCATTTAGTTCATGATTGTTGCATGCTTGGCCATTGCATTGTGTATGCTTTGATCATATCATTGATAGTCTTCATGTGCGCATGATAGTCTTCGTATGTGCATTGTGTATGCCATTGTAGTTCATAGCATTGCGTATGCTAGGTTGCATATTAGTCACATTGTGTATGCCATGCATATTGCATTATGTTTGGAGTGGGGTTTAGTCCAAACACGGGAAACGAGGGACATTTCGTACTCAAAGTGACGAAACATGTCTCGATTCCCGGTCACCGACACTCCGGATTATCCATGATGGAGTCTAGGCCTTGTTGTGTTTTCATGTGCATTCATATCACATCGAGTCGTGCAATTCGATTCCTCGGCCATCATGCATCGAAATGCGTGATTGGTGGCACGAGGATCGAGGTGTGCATACGTATGTGAAAATACTTTGCCATGCCCCTTTCTTGTTCTCTGTTACAGCAAATCAGAAATCAACAGCCTTCTAGAGCTTTGCACAGCATTCCGGGATTAATTACAAACAGAGGCAAATCGGGGCATCGCAATGGATTTCCGCGCAAGGCAACTTAAGCATGCATCATTCATCATTCGGAACAGAGCTGAGGCGGTCCATGGATTTGCATACTAGTTTACTTCATTTCTTAGTTAATTTGTTAATTAATTAGGATTTTGTACTTATTCGGACTGTATTATTTATTCGGAACCTCCGAGCGAGGGCACAATTGTAATAAGTGTGCGTGTGTGTGATGTATGTCTTCTAACCCTACGTCTTTCTCCTTTTTATTTACCAGCTTATGATGGTTAGATTAGGACATGTTTCAATTAGCATACTTATGCTTGCATGTTTGCATCATTCATCTGTCTTACATGCATCGGGCTCGGGCGCATCATACTAATTGCATTGTATTTTAATTTCAAATTGAATACGTGTTAGCTGTAGCATCATCATATGCCATTCTTAGGATAGCTGAGCCTATTTCTAGTTGCATTTCGCATGTGTTACATTAAGCATTTCTGTATAGTTAGGATTCATGCATGATTTCTAATTAGTTTCTTTCTTTGGCTTAGAGTATTCGGTAAGTATTTATGCTTTAGCATCCTTGCATGTGTGTGAGTGACTGCTATGATAGCATGCTTACCATGAGGCTATATACTTATGTGATATACCTGCCTGAATGCCTGTGGGTGAAGGTTGGATTATCTGAATTGGAATAATGCATTGACTGTGAGTTCTAAGCCCACTAGATAGTGGCAAAACCATCTTTTCTAAGCCCACCCGAGGGTGGCAAAATCTGCATTTTTAAGCATACTTGCGAGTAGCAAACCACTTTAAAAAATAAACATGAAATATTTTGTTCCAATTCAGGCGATCCGGTCTATACTTGTATGCTGTGCGCATCACGTAGTAAATCTAGGCTAATAACCAAAATAAGAGCACATAATGTTTTCAAAACTTGAGATCATGGTTAGTAGAGGCTGATCTTTGATCGAGCAAGCGGGGTGCTCACGAAGTGACCTTCCCCAATCGTACCCAAGTTCCCGAATCGAGGCAACTTTGGTGATGATGGACACGTGGCCTTTGGCACGAGTCAGGGTTTCCTAAATTCCCCAAAAAATAAAATATTTAGGTGGCGACTCTATATCTGGCAAAGCAGTCCATGTTTGGCACTTTTAAAAAAAAAAATCTGTTTTCAAAAACGATTTGCCGGATTTGGACTCTTTGATGATTCATCGGTCTTGCATTGCACTCCGCGAGATTAGATACAGGACCGTGACATTAAGTCCTGAACTGTAGTGAGCCCAAATGAACAAAACGGGATTCCCTCTCGGGACGTTCGGGGACGTCTACAGTTTCTGGCCACTCTGCTGGGGAGTTAGAGAACTTGACTCGAACTCATGATATCTGGTTTTGTTTACACTTATGTGCTTCTTTGCATTGCATGTGCATTGGTGCGCCTAGGACACCGTGTTTGCCATCTGCTATTCCTGAGCGATTTGCCAGAGGCTGTGTGCCATAAGGCTTACCGGTTACGGGCTCTGCCAGTATGGGAACACAAACCCCGGTTTTACCGGGGCACCCTTTTTGACCATTCGACCTAGTGCATATTCGGAATCCATAGTGACCATTCCAAACTAGGACAGGTTGCTTACCCGATAGGTTGTTTGAAACCGCTGCGTGCGTAGTGAAACCCTAGCTCCTGACAAAATAGGACAGGGAAACCCTACCCCAACATAAGGGTGTTTTGGCTCTCACTTATCTGTTATGTGCTTTTAGAGTGCATCTCTACAGGGAATGCATGTATCAGTTTGCGAGTTTAGGCATCAGGCCTGCGGGCACCAGTTAAGTATTTTGGGAATCAGTTATCTGCGGGTATTAGATTCAGTTTTCGGGGACAGTGATTCGGGGATAATGATCAGTGTTTGAGGACAGTGTGTATTCAGCTTATCGACTGTGTGTTGTTATGCCCAACTGTGTGTTGTGTGTTTATTTTAAGCTGTTATGCTGTCCATTTGTCTGGTTATTTATCTCCTTATTGCTTTATTTATCTTCTTGCTAGGTAGTTTTAGCACAATTGCTTCAGACCAAGCAGATATTCCCCAAGCACTCTGGACAAGAGATCGCCGACTTAATCGATCTGAGAATCTGGTTGACGGACAACCAGTGTTTCATTCTCTACCCCCGATTATCAGACGGAGGCCGAGAAAGCGTAGTGTATCCTAGCAGAGTTTGCCAGAGCAGTGGTTTACCCCATCAGTGGATAGTCGGGCTGAGGTCTCAATTGTTGCCATAGAGATAGAAATACCAGTCAGTCAGATGGATCAGCAGAATACATCAGGGATGGAGGCAATGGTGCGCCAATTCCAAGAGAGCATGAAAGCCATGCAGCAAGACGCTGTCCGCCAAGCGGAATTTTCCAAGTAGCAGGCTGCAATCATGGCCCAGCAGGCCGAGCTCATCACCAGGTTGCAACAGCAAAACGGAGCATCTGCTTCACATCAAGCTCCTCTACCACCAGGGGGTCAGACACCTGGGGAAACACCCAATGTCCAGGAAGGTACGGACATTCCGGTGGGGCCGGCTCCGGCCCCAATTTTACCCCAGCTATCCAAAACACCTACTAATCTACCGGACTCTCCCTTCGAGTTCGAGGTCAACCCAACAACATTGAAATTGAGCAAGCTCGAGAAGTTGTTCAAGAAATTCCAAGGGGTAAAGGCTATCTCGGATATCGAGGACGGATATACCGACATGGCTATGACGCTGCCAAATAGGTTCAAAATGCCGCAAATCGATCGCTTCGACGGAACTAGGGATCCCATGGTCCACCTCCGGTTATTCTCAGATATACTATGGCCGATGGGCTTCACCAGACCGCAGAAGCTTTCACTATTCGGCCGGACCCTGTCAGGTGTGGCCGCTATTTGGTACGCAAAGTTAGAAGACGATGTCAAGCGGAGTTGGGATGAGATGGCCGAGGTCTTCGTTGCGCAATACTCTTACAACACTCAAATCGAGATTACAACCCGTGATCTTGAAACAACAAGGCAGGAGCCTAAAGAGAGCTTCTCGGATTTCGTAACCCGGTGGAGGGCGAAGGCCTCAATGATGACCCTAAGGCCTACTGATAAGGATCAGATTCGGATGATTGTGCGCAATCTCCAGCCTAAACTGATGCAGAAAATGATCGTGCTCCCCTTCCCTACCTTTTTAGATCTGCATGAGATGGGGGTACAAATTAAAGATGCAATGAAACAGGGTTTGATTGACCGAGATAGAGAGCAGCCCAGAAGAACCTTCAACCGTAACAACAATGCAGGCCCGAGCGGCGCTACAAATGCAAGAGCTTCGGAAGTAAGCATGGTCACCACCATTCCCCCTCCAAGACCCATGGCAGCCACTTCGTTCTCCGGTGCATCTGGAAGTAATACACAAACAGCCAAATTCCAACCCCGAGGCCAAAGAAGCTTCACCCCATTATATATGCCCCTGTCCAAGGCTCTAGGGGTATTAATCAGGAAAGGGCATCTAAAGCCCCTGGAGCCGAGGCCATTGCCAAATCCACTTCCCTCCACCCACAACCCAGCCAAATATTGCGCATATCACTAACAACACGATCATGACACCGACCAATGTTTCAGATTGCGTCATGAGATTCAAGACCTCATTGACAAACAGGTGATTTTGCTTCCAGAAAAACCCAATGTCACAACCAACCCTCTCCTCCCACACAACCAAGCTCCACCTCCCAAACGTATCAACTTTATCCAGACTGGGGTCGTGTCTTACGATCCTAGCATCTATATCACTCATTCCCACCTACCTAAGCCGGAGGTGTTCCTTCCCGACTGCACTGACTTGTGCATGTTGGACATCTCCAGAACCCAACCCGAGCCAATGGTGGTGACTGTCGAAGGCAGAACAGAGGAGATTGCAGGGGAGGATGGAACTGTTGAGTCAGGGTTTGAGCAGTCTGGGAGTTTCGCTGGGGAAGCCTACGATCTGAGTGATTACATTCTGTCAGCAGGCCAGGTTGAGCCAAATATAGAATTGCCAGAGAGGGCAGAGTTGTGTGTGATCCAAGGGGATGGATTTGAGCAGGGGACAGATGATTTGACGGCTATGGAAGAGGACTTTGACAACCTCCAGTTTTTCAATGACCAAGATCTAGGGGACGCGGCAGTCAACTGGTTTGATTATGAGGAATCGACAGAGGCTACCGGGTGGCTAGATGATCAACCAGATATTGTGGAAGAGTTCCAACCAGAACAGGGCCCGGTAGGGGCAAGAATATCAGTTGTGGCCGGAAGGGCCGGAAATCAGAATGCATCACCGGAGAGCGCCGGTGCTAAGAATTTCGCTCAGGATTTGGGCATTGTGAATGCAGGGAATATTGAACAGCTAGCTGTGCTGACGCAGTTGGAACAAGAAAGATTTGAGGATTCTAAGAGAATCAGGAAAGCTAAAGCCCATGTGGGGACTGAAGGTGCTGTGTGCACGAGGATAGAGAATGCTGCGAGCATGTGGACGGAAAGTACTGCGAGTACAATTGTACCGCAGCCGGATAGGTGTCTGTCGGCTGCCGACGGAATGTGGTGGGAGGACGATGATTTATGTCTTGCCCACACGGATGAGGATTGGAGGAGCAATCAACCAGATGATACCTGGTACATCGGCGAAGTCGATCATATGACTAGGAGTGGACGGTATTTCAAGCCTCCACACCTAGATCAACCAGAGGCATCTGGGAAGGATAAGGAGGCAGAGAAGCAAAAAGAGAAGCAAATCGAAGAAGAGGCTGTACTGAAGCAGTTGAAAAAGATACAGGCAGACATCTCCATCTGGGGACTGCTTATGGCATCGCGAGTGCATCGGCAAGCTGTCTTATCGGTCATGGACAAGGCCAAGCTCTCTATAGACACCACGCCCGAACAGCTAGTGGGCTTAGTTTTTTCGGGAGGAGCTACCCCGATGTTGACTTTCTTCGACAAAGAACTGCCACCTGAGGGTGCGAACCATAACAAGCCACTCTACATCTCTGTGGAGTGTAGAAACAAATGGATACCCGTGGTGCTTGTCGACACAGGATCCGTCATCAACGTCTGCCCAGCAAGAACTGCTTATGCAGTCGGTTTAAAGAAAGCGGACTTTGTGCCGACAGCCCAGGTAATTCGGGCGTATGACAACACAACCCGAGAAGTTATGGGGACAGTAAAAATTCAAACCAAGGTTGGCCCGAGACAGCGTGAGATAGACTTCCACGTCTTAGAAGTTCCTGCAACTTTCAACATGCTCTTGGGGCGGCCGTGGTTGCACCAAGTGAAGGCAGTTTTCGTCCACCTTGCATCAGATGGTGAAATATCCCCATGGGAAGGGAGTAGCCATTATTTTTGGAAATTCGTCGATCCATCCACCACCAGAAGTATCTACGCCAGTTTTGGAAATTGAGCACGGTATGGAGGATGTGTTCATGTCAGGTTTTACCTTAGCTGAGGCTCGGGTTGTGCAGAACATCATGGCTGTTAATGAGGGGATGTGTGTCAGCGCTCAATCAGTATACCTCATGAACAAGCTCCAACACATCCCTGGGATGGGATTGGGAAAGAGCGGCCGAAAAGGCGTCGCAGCATTGGCCGAAGTGCCACACAACCCACATACCTTTGGCTTGGGTTATCTGCCCACCAAAGAGGATTAGGTAAGGAAAGGTAAGAAGATGGCTGGGAGAGCCAGAGCGAAGCAGGCGGGGAAGCCTTTTGAGCTAATGCACCGACCCATCCAGGGTACCCTAAACGGACACTTCGTCTGGGAGGGGGAGGACTTTCCGTTTTGTGGCTTCCCAGAGCCGTGGCTGAACGCGGAGAGGAAGCGCATACCAGGTTTTGAGATCTTCTTTGACCTGCAATTATCCGAGGATAACATTGCCGAAGAGCAGACAGACCCATTGGCTGAGGCTGAGCAGAGTAAGAAAGTGGAGCCTGAGGACACTGAAAGTGAAATGGGGGTAGCGCTGGCGTGTCTACTTTCAGATCCACCGATTCGAACAGAAGTGCTTGGGGGATAACTTCTCGGTGTGCGTGATCGGGAATGAAATGGCTGCGGGCCTACCATCAACTATTTTGGATGCATCTATCACACCCTCTCTCATTCGGCAGTATGAAGAGGGATTTTTGTCCAACAGCACCGGGTCAGGTAGTGAGTCGGAATCTGATTCCATCGAGTCTTGTGAGTCGAAATCAGGTTCCAGCTCGACTGAGTCTGAGTCTGGTAATCCTGGGGATGATAACCCGGATACCATAGTCCTGTCCAGGTCGTCTTTTTCTTTCTCTTTTGAGTCTGTTGTAACTGAAGAATCGGACGATTTGGATGTGCTTAATGAGAATGATGTGGCTGTGGTTTCTGAGTACTTTTCTGTGCCTTTGATTTATTGCTTGAATCAGGACTTTCAAAATTTTGATAAAAACGACGAGGAAGAAATTCCTCCGGTTTTGCAACGTTTAATTGATCAAGAGCAGGAAAGATTTGTTAAACCTTTAGTTGATGAAATCACTACTGTGAATATTGGTACTGAGGAGGACTCGCGACTGGTCCAGATCGGGTCCATGTTGTCTTCGGAGGAACGCGAGCGCTTAGTCGCTTTATTAAAAGATTTCAAAAATATTTTCGTGTGGTCCTACGAAGACATGCCTTTTAATCGATCCTAAGATTGTACAGCACCGGATCCCTCTTGACCCCGAGGCCAGACCTGTTAAACAAAAACTCAGGAGGATCCGCCCGGACTGGGCTCTCAAGATTAAGGAAGAGGTCCACCAAACAAATTGATGCAGGGTTCCTGCTGGTATCCGAATACCCAACTTGGTTGGCCAACATCGTTCCAATGCCAAAGAAAGATGGTAGGATCCGAGTATGCGTGGATTTCAGGGATTTGAACAGAGCTAGTCCGAAGGACGACTTTCCCTTGCCGCATATTGATGAGTTAGTGGACTTCACAGCGGGGCATGCTTTGCTTTCGTTCATGGATGGCTTTTCGGGCTATCATCAGATTGTGATGGTACCTGAAGATCGGGAAAAGATTGCTTTCACCACCCCGTGGGGGACATACTGCTACAGAGTGATGCCATTTGGGTTTGAAGAACGCTAGAGCTACTTATCAACGGGCCGCGACCACGATATTACATGTCATGATCCACAAAGAGGTCGAGGTGTACGTGGACGACATGATTGTCAAGTCCAAAGAAAGAGAGGGCCACTACACCGCCTTGCAAAATTTCTTTCAAAGGATCAGAGAATTCCAGTTGCGGCTGAATCCTCAGAAGTGTACGTTCGGTGTTACAGCAGGGAAAATGCTGGGGTTTCTGATTACACAGAGAGGTATCGAAGTCGACCCTTCCAAAATCAAGGCCATCTTAGAAATGCCATCACCAAGGACTGAAAAGGAGGTGCGAGGCTTTCTGGGTAAAGTGCAATTCAGAAGACGGTTTATCTGAAAATTAACCTTGACTTGTGAACCACTTTTTGGCCTTCTGAAGAAAGGAAAGAAATTCCAGTGGGACGGCCGGTGCCAAGCTGCTTTTGAACAAATCAAGGAATACTTACAGAACCCACCCGTGTTGTCACCGCCAGAGCCGGGGAGACCGTTGATTTTGTATCTTTCAGTAACTGAGACTACAATGGGCTGTATGCTCGCGCAAGAATCAGAGGACAAGGTGGAGAGGGCTATCTACTATCTGAGCAAGAAGATGCTAGAGTATGAGACCCGTTACACACCGTTGGAGAAGGCTTGCTTAGCCTTGGTATGGGCTACCAGGAAGCTGTGGCAGTACCTGTTAGCTCACTCTGTAATGTTGGTTTCACGACTGGATCCCATCAAATATCTTTTCGAGAAACCGGCGCTTTTGGTTACTGTTGCTTTTCGAATTCGATCTGAAATATGCGACGCGCAAGTCAATCAACGGAAGAGTAGTAGCAGAATTCTTAGCCGATCATCTAGTGGAAGGGGGTGAAGCAGTTGAGTACTTATTCCCAGATGGGGCCATTTTGCACATCGACGACGAATTTTGGACGATGTACTTTGACGGAGCGTCAAACCGAGGAAGCCAAGTATGAGGTATGCATTGCCGGTCTAGAAGCAGCCCTAGAACTAGGGGCAAAAAGGTTGGACGTCATCGGGGACTTGAACCTTGTTGTGTCTCAAGCAAAAGGAGACTGGAAAGTTAAAGAAAAAAAGATGATAATGTACCACCAGGCCTTAGACTTGCTGATTCCTTGGTTTGAGAAGCTAAACTTTGCTCATCTACTAAGAGAGAATAGCAGGTTCGCAGATTCACTAGCAACTCTATGTTCCATGATAGACATCCCTTTCGGAGTTCGGATGCGTCCAGTCATCATTGACCAGAAATTTGCGCCAGCCTAAGAGTCGATTGCTGCTATAGATGAGGTTCAGGACGAAAACCCCTGCTATTACGACATTTGGAATTTCCTAGAGAATGAAGCATATCCACCAGGGGTAAATGCCAAGGATAAAAGGGCAATCAGAAGAATGGCCGTTCAGTTCATCATCTGCGGGGGTAAATTGGATAAGAGAGGTCATCTGGGAATGCATAAGCTGTGCGTTGAAGCTGAAGAATCAAAACGCCTGATGGAGGCCATCCATGGAGGAGAATGCGGTGCACATATGAACGGGGTAATGCTAGCACGGAAGATCCTCAGACAAGGTTACTACTAGTCCACCATGGAGGAGGATTGTATCGGCTTTGTTCGGCGATGCCACAAATGTCAGATCCATGCAAACCGCATGAACATCCCACCGTCGAAGCTGTACAACATGACTTCGCCATGGCCATTTTCAGTTTGGGGAATTGATGTGATTGGGGCTGTTACTCCGAAGGGGTCGAATGGGCATGAGTTCATCTTGGTCGCGACAGATTATTTTACAAAGTGGGTCGAGGCCCAATCTTATGCAGTGTTGAAGGCTTCGCACGTTGCAAAGTTTATCAGAAACAATATCATCTGTCGTTATTGGGTCCCAAACGAGATTATTTCAGACAATGGTTCCCACTTCAAGAAGGAAGTGATTGACTTGTTGGAAAAATACAACGTGGCTTTTCATAAGTCATCCACATATCGGCCGCAAACCAATGGAGCGGTTGAGGCTGCCAACAAGAACATCAAACACATACTGCAGAAGATGGTAGAAACCTACTGGGATTGGCCAGATAAGCTGTCGTTTGCTCTGTGGGGCTTCCGGACTTCAATTAGAACTTCTACCGGGGCGACTCCGTATTCATTGGTTTATGGGATAGAGGCCGTTCTACCTATCAAGATTGAGGTTCCGTCGTTACGAGTGCTGGCTGAGTGTCAGATAGCCGAAGCAGATTGGCAGCAGAGCAGATTTGAAGAACTCATGCTCTTTGATGAGAGAAGACTGAAAGCACTGTACCATGTTCAAGGTTATCAGCGCAGAATTGCCCGGGCTTTCAACAAGAAAGTTAAGTCTAGGAATTTGAAGGAAGGAGATTTGGTGCTCAAGGACAACCGAGCTCCCATTCATGACCCTAGGGGCAAGTTCAGACCCAATTGGACTGGCCATTACATCATCGAATCTATCTGGTCAGGTGGAGCTGTGGTTCTGATGGACCTAGATGGCGTAGAGTTCTCACAACCGATCAACATGGACAAGTTGAAGAAATATTACTCCTGAGAGGCTCGCTAGGCCGAAAACCCGAAAGGGCGACCTAGGCAAAAGTTAGAGCATAAAAAAATTGGAAAATATAAAAACTGAACTCGCAAGGTTGAAAACCCGCAAAGGGCGGCCTTGACAAAAGTTAGAGCGTAAAAGGAGAGTGAAAATACTCGAGTGAACCCAAGCCTGAACTACGTAAGGCTTGATTCCCATCTTTGGGATACGTAGGCAACTTCATCTTGAAGTTCAGCCATAAACTTTTCCCCGATCAACTTTGTCCATTTGATAATCTCGGTCATCTTTGTCTATTCAGCATTCAAGAGCTTCGATTGTAATCTCTGGTGCAGTGCTATTCAGACTAGGGGCAACTTTCCGTTGCCAGGCAGTGCCGCGATACTATTCAGACTAGGGGCAACTTTCTAGTTGCTAAGATCCGGGGTTGTGCATCTCAGTGACAGATCTCAGGCGTGTCCAGTTCTGATCCATATCGAAAATGGTTTTGAAAAGTTTTAATAAAAGCTGACTTTGTTCAAATTAATCTTTTTACAACTTAGACCATTTTTGGACCAAAGCAGAAAATTTTCAGTACCCACAACCTTTAATTTCATTGATTTCAATACAGAGTTCTCCTACTCTTGCATACAAATTGAAGTTGCTTTTTATTACATTCATAAAGAAAACTTGAAAGTACCGATAGAGCAAATAAATCTGAGGCATAGTCAGGTGTCCCTGTGCCCCCTCCCAGAGCTGGTCGAGGCCTCTGATGCCAAGCTGGGCCCAATCTGTGCCTCTTCATTGAGCCAATCCAAGCACTCATCAGACAAAGTGCAACTGAAAGTGGGAGCGGGGGCCAGGAGTTCTCTCGTCCTCCATGTTGTGGCATATCGGGCAAGCTGTGCGCCTCGGACCGGAAACGCAGCCGGGTACTCTATCCCCTCTGGCGGGCAAGTCTGATCATGACCGAACTGGCGCTGGAACCGGAACGGAAAATAGAAGACACAGTGAGTCAGACCAATCAACTGGATCCCAGCCTGCCGGGACATGCTGTAGCTCATTGCCGAGAGGCTGAGTGAAGGGCAGCGCCAAGCAATGCGATCTGCGGACAAATTGCACATCCAGTCGAACCACCATCCCTCATCAAGGGCATCGACTAGACGTTGTCGGAAAAAGCAGCCGCAAGCCGAGTAGGCTGGGCAAGAGTCCACAACCTACAACTTATCCATCAACCATACCTGGGAAGGGATGAAAAATGAGAGAATAAAGAATAGAGAGATGTACGATGAGAGAAAAGTGAGAAAAGGGTTTAGTGAGAAAAACCAAGCCTGAGGGCCGAGTGATGTGAGCAATATATATGTGAGAAAGGGTGGGAAACATTACCTGCAGCAGTAGTGGACTCCCCGCGAATCTGGTCGTCTCCTGGCGATGGAAAGCATCCAAGCCCATCAGTGTCTCGGCCAATGTCATGGCAATGCAGCTCTTTCCTTCCTTCAAGCCTTGAGCAACTTCAATCAGACAAATGCTAGATCCACTAAAGCCCGGGCAAGCAAAAAGTGAGATAGCATGCACAAGCAAAGGGTGTGTTGCCGAAAACCTTGCCAATGATGGTCGCCGTAGTCACCGGCATCGGAAAAGCGATGAATCAAGCCGAGGATATCCAGTTCCCCGTTGCAGACCAGAGACCGAGCGTCATGCATAGTGAGCCCACACATCCGCCCTAAAGCTTGGGTGTGGCCAAAGCGAAACTGGGGCATAATCTCTTCATGGCGTTCAGATTCCATCAAAGCTTGAAAATCTTTGAAGGTTGGACACATCTCTTGCCTGCCGAAGCTAAAAACATGTGTTACCGGGTTCCAAAACCTCGCCGTGGCATGGAGGAAGGGAAGATACAGCGGAGTACGGCTCAACGTGAATAGTGCATTTAAGCCGAAGCCCCGGAAGTTCAACTTTTCCGAGCCGTCTAAAGTAGCAATCCAAGCTGTGAGATTTTCGACGAGGAACGCCTCAATTTTGGTGCAAAACTGAGATGAAATGAATGAACCACGAAGCTAGGACTTTTATAGAGGATAAGACACTATTCGGGGGACACGTGTCAACAAACTGGTGGTTGCCAAGCTAGGTGGTCGACCGACCACCTTTTCTAGTAGGCCGACCACCCTTTTGGTCTCTGATAGAAAAAGCTAGTCGGCCAGCTCCCTATGATGGTCGGCCATGGAGGAAAGTGGGGCTTTGGTCTTGTCCTAGCCTCTAGAAGAAAGTTCCTAGCATTTCCATGCATCGGGAGTGTTGAAGGTGCGAGTTTTCCTCTGTATCGGATGCGTTCCGTCACTCCGATCGTCCGAAATGCATTTTGTTTATCGAGTTGTTGTTAAGTCTTGCTTATCGAGTTGTTGTTTTGCTTATCAAGTTGTTGTTTTGTTTGTCGAGTTGTTTCGTTTATCGAGTCTTGTTTATCGAGTCATCGAGTTTCGTGCATTGAGTTGTTACTCTTTGTTTACCAACATTGTTGTGTCTTGCTTATCGAGTTGTAAACTTGCTAAGGTTTTGTTGTTTCTTAGTAAGTTAGGCTGTTTAGTTTGTTACGTCGGTTCACTACCTGACTTGGCAAATACACAATGCACATTTCCATTCAATCTTGTTTTTGTGCAAAATGATGCGATGCGATGCTAAGAACATAAAATACAGCACTTTTTCAACAAAAGCTGTTTCATTCTATCATGCTTCCTTTGTTACAACGTTTTACAACAAGGGTACAAGTTTTACAGAAAATAAAACTGCCTAATAATGTACAATGTGCTACAACTACTAGTAAAAAAGGCAAATAAAGTAGGGAGCAGCTACATCAGTGCTATCAACTGCAGGAATAAGAGGCCCTCTTCGTCCTCTTCTGCGGAACAACCTCTGCACCATCATCACCATCATCATCATCTGAATCAGGGCTGTCATCCTCGGAACCCTCCTCAGCCTCATCTCCACTACCGGACCCGGAACCAGAGCCACCCTCTCTGTCAGCAGATGTCTCTGACTGGGGATGCGCAGGCTCCTCCTCCTCGCTGAACTCCTCCTCTACGACAGGTGCTCTGCGTCTGCCTCGGCCGCAAGTCGAACCCCCTCTCCCAGCTCCCCGAGAAGGCCTAGATGGCCCGGCCTGTGGCTCAGTATATAGCGGAGGCATCTGAAAAGAAAGAGTGCAAATTGAATACATCAGCCAAAATATGTATATCAGATGCACAAACAAGAAAGCTACATGGAGTGGATGTATGCAGATATAGTACATGAATGTGGTGTGTGTCAGATGTGCTCTACACATACAGTCAATCAATGCAGTGAAATGTTCAAGTTCAGGATGTCATCAGAAGTATGATAAATGCAAGAAAACTAAAGAGTACCGGGACACCGATGATGGACAGCTGTGCCTCTCTCCGCAAGACCATGCCCTCAAGTGAGGCCACCAATCCGAGCATCCCCTCCATGTACTCTCTGGGTGGCTGCAGATCCAAGCTCAAATCATCAATAAATAAATGAGTGCCTAAGTATCTGAGTGATAAATGAAAAGCAGTGGAATATACCGGTGGTGAGTCAGGATCACTGACGTATGGGGGACCAGGCATAGGAGGCTCTATCGAAATCGGGTAGGAAGTCCCGTATCGCCATCCCGTCAACTTGGTCAGGATATCTGGCCATCCGGCATGATGATAGGTCAGAGGAATCGGGGGAACCAGTCCAGCCCTACCTCTAGATGTGCCGGCCCTGCTGGGAGAAGGGACATCTGCAGCCCGAGCTCGACTTGATGATGGCATGCCAGCAGACCTCCTCGTGGGAGTACGGACACCTGTCAAGGGAGGCATCAAGTATGTATGACGGTAGGTCGCGTACTCCCCCACCTCTAAATATAACAATACGTCGGTACCCAACATGGCGCTAGTGACATCTTGGGGAGTGAGCCTATCAGCGGATCGCATATTGTCCGGAGGTGCTGAGGGAACACTCTGCTCGGGAAAGCCCATAGTCTGGCGCATGAATTGGTCCCCCAGAAACTAGGCCCTACCGGCTGGCCCCTTAAACAGAATCCTGTACCGAGAAGAGGCCCATGCCCCAGCAAACTGGAATGGGGTATCTCTACCCAAAGACGCCCAAGGCTGCCATGTGATATGCGGATAACCAATTCATAAGCCGATTAGAAATCATAAATGTGCAAGATGAATCAAAAATGAAAACATGAAGAACTGAGAGTTCTGAATTACCTCTGTCGGCCGCACTGTGTCGAAAAACTGCCGTAGGTAGGGGAGAGTCTCCCGGGCTCTCGGCCGGTACTGGCCCTCAAATACGAGCGAGTAAGGGATCATGAGAGGCACCTCCACCTCAAGCTTCGGGGCTAGTGTCGGAAAGTACACAAAAACCCATAGCTGTGGAAAACAGAGCAATAGCCATCAGAATACAGAATGCTGAGTGCAGAATGTGAATACAGAATGTACAGAGAATGCAGAAGGCTGAGAGTAGAGTGCGGAGTACATAATGTAAAGTGTGCTGTGTGTGTAATGTACAGATAATGAAAAGTAGAAATGTAAATCAAGAGGGCAGAAAGTACCTCCCAGGCTCTCCAATAGCCGCCGACTATGTTTCCCCATCCGCGGGAGGTCGCGCTCATGTAGCAATAGAGGGTAGCCAAGCCGGCGCCACCCCAGTCATACTGGCTAACCTGTGATAGGTCTACCAGAGCACTCAGCAGATAAAATCCGACGGTGTTCCCCCTATCGGAGAACAGAGTGGTCCCGAGGAGGAACATCAAAAACCCTCGAGTATACTGTGTTATCTCCTCAGGAGTCTCGGGCTCCATCCTCCTGAAATGCGTGGAAGACCAGGTGTACCGAACTCTGCCCGAGGATCGGTCAACTGGTGGGCGAGCTCTCAATAGGTAGATCCAGGCGGCCTCCCACTCGCCCATGTCCTCATCATAAGGGATCACCCAGCCTCCCACGTCAAGTCCTGTCAGCACAGCGAAGTCGAACGGGGTCATAGTCATGTCCCCGGTAGCTGAGAAATAAAAGGAGTTGGTGGTGTCCCACCATCTCTCTACAAGGGCGCCCATCAATGTCCTGCTAGCAAGATAACGAGATATCCCCGTGCAGAAGGGTCCGAACCCTGCCTGGTCAACCCAATTACGAACAGCCTCCAGGAGCTCTGTGTACCACTCCCTCACAACGATGGAGCCATATCCTGGAAGACGCATGCATTCATAATGAACACATATATTCAGTTTCAGAATGAAATGAATAAGCTGCGTGCAAATGAAATGTATTGAGCTGTATGCAAACCAAATCAGATACAATGCTGTGAGCTGCGTGTTCAACATGAAGTATATGAGCCGTGTGTTCAGAATGGAAGTGTGTGAGCTGTGTGTTCAACGTCAAGTATTTGAGCTGTGTGTTTAGATTTCAAAATCAGTGGGCTGTGTGTTACATCTCAAAGTTTGAGCCGTGTGTTCAACGTCAAGTATTTGAGCTGTGTGTTCAGATTTCAAAATCAGTGTGCTATGTGTTCATCTCAAAGTTCGAGCTGTGTGTTCAACGTCAAGTATTTGAGCTGTGTGTTCAGATTTCAAAATCAGTGGGCTGTGTGTTCATCTCTAAAGTTCAAGTTGTGTGTTCAACGTCAAGTATTTGAGCTGTGTGTTCAGATTTCAAAATTAGTGGGCTGTGTGTTCATCTCAAAGTTCGAGCCGTGTGTTCAACGTCAAGTATTTGAGCTGTGTGTTCAGATTTAAAAATCAGTGGGCTGTGTGTTCATCTCAAAGTTTGGGCTGCGCGTTCAACTCTCAACAAGTGTGTGCTATGTGTTCACCTCAAAATTTGGCTGCGTGTTTAACCCTCAACAAGTGTGTGCTGCGTGTTCACACTCAAAATTTGGGCTACGTGTTTGGAAATTCAAAGTTTGGGGTGCGTGTTCAACTCTCAACAAGTGTGTGCCGCGTGTTCAACCTTCAAAATGGGCTGCGTGTTCGGAAATTCAAAGTTTGGGTTGCGTGTTCAACTCTAAAACACGTGTGTGCTGTGTGTTCACCTCAAAATTTGGGGCTGTGTGTTCAGAAATTCAGAGTTGGGCTGCGTGTTCAACTCTCAACAAGTGTGTGCTGCGTGTTCACCTTCACAATGGGCTGCGTGTTCAGAAATTCAAAGTTTGGGCTGCGTGTTCAACTCTCAACAAGTGTGTGCTAACGTGTTCACCTCAAAATTTGGGCTGCGTGTTCAGAAATTTCAAAGTTTGGGCTGTGTGTTCAACTCTCAACAAGTGTGTGCTGTGTGTTCACCTTCAAAATGGGATGCATGTTCAGAAATTCAAAGTTTGGGCTGCGTGTTCACCTCAAAATTTGGGCTGCGTGTTCAACTCTCAACAAGTGTGTGCTGCGTGTTCACCTCAAAATTTGGGTTACGTGTTCAGAAATTCAAAGTTTGGGCTGCAATGTTCAACTTTCAACAAGTGTGTGCTGTGTGTTTTCACCTCAACGGTTTTGGGCTGCGTGTTCAGAAATTCAGAGTTTGGGCTGTGTGTTCAACTTTCAACAAGTGTGTGCTGTGGTGTTCACCTCAACGGCTTTGGGCTGCGTGTTCAGAAATTCAGAGTTTGGGCTGCGTGTTCAACTCTCAACAAGTGTGTGCTGCGTGTTCACCTCAAAATTTGGGCTGCTTGTTCAGAAATTCAAAGTTTGGGCTGCGTGTTCAACTCTCAACAAGTGTGTGCTGCGTGTTCACCTTCACAATGGGCTGCGTGTTCAGAAATTCAAAGTTTGAGCTGCGTGTTCAACTCTCAACAAGTGTGTGCTGCGTGTTCACCTCAAAATTTGGGCTGCGTGTTCAGAAATTCAAAGTTTGGGCTGCGTGTTCAACTCTCAACAAGTGTGTGCTGCTGTTCACCTTCAAAATGGGCTGTGTGTTCAGAAATTCAAAGTTTGGGCTGCGTGTTCAACTCTCAACAAGTGTTGTGCTGCGTGTTCACCTCAAAATTTAGGCTGCGTGTTCAGAAATTCAAAGTTTGGGCTGTGTGTTCAACTCTCAACAAGTGTGTGCTGTGTGTTCACCTTCAAAATGGGCTGCGTGTTCAGAAATTCAAAGTTTGGGCTGCGTGTTCAACTTTCAACAAGTGTGTGCTGTGTGTTCACCTCAACGGTTTTTGGCTGCGTGTTTAGAAATTCAACAGTTTGGGCTGCGTGTTCAACTCTCAACAAGTGTGTGCTGTGTGTTCACAATCAATATATGGGCTGCGTGTGTTCAGAAATTCAAGTGATTGAGTTGTGTGTTCAAGAAGCAAACAGAATACTGTATTATAGACTAAGTGTTCAGAACAAGCTGTGTGCTAGAGTGAGCAGATAAGCATAGCGAAAGCATGCAATGCACAGAAAATGCAGAATTCATTGCAGAAAAATGTAAAAGTGAAGTACATACCTCTCGTGCCTGATGAGATAGGTGGGACTCCAGCTCCCGCAATAGCAGATCCACAGGGGCTCGCTCATCGAAGTCGGTAAAGTGGTAGAAAATTGCTCGAGGAAAGATGTGCGTCGGAGGGTCGTACCTCTCGGGAATAAATGGCCGAATTCTTGGAGGCAGAGACATAATGTCTAGATAACCTCCGGCACCTGGAGGACCTTCGCCATGAGGGAAATGACCTGCCATTTCGAGAAATCTGCAAAAAGGAGCAAAAATGAGCGAAATGAGCCAAAAATTAGAAAAAGTCAACAAAAGTCAACTCTCGGGAAATGAAAAAGTCAACAAAAGTCAACTCCCGAGAAAATGTTCCAAATATTGAGACAAACTTACCTCAAGTGGCGAAAACGAGGAAAGAAGCTCCGAAATCAAAATTTGATTAGTTCAAAGTGAAGAGAACTGAAAGTTTTCGCGAAACAACTTTGCGTGGGGCGTTGGAAAACGCGTGTAGAGCACAGATCTGAGAGAGAAAGTGGTCTAGGAAGGAGGGGGAGACAATTTTGGACCTGAAGTTGTGAGAAAAAGTGTTTTGGCCAAGAGCATTTAAAGATCTGGGTGTGAAAGTACCAAACTGTCCCTGATTTTGGCTAGGTGGTCGGCCGACCACCTTTTGTGGTAGGCCGACCACCACCTTGCACTAACCCTGGTCAGTGGCCTCCAAACCTGGTCGGTGGTGTTCCTAGTTGTCCTCCAATGCTTCTTTGAGCTCCTTGCAAAATTTGGTGGTGATCGGAGTCCCCGGCACTCAAGAAAGTACAAGGAAAGTGCACTTTTCAGCGCGAAATCCCTCCGCGGGAACTTCAACTCCAACTTTCGATGCGTGTTTCATCGTTACTCGTCAAGAGCAAGATGTATCCTTTTTGAGTACGTTGTGACCCCTCCGAGAGGTAAACCGGAGGTCGCGGTTAAGTCGCCCTCGTCGAAACTTGCATTCCTTTGCTCGTTGTTTCGTGTCAAATATGCATTCGAGTTTGCGCTTATCCTGCATTGTTATGCATGTCACTTGCATTCTCATGCACACCACTTGCATTGTTGTGCACGTTTCACGGGTATTGTCATATCCCCATGCTTAACTTGCATTGTCACGCATGTTTCTCCTCGCATTGCGATGCACTTTCCCATTGGCACCATGTTTGTCTGCATTCGATATAGCGTTGAACATATGTTGCTAACTATGTTGTGCTTGTTAAGATCCTCTCTTTTGCAGGCATGATATTGTATATACGGTTCATTTGAGGCTAGTGCGACCAGACGAGCCGCATAGGTATTGTATCTTCTCCGTGTGAGATGTGGTGAGAATTGAATAATTCTCCGCATTCTTAAACTGCATGAAATGGAGTTTTACTTCGCATTCTTGCTTAAAACTGTTACATTTATTGTGAATATTTGCCTCATTACAGCTTGCTGCTTTGCATGATCATGAGTTACGTCCGGCTTTGTGCATGTTGTTTTGCATTTTGCCCCTGCCTACGGGCATGCCTGCGGGCACATCTCTTTTATCTCGCCTATTTGTCTAAGTCTTCGGCTTTGTCAAAAATAGGTCGTCTGTAGGCTTTGACATTCACTCCCGTCACTTCTTGACTTTCGAGTTCTGTCAAAGAGGGGCAACTGTAGACACCCCATTTTTGAACAACCTTAAGACTCAGACGTCACCGATTGAGCGCTTGGTGATGATGCATATTGTGCTCGTTCTGAGGTTTCAAAGTCTCGGCTGAGAGCCTTGCCTCCGGACTTTGAGGCTCTTTTGTGCTTTGCCTCGGTTTCTGAACCAGTCCTGTTTTCTCTGTTTTCTCTTCCCGAAGGGAGAGAGAGGTCTCATAGACCATCTCTCAGTGGCCGTAGGTTACGTTTTGTGGTCGTAAGCCATTTTTCCCATTTGGAGACCAGTTTCTGGTTTTTGGAGCCGTCGGCCGTGTGTCTCGGTTCGGGACCGCTTAACTACCTCCGTTTGCTCCGATTTTTGGTACACACCTTGTTTCCTCTCTTTTGAGGGACACTGTGGCCCGGGAGACCACCTTTGCGGTCGCACACCACTTCCGGTGCTTAACAGCCTGTTTTCGGGGCCCCGAACTGCGCGTTTTGGCCCCCGAACCTTCGTTTTGCATCGGTTAGGGTTCATTTTTGGCGTGGACCCTATTTTCATTGTTAGGAAGGTGGTGGTATGGTGGGAGACCACCTTTTCTGCTTGGAGACCACTTTTCTCTTCATCGCCCAGTTTTCTTGTTAGGTAAGTGGTCTCCCTCACTTTTGGGCCATAATTTCTGGTTTCCCACCATACCATTGTGTTGTACTCATCTGGGAGGCCACCAATATGGGTAGGCCGACCAGCTTTTCTTCTTGACCCTTTTGAACCTTGCTAGAAAGCTGGTTTTCCTCAGTCCTGGGCCACATTTTCTGGTCTCCCATATAACCACTGTATTGTACTCATCTAGGAGGCCACCTTTCTTGTATGGCCGACCAGCATTTCACATTGACCTTTTTGAACCCTGGTCGGCCGACTAGGGCAAGTGGTCGGCCGACCACTTGAAGTGGTCGGCCAACCATCCCCTTTTTGGCCTTCCTGAGTGCAACACAGCTGTGCCAGCTGTGAAACATTTGACCCATCCTCCGAGATTTAACCCATTTGTTTGTCTTCTTAAGGAAGCTTTGGTCCTTTTGCTTAGCTTCTAGGAGAAGCTTGACCCTTTTGGTTAAGCTTCTTAGAGAAGCCTTGCCCCTTTGTCTTCTTTAAGAGAGGGTCTCCTCTCAATTTGCAAGGGTTAGAAAATTTTGGCTGAGGCTTATACACTTCTCCCTCCATAGCTCTCTTCTTCTAGCTCCAAACTCCATTATTCTTGCACCCATTACACTACACCTCCTAGCACAACACCTCCACCATCTATCCAAGCACCTTGGAACTGATTTGCAGAGGTTGAAGGCTCATTACCTTGGTCCAGAAGTTGCTGAGGGTCGGCTCTACAAGGGTAAGCCTCTATTTCCTTTTTTTTTTGCATTATTTTGCTTCATATCTTAGCCCTATTCGCAAGCATTTTTGGACTTTGACATAAACTGAAAAAAGTATTTTTTTGAGCTCCTCTTCAAGTTTTATTAAGGTCACTTTTCTGTTTGGGGGTCATGTTCTCCCTTGCATGCTTCATTTCCTCATGTTTAGGGCTATGCATTAGAGCATTTGTATTGGCCTTGGTTTGGCCTTTTGGCCACTGAAATCCAGTGGATTTTCAGTGGCCAATATGTGTTTTTGAGCCTTAAAATCAGAGAGGGGTGACCCTCTCACCCCTTATTCTTTTTACTAGCTTTGTTGGCCTTCCAAAGGGGCTCCATTTTGCATGTTTTGAAGTCATGTTTCAGGCCCTATTTGGTGAGTTTTAAGGTTTGCTTAAGCTCTGTCTAGAGTCCATTTTGCCATATGAAGTGTCTATTATGCATGTGTAGAACAACCCTAGTCAAGGGCTTTTAAAGGAGCTTTCATTTGCATGCTTCCTAGCCATATTCCAAGGCCTTTTTGGTAGGTTTTAGGACCCTCATAACCTCTGTCTAGAGGTGATTTTGCCATTTTGTATGTCTATCATGTATGTGTAGAATAACCCTCTTATTGGCCTTTCAAAGGGGCTCATCATTCTTGCATGTGTTGACTGAGTTTCAGTGGGTATTTGGGCATATTTTGGCATGACATACTTCTGTTTTTGGCTGGTTTGGTGAGCTCTCATATGCTTTATATAGTTGTGGTACAACTCATGGTTCACTAGCCTATGTTGCATGTTGTTTTGGCCCTTCATGTTAGCACTTTTTGGCCATGCCTTGAACTGATTTTGTGCAAATTTTGGATTGCCCTAGCTCTGTTTTTGGGTCTCATGGTCGAATGATGTCCATTTTGCATGCTTGTAGTTCAATGCACTTGTCTAGCTTTGAGATTTGAGGCTCATTCCATGCATATACTGAGGTGTGTTCATGTTTTGGATCCATTATACATCATATTTCAGAGCTTGTATCAATGCCATATTGCCATGTTTTCTACTCCTTAAGTGTGCTTAAGAGTTGTCCGTGAATGCCTTGTTTTCGGACCGTTGCATGAGCTTCATTCCCTTGCATTCCGAGCCATCATTTTAGACCAATTCCCCACTGTTTCAGACCTGCCTAGGGTCTGTTTGGGGTTGGTTTTGCCATTAGTGCATTGCTTTGGGTACCTCTAGTGTAACGCACTTCACTAGTTTCGGTACCCAAGCCACCTAGCATGCATTATGTGACATTTTTGCATGATTCGGGAGCATTGTATACCATGTTTCAGAGCTGGAATTTGTGTGTTTGTATGCCATATTGCATCCTTTGCCATGCTTTGGTAGAATGGCATTTGATGCCTTAGGATCGGTCATTTGCATCTGTGCATGTTTGCATGTGTTTTGGTTGTCTCATTTCCACCAATGGCCACTGATGTGAGTGTGGCTGAGGTCCACTCATATTGTTGTAAGTCCATCTTGCATTGAGCATGCCATTTAGTTCATGTTGTTGCATGTTTAGTCTTTGCATTGCATATGCTAGGTTGTTAAATGCATTGTGCATGCCATGTTATGTCACGTGCATTGTGTATGCCATGTCATTCCTCGCATTGTGTATGCTAGGTTGTTAGTCGCATTGAGTATGCCATAGTTCATGAGCATTGTGCATGCCATGTAGTGTTAGCATTGTATATGCTAGGTGCATGTTTCCATTTTCATCCCTTGCATGTTTGCGTCATTCAGTGGCATTGCATCTAGGTTGCATGTTAGAGTTGCATTCATGCATGTCATGCATATTGCATTGTGTTTGGAGTAGGGTTTAGTCCAAACACGGGAAACGAGGGACGTTTCGTACTCCAAGTGACGAAACGTGCCTCGATTCCCGGTCCCCGACATTCTTGATTATCCATGATAGAATTGTTGGCTTCATATGTTCATACTTGCATTCATGTCATATTGAAACGTGCAATCCGGCTTCTCGGCCATCATGTATTGAGATGCGTGATTGATGGTCCGAGGACCGAGGACCACACTCTCTAGAGCTTGTGCAAGGACGGGGGGGAGTGGTTGCGCACACACATGTTGAAAACACCTTGCTTTCTCTCCTTCTTGCCTTTGTTGCAGAAAAACCAGAATCCAGGGATAAAAAGTGGTCAGCTGAGCAGGTTTTCTGGCAAGCCGACCACCTTTTTTGGTTTCCACCACAAAGGGTGGTCGGCAGGTGTTTCCCAAGCCAATAGCTGGTCGGCAGCCTTCCCAGGGGGGAGTTTCAGCCTCTTGGAGCTTTGTGCAAGTTTCTGAAATCAGTTGCAAACAAAGTCGAGACGAGGCATCGCGATGGAATTTCCCAACGAGGCGACCCGAGCATGCATGCATCCTTCATCCCCAAAACAGAGCTGAGGCAGTCCATTTGCATACTAGCTTACTTGCTTACTTAGTTAATTCATTGATTAATTAGATTTGTGTAATAAGTAGTTAATTCGGACTGTATTATTTATTCGAACCCTCCGAGGAGGGCAATGTTGTAATAAGTGTGCGTACGTGTGTGAATGTCTTCCAACCCCACGTCTTTCTCCCTTTTATTTACCAGTTTATGATAGTTAGTTTAGGGCATATTTCAATTAGCATACTTATGCTCGCATGTTTGCATCCATTCATCTGTATTGCATGCACCGGGCTCGGCGCATCATACTATCTGCATTTGTATTTCAATTCCAAGTTGAATACGTGTTAGCTGTAGCATCGTCATATGCCATCTTTATAATAGCCGAGCCTATCTTAGTTGCATTCCTGTATGTGTTGCATTAGGCATTTTAGCATACTTAAGATCATGCATGGATTTCTAACATAGTTTCTGTTTTGGCTCGGAGTACTCGGTAAGTGTTTATGCTTTAGCATCCTTGCATGCGTATGAGTGATTGCCATGATAGCATGCTTACCATGAGGCTATGTGCTTATGTGATATACCTGCCTAAATGCCTGTGGGTGAAGGTTGGGTTATCTGGATTGGAATAATGCATCAATTGCGAGTTTTAGGCCCACTTGAGAGTGGCAAATCACCCTATTTTCTAAGCCCACCCGAGGGTGGCAAAATCTGCATTTTAAGCCTACTTGCGAGTAGCAAACCATCTTTCAAAAATAAACATGAAATGTTTTGTTCCAATTCAGGCGACCCAGTCTATACTTGTATGATGTGCGCATCACATAGTAAATCTAGGCTAATAATCGGAATAAGAACGCATAATGTTTTCAAAACTAGATATCATGGTTAGTAGATGCCGATCTTTGATCGGGCGATCGGGGGTGCTCACGAAGTGACCTTCCCCAATCGTACCCAAGTTCCCGAGCCGAGGCAACTTTGGTGATGACGAACATGTGGCCTTAGGCAAACGAGTCAAGGTTTCCTAAATTTCTCCAAAAATAAATATTTAGGTGGCGACTCCGTATCTGGCAAAGCAGTCCATATTTGACACTTCTTTCAAAAATCTATTTTCAAAAACGATTTGCCGAATTTGGACTCTTTGATGATTCATCGGTCTTGCATTGCACTTTACGAGATTAGATATAGGACCGTGACATTGAGTCCTGAATTGTAGTGAGCCCAAATGAACAAAATGGGATTCCCTCCCGGGACGTTCGGGGACGTCTACAATCTCTCATTTCTCTTAATCACTTGTCGAAAGAGAAAAAAGTCAAAAAATGAAATAGGCCTCTCTCTCTCTCTCACACTCATCAATCTTCTCCCTGGCTCTCTCATCTCTCTCTGCTCCCTATCTCTCTTGCTCATCTTTCTTCTCTCTCTCTCTCTCTCTTTCTTTCTCTTTCTATGTCTCTCTCTATATCTCTTGTTCATCTCTTTTTGCTGTTTCTCTCTCTCTCTCTCTCTATGTTTATCTCTCGCTCATCTTGTTTCTCTCTTCTTTTTTTCTCTCTGTGTGTGTCTCTCTCTCTCTCTCTCTCTCTCTCTCTCACTCATCACTATTCTTTCTGGCTCTCTCATCTCTCTTACTCATCTTTCTTCTCTCTCATTCTTTCTCTATATCTCTTGTTCATCTCTTTTTACTGTCTTTCTCTCTCTCTCTCGCTCATCTTGTTTCTCTTTTTTATTTTTATTTTTATTTCTCTCTCTTCCTCATCTCTCTTCTCTCTCAATTGTTCATTTCTCTCATTCACACTCATATTTTTCTTTGAGCCCATTGTTGTTGAAAGAGAAAAAAGTCAAAAAATGAAATGGGTTTCTCTCTCTCTCTCTCTCTCTCTCTCTATCTCTTTCTCTCTGTGTCTCTCGCTCATCTATCTTTTCCCTCTCTTTCACTCATCTTTCTCAAAAAATGAGTTTACGTTGGTTTTTAAACAAAAATCTAAAAATTTGACTAACAATTTTTTTTTAATTAATTGTTTTTTCAAATATTTTTTTAATTAATTTTTTTAAATATTTTTTTTCAAATAAAATTTTTTCAATTATTTTTTTTTTCAATTAAAATGTGCATGATCTCATTGTCATAAATAATAAAAAAATAAATATAAATATTTTAGACTTGGATAAACATATTTTTTAGTTTATAATTTTAATTTTTTAAAAATATTTTGTTCAAACGCATTTGTAATTTATATATTTTTTAAAATAAATAAAAATTAATTTATAAAATTTTTGTAAACATAAATTAAAAATATAAATGTTATCAAACTGTACCTTAAATTTTCATTTGAGCCAGTTATGCTTTGATGTGGCGGAAAAAAAAAATACAAAATTTGATTCCCGCTCGTTTTTCCCCCCCTCAACCAAAAATCCCCAAATCTCAAATCCCTAATTTTTGAACCAAAAATCCCCATCTCTCTCTCTCTCGCGACTGTGAGCACGACAGACGATGGCGTCGAGCGACGGGGTTAAGGAGCCTCACTCTTTTGTTTCTCACTCCGTTGGCTTTCCCTCTGCTGCTCTCATTCCAGTGGCGAAGGAGCTGCTCAGGGACCACCGCAGCCATTAATAGCAGGCTCGAAGCTTTCAACTTCAAGAACATCGGTCCGCTTAGATTCACATGATTGAAGAGACTCTCCGATTCGCCGGTGTTCCTGGTGCGGTCTAATTTCTTATATCTTTCTGTCTATCTGAATATATTTTGACGATTTCATCTGATTTCATTTCATTTAAATAAACAGGACATTCTTATATTTTGCAATTGTTTTGTTTTTAAACAATGAACTCAAGATTATGTGAAGTCAAGATTGAGGGATCAAACATTTCTTAAATAAACAGGACATTCTTATCTGCCCTCTAGGTTTGAACCTACAAACTCAAGATTGAGGGATCAAGTTTTAACCACTGGACCAGTGACCCCTATAAGGCCTATACCCAATCTACCCCTCCAGAACCCCATCCGATGGGGTGGGGACTAAAGTCCACATATTTGATATTTTATATAGATCTTATTTTAGTTGTTAGCAACTTGTACAATTTTTCTATACCTAGTTTTATGCATGATAGATGAAGCATTAACAATATTTGCATGTCATATTGATTTGGAGCACTTGGTATCAGGATATGGCTGGTGCCTAAAACAATGGTTATTGCAAGGACAACTGCTGTCAAAGCTGAAAGAAGACACTTAGTTTCTGAGGCTTATAATCCCAAACTTGTGAGTGCATCTTCCATTTTAACAAAACCTAACGTTTAGCTGCATTTGGAAGCCAACTTTCAGTCCGTGTTTGGATCTTTTCTTTTCCCTTCACACAAATCCCTCGCCAAATCCAAGATCCAAACACAACCTAAGAAAGGATTGGTTTCAGTGACCACTAGAATATAATTGCTAAAAGCTTACTTGGCGATACATTATTCGGCTTTTCCTCATTTGGAATAGCTATTATCAACCATGGTGACTACAAGATCTACTTGATTTTGGAGTTTCACAAAATATTTGTCAAATTTACGAGCAGAAAATAAATCCTGTTTCTCAACTCTTAAATTTTTCAAGCAAAGCTTGAACTTGGAGCTCATGAGATAGATCAGGTTGGCCTGAAAGATCATTCAGATTGTTCATGGGTATATGAGTCTTCAATCACTACAAAGAGTTATTTTTTCATAATCTCAAGCAGCCTCCACTTGAATCAGTTTAAACCTCTAACTTCTCTAACTTCTATATATTTTTTTTCAAGAAATTAAAAAATGTAGCATTTATCCAAATACAGTGTGCAAACAAATTTTCTGATGGAAATTATTCTCTCTTCTTGACTTATCATCATCAACTATTTACTCATTTTCTGTTTTGTTGCTTCATTTAATTATCAAGTTCATAATACTGATGTGTTCATACTTCAAACTTTGTGTTTTCCTTGGTTTTCATCAGAAGCTTGTAAGCAATGAAGTTTTAAAGGCTCATCATCCCAAACGGTAAGCAATCCCAATGCTTGTTTGAGTTGGATACAATTTACAAGTGATGCCCTCATGTATGGCATGGAGTCAACTGAATTCACATCCTGTTCCTGATTATGGAATGCAGAACACAAGATGAATCAGCAGCTATAAAAACAAGGAATATATCTCTACCGAGGGCCTCTTCCAAGTCAATAAACCAAAAGGTTGCAAAGTCTAACAAAAAATATTTCATGGTTATGGGAATTAATACAGCTTTTAGTAGCCAAAAGCGAAGAGATTCCCTGCGGGAGACGTGGATGCCCCAAGGTGCATTAGCTGATCTTGCAGCTTTGTTTTTATTTCATGATTGATGTTATTGTATATGATCAATGAGTAATGGGTTCTCTGATAAAAAAAATTGAAGGTGAGAAAATAAGTAAGCTAGAGGAAGAGAAGGGCATTGTCATATGCTTTGTTATTGGTCACAGGTACGAATTAGTATATGCTTTTCAGAGCTGATATTAGCTAATTGCATACGTATGTGGTTTTTAGTTGTGATTTTATGTATTCTCTACAACTTATGTGATTGAAAAAATTGAGTTTTTTTTTTTAAATTGTATCAATTTAATGATGAAGTCTGGACCGTGTTTCCTAGAATAGTAACACCAACCACAATAAGTTTAACATAACATGGAATTCCATGACTCAAACAATGTAACATTTGGCTGGTTTCTGCACTAAATGAAAATGAATCTATTAATTGTTTTTCTGTCACTGGTAACATTTTGCATATCAATGAGCTGTGGACTAGGAATTTTGCAAGTGAAAATGACTTTATTAATTGTTTTTCGTCACTAGTTCAACATCCGATGGTATTCTTGACAAAGCTATTGAAGCAGAGGACAGAAAGCACAAGGACTTCTTGCGGCTGGTGATGTTGCGTTCTTTTTTCTTTACTTCCTCTATTGCCATTGCCAATAACTGTTTTGAGTAGCATGAATGTTAAAGACTAAATAAAAGTGTGTTTGTTAGGCACGCACTTGACTTTGTTTATGTTCTTTGGGCAGAAACATGTAAAGGGCTACAATGAATTGTCAGCGAAAACAAAGATATATTTTGCTACCGCTGTTGCTTTGTGGGATGCAGATTTCTATCTCAAAATTGATGACGACGTTCATGTAAACATAGGTAAAACCATATCCAGTTTTTAATGCATAATACATGTTGATACCTCATTTTTACTCCCCCTCAAAAAATACCCAACAATATTGGACCGAATTTTTTTTTTGTAAACTTGAGTTATTCACTAACAAATAAATGTAAACATTTTATCCGATTTAAAATGAAGCAATTTAAAAAAATTTATCCGAGCTTGTATTTGATGTTACTGAGTACATCAACATTTAATTTACAAGAAAACTTGTTATAGTGCTTAAATAAGATTAAACAAAGGATAGTGTATGTGGAGATAAGCTGTCTTTTATCGTTTTGTTTCCCTCTCTTTGTTAAAAGGCATCCCCAACTCAAGTCAACTTGGATGGTTACCATCTCCCTAAGCAAAGTTTTTTTTTTTTTTTTTTCATTTTTATTCCTTAATTTTATTATTGGAAAATAGTATATACTTTCTTTTTTTAATATATTGAGAATGTTGTGTTGACAATACTTCATGCATTTTTAATTTTTGTAGATATGTAGCATTATTATTTAATACAAAACTCTCTTTATTATTTAATCAATAATGCAACATTCCCATAGTTTATTACCTCTAATGTTATGATAATGAGGTTAGATCCCACATGATGGAATGTTTAAAATTTGACACTTGTCAAACATATCATTAGAGGTAATTTTTAAGAGTGATAAATTAGGTGTTTGAAATATTTTTCTTATTCAATACAATAGTCTCTTTGTAGATATTGTTTCTACGTAATGTTTTCTAAATTGATTAATGTGAGTGATCAATGAAGAGATAACAAAGCATTGTGGAATTGTGGGATAGTGCCATATTTAGGTGTGATCAGCATTATTTAAATAAACCAGTGAGGTTCTCTTAGATTATCTCCGTTAGAATGACCTAATTTATCAACTAAACATATTGACTTAATAAATTGGGTCGAGCACAATGTCTAATAAAAAATTTAAACAAAATAATCAAAAAGCATGTTGAACAAAAATCCGATAATCTGAACATAGTGTTTAGATAGAGTGCTCAAACAAAAAATTTATCACATTTCTATGTTGGGACTTCACATAATCTTGAGTTCACAAAAAAATTATCACATTTCTCTCTCATATGCTCTCTTTGTTTTTAAACACGTATTTTCATTCACCTTTTACCTGATCTGTCTATTTCAGGTATAGAAAAGTTTGGGCTTTGGTGGTAATGTGGTGGTGAAAGTGGTTTAGTTATTCAACAACAGCTATGGGTTCTTCTTATTTTGAGGGTAATAGTAAACCTCTTGATTTTTTTTTTAATTATTTTCTTTCTCTTTGTTTTTTCTCTTTTGTAGTTTATACTTGCTAGTGAATGAACTTTGATGATATCATTATCTTTTGTTTTTCGGGCACACAGTTGAATCTTTTGAAGGTCTTTGGGTGATGGGTCTTGAAGCTTTAGCTGATCTATTTCTTAGTCATATTTCATGAGTATTGTATTGATTTGTGATTTTAATGATTTGGGTTTCATTTGATTTTGTTGGTTTATGAGGTATTGATTTTAGGTTCTAAGATTGCCCTTTTTTTGTGGCATTAATCATTTCATAATTGCTATCCAATTGTTTCTGGGTGGGTAAATTTGATCATCAAATCTTTGGCGGGTTATGCAGATTGAAATCTTTTCTCAGCTTATTAGTATTCGTTATCATAATGTGAAATTCTTACTTATTTACTATAACTAAAGGTTTATATTATTTGATGGATTGGTGGTTTCTGGGGGCGTCATTACATAATTAACCCTTTTAGCAGCCCTTCATGGGAATTGCAAATGCAAAGTCAAATGAAGTATATTTAAGCTTCATGCTTCTTTAATCTGTTACGAAAGTTTTAGATAGTGACTTCATTTGCTCGATTTTATGTGGCTGCCCTATAATAATCCGATTATATTTGACATTGTTGGGATCTCTTTGTCATTGTAAGTCAATCATTAATTTAATTTAATTTATTTAATTTAGTTTGGTGTGGCTTTTCATTCGAGTTGTTGAATTAATTTGTGTTTTTATTTTTTAGGTTAGGAATTTTTTGGAGAGATGCAAAATATGGTCAAAGAATTCAAGGACTTATGGTATGTTTGGTTTAGTTTTGAGAGAGTAGTTTTTAAAAATTGTTTTAGGGAAAGAGTTTAGAAATTTTTTTAGTTTGTTTGGTTGTGTATTTTGAAAGTAATTTTGGAGTTTGAGAATTTGGAATGATTTGATATTTTGTTGTAATTGAGTAGATGTGTGTGAGAGAAAAAGTGATTGATTGATGTGTAAGAGAGAGAAAGTGATTTTGGAAATTGTTTTGGAAAAATTTCAAACTATAGCGATCCGGGTCTACCTTTTCTTTATTTGTCGTATTCGGACTCGGTTCCGTGGATGTGTTGTTGTCATACTCTTATCTCTATTCTCTACTCTGTATTTTTTTTGAGTTTTGGTTTGTTTTAGGCAAGTTGGGAATAGGTTGGTTGTGTCGAGAAACCTAGAAAAGTTGCCCAGAATTTGGCCTCTCCGCTCGAGCGGGGGTTTTGGCGCTCGAGCGGGAAATCACCCATCCAGTTTTTCGTTTGCAGTGTTGGACGCTCGAGCGGGGGATTGGCCGCTCGAGCGGGAGTTTGTGTGTGACGCTCGAGCGGGAAGTTGGACGCTCCAGCGGGGAGACTGGGTTAAAGCTCCGTGTTTTGACTTTTTCAAATCACTTTTTCCACATCTCTTCTCTCTCTTACTTTTCCAAAAACTCCATTGTTGAGCTTCTCACTCTAGAGCTCTACCTTTTCTCTAAGTATTGATCTAGTAGAAGTGATTTGCTCACCTTTGGCCTTTACAAAAAAATTGTTGATCGTCAAGGGCTATCTTTTGATCCGAAAAATTTGTGATTTGGAGCATTTTCGTTTTCTTCATCTTCTTGGTTGGGTGTCACCATTTGAGGTAGGGATATCCTATTCCTCCTTATGGATTTTGTCTTTAAATTTTAGCATTTTGATATGTTGGGTGTTGTTGGGTAAATTTGAGAAAGTTTGGGCCTTTTGTGTAATTTTACAAAAGTTGGGGTTTTGTTTGAAATAAACCTATATGCAAGTTTGGTATAGAGAAATGAGATGGATGATGGATTGTGGATGAAAATGGAACCTTAGAGTCGTTTTGTTAATTAAGGGAATTTGCCCTAATTGTTTTAATTAATTAATGTATATAATTAATTAAAGGAAATGAGGAATTGAATTGGAAATGTTGAAATTTGGGAATGTATGGGACTAAAGGGTGTAGTTAAATCATTTATTGCTCACCTAATTGAAATGTTGATATATTATCCATTTGTGCATTTATTTCCTGTTTAGAAATAATTGGTTTGGGCTACCGGTGGAGGGTAGTATTGATTGTTGTAGACAATGCATGATGATTAGGCAAACTAAAACTAATCAATTGGATGTGTCGTAGAGTATGACGGTTGATAAAATACATTAACTTTATGTATTGATTGATTGTGTATATGACCAATGTGTTTATATGCATTATGTGTAGACGGTTGATAGAATACATTAACTTTATGTATTGATTGATTGCGTATATGATTCTGTGTTTATATGCATTGCTTGTGTATGGGAGAAGATGGGGGATGCACTCCACGGTTTAGGGGAAGATGCGGGATGTACCTCTAAACCGGTTAATGGTTAAGGGAAGATGGGGGATGGACCCAGGGATGCAGCTATATGCTCTCCCATTGTAGTGATGATACAGCTCATATGCTTATCTATTGGAATGTTGATATAGCTCATATGCTTATCTGTTGAAGTGTTGATATAGCTCATATGCTTACTTGTTGTAGTGTGATATGGCTCATATGCTCATCTATTGAAATGTTTGTTTGATTTGATATAGCACTAAAATGTATATCATCATCGTTTGTGAAGTATGGAAGTGGCCTATGTGTTATTGATACAATACCAAAATGTGTATCCACCTTGAATTTCAAAAGTGTTCTAGTGATGAACTATAATCTCATCAAATGTTTTGGCCAGAGTACTGAGCCTTGTTTTCAAACTCAAAGTTGAATAAGAAATGGAAAGTGAATTGTAACATAGACTTGACTGTCATGGAATTGTAATAAGATGTAAATGGAAGTGTAAGTGTTGACCATCTATCAGTTGCTAATCTTTTAGGCATTGTTCATAGTTGGTTTAGTATATTTCTACTGGGCTGTGGCTCACCCTATATGAGAACATCATTTTCAGGTACAGGTAGCATGCCACCTCTAAGGACATAGCTTGGGAAGCTAGAGGCGGACATACTTTTGTTGTCTTATTTTCCTTGATTGTATTACATATAGATTCAAGCCAAGGACTTAATGTGTAATTGAGTTAGCACTCTCTTTTGTAACCAAGTGTTAACTTGGAAAGCAGTAAGCCCGTAGGGCATTTGCTTTTGTTGTAAACATGTAATACTTTTGTAATGAAATACTCTGATGAATAGATGAATGTGGACCTTTCATGTATCAATGCATGTCTCTATATGGATGGGTTTAATGTTATTATTTTGAGGGCGTGACACAAACCAAACAAGTTTTTTAGAAAATTTTTTCCAAAATCACTCTACAAAGCCAAACCAAACACACCCTTAATTCTTCAAGTTTTTTATTTTTTTTATTTTTTAATATATGTAAGCACAGTTTAAAATTTTTTATTTAATTCCTTTGTATATACTTTTGAACATATTTAACTTTCATTTATGAAATATATGGCGCTATTCCATTGAATATGTGGTTATGATTCAAAGTATAGTATATAGTGTGTATTACATTCTTGAAATGCGCGTACAAAAATAATATTGATTATTCTTCAAATATATCGAATCTTTTTAGTAATTAATCACACTTAAAAGATGTGATCTAAATGTTATTAATCACATTTAAAAGATGTGATCTAAAGTTTATTATCACATGCTTTATTAGTTTTTAATCACACTTAAAATATGTGATCTAAATATTTTTAATCACACTTAAAAGATGTGATCTAAAGTTTATTATCATAGGTTTTATTAGTTTTTAATCACACTTAAAAAATGTGATCTAAATGTTTTTAATCACATTTAAAAGGTGTGATCTAAATATTATTAATCACACTTAAAAGGTGTGATCTAAAGTTTATTATCACAGGTTTTATTAGTTTTTAATCACACTTAAAAGGTGTGATCTAAATGTTATTAATCACACTTAAAATGTGTGATATAAATATTATTAATCACACTTAAAAGGTGTGATCTAAATGTTTTTAATCACACTTAAAAGATGTGATTAAAAACGACCATTTTTAATCACACTCCCAAAGATCACACCTTAATAAAACTTAAAAGGTGTGATTAAATAACAAACATCACACAAAAAAAGTGTGATCTTTATCTATTTTTGTAGTAGTTTAAAAACAAAAAAATAAAAAAAAAATCCCTTCATTTTTCCGGCCATTGGCCGACCTCACTTACTCGCCTCTTCCACCGCTCTCTTCTTCTTTTTATCACCTTGGGCGACGCTTGATGTACCTGCCTCTGTGCTTTCGTCGAGAGCGAGCACTCCCCGCCAACAATCAAAAGCCAAGAACGACGTTGCTTCAAATTGGGCCATGGAGGTGGTCTTCCGTTTAAGCTCTTTATTTTCGGTCTTCAGTGCGCCTATCTCTACTCGCACATCCTTGTATATGCGCTGGAGCAGAGAGAGTTGGGCGTTGACCTGATGGAGTTCACTCGTCCTATTCTGCAGTCGGTAAGCTAATTTTGTGACTGTAGTCACCGTCTCCATACAGGATGTCAGTGTGAAATGATTGGTTTCAATATCTGATTGAGCTACCATTATTTGCTCAATCGACATCATAGGAAGGTTGGAAAGCGTAGGAGCCGGGGCACTCGGCCCAACACCGCTTACAGGATCATTCAGGTCCAGAAAGAGAGTAATAAGGGGACAAGATGAGGCCATGTAGTAGGAGAGAGAGATGTAATCGAAAGGAGGGTCGTTTTTGACAGCCTTTCTGCTCTGCTCAGTCTCTCTGTGCTATCTCTCTCACGCAGAAGATAAAAGGGATGGAAGTGAATGAGGAAGAAGAAGGCGAAGAGAGTGATTAAGAAAAAGACGGAGGAGAAGACGACAAGAGTGAGAGAGAGTCGAGGCAGCTGATTGACCCGTCTCGCTTTTGTCGGTCGGCTGACGCGATTTTCGACGGAAAAGAGAGAGGCGCTCGAATCGTATCTATATGTATATATTATGTATATATATGTTTTGAATTGTATAGATGCCATTTATCACTATCATTTTCCTCATCCTCCTCCAGATTCTAACCCATGATTTCCTTTTGATAATGTCACAGGGAGAGAAATTATATGATGTTATGTATTGTGGAATTATTTTGTTATGATGTTATGTATTATGGTATTATTTTCAAATTATGGTATTATTTAAAAACTAATATGATGATTATGTATTTATAGTTTGATATATTAGTCTCATATTATGTCTCTAATTAACGCTTATTTATTACACATGTGCTAACCTATGTATTTAGAAATGAGTTCAGAAATGAATTCAGGGAGCATGACTTGAGGGGAAGCTTTTTTTACTCCAAAATCAAATCAAAATATCAATGTGTGCCATCATCAAAAAGGAGGAGATTGTTAGACTTATTTATTTTGATGATTTATTTAATTATGTTTTAATTTATTTGAAAGAGAAAAATAGAATCCAAAATTTATTTTGATGATTTATTTAATTATGTTTTAATTTATTTGAAAGAGAAAAATAGAATCAAATTTATTTTGTCCCATTATTTCTCACCTAAACTTTTATCATAAATATTGTTTGAATGTATTTAATATTTGCTTAAATTAGGAATTCATTTCAACCCAAAAATAATGCCCAAACCTGAGGTTCAAACAGCCCAAAACAAAGGTTCAAACAGCCCAGTAAAGCAACAGGCTAAAAGGTTCAAATAGCCCAGCACGGCAACAGACCAAAAGGTTCAAACAGCCCAGCACATCAGTAGGCCAAAAGATTCAAGTGGAAGATATTCAAATTAGTAATGATGGAGTGGAAGATATTCAAATGAATACAACGACTATAAACGGCTATAAATTCAAATGAATACAGCGGCTATAAACGGCTTGTAGACAAGCCCGCGGGGGACCCCGCTACAGCTCGGACTCGATTTGTGTCACGGTTCTTAATCTGAACCAAAGAGTCCAAATCCGGCAAATCGTTTTGAGAAAACAGATTTTTGAAAGAAGTGCCAAACATGGACGGCTTTGCCAGATACAGAGTCGCCACCTAAATATTTTATTTTGAGAAATTTAGGAAACCCTGACTCGTTGCCTAAGGCCACGTGTCCGTCATCACCAAAGTTGCCTCGGCTCGGGAACTTGGGTACGATTGGGGAAGGTCACTTCGTGAACACCCCCGCTCGCTCGATCAAAGATCGGCCTCTATTAACCATGATATCAAGTTTTGAAAACATTGTGTGCTCTTATTCCGGTTATTAGCCTAGATTTACTATGTGATGCGCACAGCATACAAGTATAGACTGGATCGCCTGAATTGGAACAAAACATTTCATGTTTGTTTATTTGAAAATGGTTTGATGGTGCTACTCGCAAGTAGGCTAAGATGTGGATTTGCCACCCTTGGATGGGCTTAGAAAATATGATTTTGCCACTATCTAGTGGGCTTAAAACTCACAATTGATGATTTGTTCCAATCTAAATAACCCAACCTTCACCCACAGGCATTCAGGCAGTTATATCACATAAGCATATAGCCTCATGGTAAGCATGCTATTCATGGCAGTCACTCACACGCATGCAAGGATGCTAAAGCATAAAACTTATCGAGTACTCCAAGCCAAAACAGAAGCCGATTAGAAATCATGCATGATCCTAGCTATACAGAAATGCCTAATGCAACGCATGCAAAAATGCAACTATAGCAGGCTCGGTTATTCTAAAACATGGCATATGGAATGCTACAGCTAACAAGTATTCAATTTGGAATTGAAATACAGATGCAGTTAGTATGATGCGCCGAGCCCGGTGCATGCAAAACAAATGAATGAATGCAAACATGCTATCATACTGTATGCTAATTGAAACATGCCCTAATCTAACCATCATAAGCTGGTAAATAAAAGGAAAGAAAGACGTGGGGTTGGAAGACATACATCACACACACGCGCACTTATTACAGTTATGCCCTCGCGCAGAGGGTCCGAATAAAATAATATACAGTCCAAATAAATAATACAGTCCAAAATGTGTACAAATTCCTAATTAATTTAACAAATTAACTAAGAAACAATAAACTGGCATGCAAACCAGGGACTGCCTTGACTCTTCTTCAGATGATGAATGATGCATATCCGGGTTGCTTTCGTGCGGAAATCCATGGCGATGCCCCAGTTAGCCTCTGTTTTGCAATGGTTTTTGGAAAGCGCGCCAAGCCTCGGAAGACTGCTGATTCTTGATTTGCTGCAACAGAGAGCAGGAAAGGGGCATGGCAATGTATTTTCACAAATGTATGCATGCCTCGATCCTCGTGCCACCAATCACGCATCTCGATGCATGATGGCCGAGGAGTCAAATTGCACAACTCAATATAGAATGAATGCACATGAAAACTCAACTAAAACCTAACTCCATCACGGGTAATCCGGAGTGTCGGTGACTGGGGAATTGAGATACGTTCCGTCACTCGGAGTACGAAACGTACCTCGTTTCCCGTGCTCGGGCTAACTCCTATCCCAAACACAATGCAATATGCATGACATGCATGAATGCAATCCTAATATGCAAACCTAGCATACACAATGCTACAGACTAAAATGGCATGCTCGATGCTTGATGTGATATGGCATATACAATGCTCTAATATGCAACCTAGCATACACAATGCTATGAAATGAAATGGCATACACAATACATAATGGACTTACACCAACACAAGTGGACCTCAGCCACACTCACATAGGAGGCCAATAGATGAAAACGAGACACTCGAGATGCGTGCACGCGTGCACGCAAACCGAGGACCAATCCTAAGGCACGAATGCCACTTTAACAAGACATGGCAAGGCATGGAACATGGCATACAAGCATACAAATTTCAGTAGCAAAATACGATGTAAAACAGCCCCGAATCATGGAAACATGGCACCCGATGCATGGAATGATCCCGAAATGCAAAACTAGGTACACGGAATGGCTTACAGCTATACAAAGCATGCATTATTTGAACATGAGACCTAAAGACAGAATCAAGGCAATCCCAAAATAAGCATATTTACAGTTTTAAGGAAGGCCAAACAGTGAGCACAAATAGGCCTAAGTTAACATGCAAAAATGGGCAAAAAGGGGGGTAATTAAGCAAGTAGCAGTTTCTGACCTCAAAAACAAGAGAGCCCTTCAACAATGTTGAAGAGGGGCCCAAAATATGACTTCTTACAGTTGATGGCCAGACCCAAAACAGTGCACAAGCATGCTCAAAATATTATGCAAGATAAGGCCAAAAGAGGGTATAAACACGAAGTATAAAAAGGATGCCTCAAACAGTAAAAAACCCTTAATAAAACATGAAGAGGGGGTCAAAATAAGGCCATTCACAGTTTGGACCAAAGCTCAAAAACAGAAGCACAAGAAGCTAACAAATCATGCAAAAATGAGGCCAAGAGAGGGGTAAAGAGACAAGTGGCATGTGGAGGCCCCAAACAGTGATGAGCCCTTCAATAATGTTGAAGAAAGGCTCAAAATAAGCTACATTACAGTTTACAATAGAGCTCAAAACAGTTTACAAATAGGCCAAAAAAGCTATGCAAGAAAGGGGGATACAAGAGGGGTAATGAAGCAAGTGCCAAGGGGAAGCCTCAAACAGGGAAATACCCTTAAACAAACATGAAGAAGAGCTCAAAATAATGCTACTTTCAGTTAGGGTAGGAGCCCAAAAATATAAGCACAAAGAGCTACCATATTAAATAGAATGAGGCACAAAAGAGGGAGAAATGGACTTACCCTTGAAGACTCAACTTCCAGCTGCTTTTGGCCCAAGTTTGGGTGCTCCTAAGCTCTGAAGAACAACCCCAAGCTGCTGGAATGGAGGATGGAAGGGTGGTGGGGCTATGGGTTGTAGAGTAAAGGATGTAAGATTTGGGAGGTTTTGGTGCTTGAAGTGAGGGAAAGAGAGAGATGTAATGCAAGGCTCCAAAGGTGGTTTTTCTAACCCCTAAACCAGAGCTGGAGGCTGGTTTATATAGACAAAAGAGGGGGAGAAAGAGGGGGAAAAATGGGGGGGAAATGAATTCAAGTTTCCCCCCAAAAAAAAGGCCCCCCGGATACAAAATATGGGGGGAAAAGGGATACATATTTGGGATGCACAGAACCCAAGGAACATGGCCGGCCAGCTATCCAGGTTGCAAGTGGTCAGCCGTCCAAGGGTCAAAAAGGCCAAGTGCAATTAGTGGCCGGCCACCACATATTGGTGGCCTCCCATGTGAGCTCAACACAGCCATGTGGTCAAAAATTGGCAACAGTGAACCAGGAGAGAGAAAATGCCACTTTTAGAAGGGGTTCAAAAGGGTCAAATGGAATTACTGGCCGGCCATGTGATATTTGTGGCCTTCCAGATGTCTACAACACAAATATGGGGTTTGGGGTGCAAGAAAATGGCCGAAGGGTGGTCAACATTGGCTTTAAAGTGAGAAAAACGGGCGTCGGAGGGCGACGAAGGAATAAAACTGGTTGTGAGCACAATTACTGGCCTCCCACCCCTCTACAACCTTTCTAGCAATGAAACAGAGGTCCCCGCCAAAAATGAACCAAAACCGATGCAAAATGAAGGTTTGGGGGCCGAAACGCGCAGCTTGGGGCCCCAAAAACTGACTGTTATGCACTGGAAGTGGTGTTCGACCACGAAGTTGGTCTCTCGGACCACAGTGTCCCCTCAAAAGGGAGGAAATAAGATGCATGCCAAAAATCGGAGCGAACGGAGGTGGTTAGGCCGTCCCGAACCGAGGCACACGGCCAACGGCTCCGAAAAACCAGGAACCGGGCTCCGAAATGGGCAAAATGGCCTACGACCACGAAACGTAGCCTACGGCCACTGAGAGATGATCTACGAGACCTCTCTCTCCCTTCGAGAAGAGAAACAGAGAAAACCGAGCCTGGTTCGCAAACCGAGGCAAAGTATGAGATAGTCTGAAAGTCCGGAGGCAAGGCTCGCAGCCGAGACTCTGAAACCTCTGAACGAGCACAATATGCAACATCACCAAGCGCTCAATTGGTGACGTCTGAGTCTTAAGGTCGGTCAAAAATGGGGTGTCTACACGGCTATAAGTTTCATTATATATACCAAAGCCTCTAATATAAATAAGTTACAAAAAAAAAGCAGAAAATATTCTTTGATCTATAATCACTCACATCTATTCTCTGAAAAATTCTCTAAGAGGTATTCTTCAATTTTTGTTTACATCCTCTTTCAGAAATTATACACTGAGACGTATAGCTTTAAACCCATCTTTCCTGTGTGAGGTTTACAAGAAATGCAAAGCTTTATTTTTATATCTATCTTTGAGAGATAATTCTTGTAACTTTCTGTAAAAGCAAAAACACATTCTTTTCAACCTTGTAAGAGTGTAGTACACTCAATGTTTTTGACTTAGAAAGTCTGTGTAAAATCTGTGGAGGATTGCTCCATTTGTAAAAAGGTTGCTAGCACCCTCGTGAAGTTAGAGCATAGTGGAAAATCTCAAGTGAAGTTTGAGGAGTGGATGTAGGCCGAGTTGAAACCGAACCACTATAAATTTGTTTGCCTTTCTCCCCCCTATCTCTTTATTTTATTTAAATTGCTGTAGTTATATTTCACATTTTCGCTGTGCTAAAATCATTAACTGACATAGTTGTTAGAACACTTATTTTAATTATTTTTATTTCATTAACTATATTTATCTATTGTGCTAGTCATAATTTTTATTAGGGTATTATTAATTGCTAATTGTAAAAACCTAATTACTTGTTAGGCATACTTATGAATTAGCGCTAATCATGGGCTGGGATTGTTATAATTTTGTCCCAAAACGACGTCATTTTGGGGCATAAGAACCACCGCAGGAAAGCCCTGTAAAGGATTTGGACTCGAGTGATGTGTATTGTGGAGATAGAGAAAGGGAGGAGGAAAGTGACGTGGCAGGGGATTTGGCTGTGTGAGTGTGTGATGTGAGATGTGAGAGATTTACGAGTTTCCTCAGGTTTGTTTGGCAGATTAGGTTGGATGGAATTGTTAGTAAATAGATGATTAGTGAAAAAGTTGTTAATGTGAGAATTGTTACTGAGAAAATTAAATAAAATTGTGTTTGTTTTGATGATAGTAGAAGAGATAATTAGTAATGAAATTGTTAAATTATTTTTATATAAAATAAAAATAAAATATTTCTATATTAAAAAGGTTGCACTTGGGTTAAAAAAAAATAAAAAAATGTGCAGCATGATCCTCACTATATTTTCAATCTTAGCTCATCTAAGAGAAACCTAATCCGGTTAAGGTATGTGAATGATATTCTAGGTGGTGTAGCAATCCCCTCAACAAGGAAGCTACCAAACAAGTTATAGTGAAACCCACCTCGTTACTACTCCAAAACATGATCTAAGGTTAAAATGGTAAATGATTATCAATTTTTCATGCCTTCCTAATTTTCAAAGATTTTCCCACTAATTTATGGTTTACATCTTCTCCCCCACTGGTAGGTAAATCCCCCTATTTTATTTTTATGATCATTTTAGAGACTAAATAAGTTTGAATTAAATACTTTAGAGACTTAATGGATTCAATCGATAATTTAGCGACTAAACAAATTTTGATTTATATACTTTAGGAATCTTAAAAATACAATTGATAGTTTAGGGAATAAATAGACAATTTAACAATAGTTTAGGGTATAAAGTGTAATAAACCCTAAAATTTATTGTGTTACAAAAGTATATGAGAAATTTATGATTTACAAAGTCACTTTTTAGTTGGTTTTTTGGAGTTGAGACTTTTTTAACTTGAGACTAAAAAGTTCGTTTGCAATTTTTTTTTTTGGATTTTTTGACTTTTGTAAGAGAAAAATAAAATAATTATAATTTAGATGTGACATTTTTTATCTTATTGACTTATTTAGGGTTGGTTTGGGTTGTTTTAAAAAAGTGTACTTTTTGTCTTTTTACGAAAAGATGTGCAGAAAAGTAGAGAGGTGATGTGATGAAAAAAAGATAAAAAGATAAAAAGATGGATTATATAGTGTATCCCAAACTAGCCCTTAGTCTATTTTGTTTTTTGTGGTTTTTTAGTCTCAACTGGGATAGAATAACCAAACGAAGCCAAACTTAAAAGGTACATTATAAAAAAAAATTACGAATTTTTTATTTATGAAATTTAAGAATATTTGTATTAAATGTAATGTCCCATTGTGAGAAAATTTATGAATGGTAAATTTATAATGTGTATCTCTAAAGTGAAAGTTATGAATTATTGTAAAACTATCTATTGATTCCATCATTGTCAATTCTTTTCTTTTTCAAAAAGTTAGACTAGTTGATATCAATTATCTCAGTTGATCGCCTCACCTCATCATATGATCATTTTCATTATCGATCGCGTTCATTATAGACAAATTTTCATATTTGGAAATAAGGTAAAATTTATTAAACAATAAAAATTGTTACAGATCACGAAAATATTTCATGAAAACCATCTTGAAGCTGTGACCAAACAACCAACTAAACTACTGAAAAAGTTTAGAATCGACTGGCCAATTGATCAACAACTTCGAGATGATTTTCATAATTTTTTTTTTATTTCTATACATTATTGTTAAACAAATAGAGTGTAGACACGTCTTGTGTCAACACTTCATCAGTTTATTAGTCAATTATCTTGTTGGTCAATAATTCACATATCACATATCACATATCACATAAAAAAAAAAAAAAAAACATATCACATAATAAAGAAAATAAGATAAAAATATAATTTATTAAAATGTTATTATCAAGTTTAACACTCCGCAAAGCCACATGGTCACATGCTTATCAAAAAGGTTACAAAATAGAGACAAATAAATTTGACACACCAAGAAGAAAAATTAAATAGAGAAAAACAAAGTAGTGTTTGTCCCCATTTTATAATAGTAGACAGATAAATAGATAGATATAATTTCATAAACAAAAAACCCTTCATCGATCACTAAATTTTACTTTGTCCTCGTCTTCACCACATTGAACATCAACACACAATACTTACTACTCTTAATAGTGCAATAACAAGTTACAACTTAGTCTCAATCATTCTTGTTGTTCAAGAACATCTTCCCTGTCAACCCACAAGTTAAGACCTCGTTGGGTATCTTCCCAAGCCGTCGGACACCTTCAGCAAACACAACCCCCATACCCATATGCAAATGAGGCTCTATATGACAATGAAAAGCCCACACTCCTGGATTATTCGCCACAAACCTGAAAGCGGTCCATCCGAATGGAAACACCACCGCGGTGTTCCTGTAAGGCGGGTTTTTCAAATTAAAGCTTTTTTCATCATTCTCATTCGAAAACTTTCCCTCTCCGTATCCCAAAACCCAAAAATCATGGCCGTGTAAGTGCCACGGGTGGATTTCACTCGTGTTCACCACCAATGCGTTGGCATTTTGAAGGATTATATCTACTGTGGTGTTGAAACTAAGCATGTAGACTCCACTCCCGTACGTTGAGTTTGGGTTTTGGGCTTGTTTCATGACATCATAGTTGCTTGGGAAGTTTGTCGGGGGGGGTTTTGTGATCGAAAGCGTTGTTTAGATTGTATTTTATCGAACCCAAGTAAGGCGTAGCAGGTAGGACTAAAGAGATGTTGTTGATGGCCCATTTGGTGTAACCATCGATGTAGTTTTGGGTGTTGAGGAGGATGATACGGCGGTGATGGGTGGTCGGAGGTGGATTAGGGTTTCCCATTAGGGCTGGGACTTTTTTGGTGAATAATTTGCTGTGGGTGTAGTTGTTCCATAGAGGAGCGACTGGTGGCGGTGATGGTGGAGGTTTTGAGGCAGACGTTGTGTTGTGATAGTTAAGTATTGTTAGTGCTTGAGTGGTGTTGGGTTTTCGACCTCTTACACTTACTGAAACCCAGTAGTTGTTGGAAGGGTTTTGATCGGTAGTGAATAGAACAGAGTAGCTCTCACCGGAGTAAATGTCCATATCATCCACCGCGAATGGTTGTAGGTAGTTTCCATTAGCTTCAACCAACACCATCTTGTGATTCTGTATAGAGACAAGAGAAAAGAAAAAATGTCAATCGCTCTTCATTTTCTATGGTGTCTCTCATGGATAACTTCACACATTCAGTTGAAAAGAAAGTGTAGTTTTGTTATTTTTGAATTGAAATTATCTACATGAATGTTATGGCATTACATTTAGCAAGTGATCTAGTTCAGGATCTTAATTTTGTGCACCAATTAAAATGAATTCTTGTGATCTTAATATTATTTTTAAAAAATGGAAATATTAATTAATAACAGCTCACGTGGAAGAAATATACAAAATGTCTGATAAAATTAACGGTTCGAATTATCAAAACAGGACTCGTGATAGGCTTTACATATCCAAACAATGCCATCCTGTCTAAAATCTGAATAGGAGGAGATACTCCTCCCATGTAAAAATGCTTGGAATTCTATGCAATGTGTAAAAGCTGGAATAAGTCTTTGAAAATAGCTTCTTTGCCATCCACACTGTGCAGTTTGCCACTATGCCCTACCTTTGATAATTTAAATTATTCATTTTGTAAAATTGATTGAGTAAATTATTTATATTAAAAATCACATGAATCAAATGTAAAACAATTGATATTCAATTAATTTAATGTTTTATATGAATAATCTATTTGACGAGTCGTACAAAATAATTATTGAAATAAGCCTAAAATGGGCCTTAATGATCAAATTGCACGCTAGGTTCTAAGTTTCTAATTGTTGTAAGTAATTATAATTAATCAAGTCAGTAAAAATAAGGCTGAAAATCTTAGTTGGAATCCAACTTTTTTTATTTTTATTTTTTGTTAAATTGAAAGAAATCCACACCCTTTGAAAAGGGATAAAAGTCATACTTCAAACTCGATAGTGACTAGTTGGTTGATCAATTACTTATCAGAATAATAACACGGTGATCGCGAACCAACCTCTATTTAGAGAGTTGGAGGGGACCTTTTATTTATTTTATTTTGAATCTACAACTCACCTTTTTTTTTTGGCAGACTGCTTGAATTTGTAGATTACGTTATATTTAAAAGGCCAGCCATATATATACATATATATATTAACGATTTGCACATATGAGGTGTGTGTAATTTAAAAAAATAATAATAATATTATAAAAAAATAACAAATAAAAAATGTACATATAATATGTATTGTTCAAGTAATAAGAGACCATGAGTTTTGTAACGCCCTCAAAATATAACATAAAACCCATCAATATAGACATGCATTGACATATACAAAAGACCAACCTTCTTTTATTCATTAGAGTATTCCATTACAAAAGTATTACATGTTAACAATAAAAGCAAATGCCCTATGGGCTTACAGCTTTCCAAGTTAACACTTGGTTACAAAAAAAAGAGTGCTAACTCTATTACACACTTAGCCCTTGGCTTGAATCTACATGTAATACATCAAAAGAATATAGACACAAAAGTCTGTCCGCTTCTAGCCTCCCAAGCTATGTCCTTGGAGGTGGCATGCTACCTGTACCTGAAAATGATGTTCCCATATAGGGTGAGCCACAGCCCAGTAGAAATACACTAAACCAACTATGAACAATGACTAAAAGATTAGCAGTTGATAGATGGCCAACACTGATACATCCACTTATATCACATTACAATTACATGACATACAAGTCCATGTTACTTTTCATTTTCCATTTTCAGTAGATAAGCATACTAGCTAAATCAATACATCAACAGATAAGCATATTAGCTATATCAACATCTCAACAGATAAGTATAAGAACTATATCATACAACCAAAGATAAGCATATGAGCTATATCTACACTTCTCTAGACAAGCATATGAGCTGTGTCTACACTTCTCAAAGATAAGCATATGAGCTGTATCTATGGAGTTCATCCTCTATCTCCTCCCAATGCTATCCGGTTTAGAGATCCATCCCCCATCTTCCCCTAAACCGCGGAGTACATCCCCCATCTCCTCCTCTACACACAATGCATATAAACACAAAGGTTCTATACCCAATCAACCAATACATAAAGTTAATGTATTCTATCAACCGCCATGCTCTATGACACATTCCATTGATTAGTTTGCCTAATCATCATGCATTGTCTACAACAATCAAGGCTATCCTCCACCAATAGCCCAAAGCAGTTATTTCTAAACAGGAAATTAATGCACAAAATGGATAATATATCAACATTTCAATTTGGTGAGCCATAAATAATTCAACTACACCCCTTAATCCTATACATTACCAATTCCAACATTTCTAATTCAATTCCTCCTTTTCTCAAATTAATTATACGAATTAATTTATTAAGTCAATTAGGGCAAATTCCCTTAACTAACAAAACCACCCTAAGGTTCAATTTTCATCCACATTCTATCATCTATCTCATTTTTCTATGCCAAACTTGCATTTAGGTTTATTATAAACAAAACCCCAAACTTTTGTAGAATTGCACAAGAGGCCCAAACTTTCTCAAAACTACCCAACAACACCCACATATCAAAATGCTAAAATTTCAAGACAAATCCCATAAGAAGGAGTAGGATATCCCTACCTCAAAAGGTGACACCCAACGAAGAAGATGAAGAAAACGAAAATGCTCCAAATCACAAATTTCTCGGATCAAAAGATAGCCCTCGACGATCAACAACTTTTTTATAAAGGCCAAAGGTGAGGAAATCACTCATACTAGATCAATACTTAGAGAGAAGGTAGAGCTCTAGTGTGAGAAGCTCAACAATAGTGTTTTTGGAAAAGTAAGAGAGAGAAGAAAAGTGAAAAAGTGATTTCAAAAAGTCAAAACACGGAGCTTTAACCCAGTCGCCCCGCTCGAGCGACCAAACCCACGCTCGAGCGTCACTCACAGATCCTCGCTCGAGCGTCCAATCCCCCACTCGAGTGGCGGATGCACACTCTCAGAACTTTTGCAGACAGGTCCCCCGCTCGAGCGCCCAACTCCCCGCTCGAGCGTCACACACAAACTCCCGCTCGAGCGTCCAAACCCCAGCTCGAGCGGACAACACTGCAGAGGAAATACTGGAAGGATGATTTTCCCGCTCGAGCGCCAAAACCCCGGCTTGAGCGGAGAAGCTACAACAAAGGCCCCGCTCGAGCGTCAAAAGCTCCACTCGAGCGGACAGGCCAAAATCTGGGCAACTACTTTTGGTTCTAAGTTCAACCAACCTGTAACAAACCTGCCCAACACATCCTATAACTCAAATACCAAGTATGAGAGGATGTAAACAAGATTTAAACAACTGCTAACATCTACGGAACCACTGTACACAAGGGGTAAAACCTGGGATCGTTATAAGTTTGAGACCGGTCCTCCTCTTTATATAATTATTACAAAAAAAAAAAATGTACATATAATATGTATTGTTCAAGCAAACTGAAATGTTTATAAAATCATACATATCATGGTATACGTCATGGGTCTTGGAATATTCTCGTTTTATGTTTGAAAAACATGTGTATATCAGTTTGGAAAATAATATTTTGGATCACATGTATTGTGCTACTAGAAAAGAGTAAATAAATTAGTAAAGCTGTAAAGGGGTATTAAAGCAGAACTAAGTTAACCTATGTGTCCATGGTAAAAGACCTAAAACCCACGCAGTAGGTGCTGATTCCATTCGGATAATCTCGATAAAATGGCATAGTGGCTTGTATAGCTCATTATTATGAACACTAGCCTTGGAGATTTACCCATTTTATTTATTGTCGTTTTGGTTTTGAAAACAATTTTTAGCAATATATTTGTTGTTGTTTAGCGATGTATTCACGTTTGATTTAGCAATGCATTTGCTTATTGGTATTGTGATATACCAAACTTGTTTTGGAAATGGGTTTTAACAAACAAATGTTTTAATTTTTGAAAAAAATCATTTTGAATAAACGAAAAGGATTTTGGTGATCGGAAAAAAGGATTTGTGTTCTGAGAATCAAATGGATTTTGAAAATGTATTTGGGCATATTGTATATATGTATTACATCATGATCATTTATGCGAGTGGAGCATATTTAGTTTTTGAAATATTTTCTACTAGGCTTTATGCTCACTTTACATGGCTGAAAA
>JAXFYN010000029.1:338265-362867 GCA_036172215.1 Camellia granthamiana
TTTGCATATGGGTATGGGGGTTGTGTTTGCTGAAGGTGTCCGACGGCTTGGGAAGATACCAAACGAGGTCTTAACTTGTGGGTTGACAGGGAAGATGTTCTTGAACAACAAGAATGTGTAACTTGTTATTGCACTATTAAGAGTAGTAAGTATTGTGTGTTGATGTTCAATGTGGTGAAGACGAGGACAAAGTAAAATTTAGTGATCGATGAAGGGTTTTTTTTTTATGAAATTATATCTATCTATTTATCTGTCTACTATTATAAAATGGGGACAAACACTACTTTGTTTTTCTCTATTTAATTTTTCTTATTGTTGTGTCAAATTTATTTGTCTCTGTTTTGTAACCTTTTTGATAAGCATGTGACCATGTGGCTTTGCGGAGTGTTAAACTTGATAATAACATTTTAATAAATTATATTTTTATCTTATTTTCTTTATTATGTGATATGTTATAATTGAATTATTGACAAACAAGATAACTGACTAATAAACTGATGAAGTGTTGACACAAGACGTGTCTACACTCTATTTGTTTAACAATAATGTATAGAAATAAAAAAAAAAAAAATTATGAAAATCATCTCGAAGTAGTTGATCAATTGGCCAGTCGATTCTAAACTTTTTCAGTAGTTTAGTTGGTTGTTTGGTCACAACTTCACGATGGTTTTCATGAAATATTTTCGTGATCTGTAACAATCTTTATTGTTTAATAAATTTTACCTTATTACCAAATATGAAAAATTGTCTATGATGAACGCGATCGATAATGAAAATGATCATATGATGAGGCGAGGCGATCAACTGAGATAATTGATATCAACTAGTCTAACTTTTTGAAAAAGAAAAGAATTGACAATGATGAAATCAATAGATAGTTTTACAATAATTCATAACTTTCACTTTAGAGATACACATTATAAATTTATCATTCATAAATTTTCTCACAATGTGACATTACATATACTACAAATATTCTTAAATTTCATAAATAAAAAAATCATAATTTTTTTTTTTATAATGTACCTTTTAAGTTTGGCTTCATTTGGTTATTCTATCCCAGTTGAGACTAAAAAATCACAAAAAACAAAATAGACTAAATAAGTCAATAAGATAAAAAATGTTACATCTAAATTATAATTATTTTATTTTTTCTCTTACAAAAGTCAAAAAATCCAAAAAAAGCAAACGAACTGTTTAGTCTCAAGTTAAAAAAGTCTCGACTCTAAAAAACTAACTAAAAAGGCGACTTTGTAAATCATAAATTTCTCATATACTTTTGTAACACAATAAATTTTAGGATTTATTACACTTTATACACTAAACTATTGTTAAATTGTCTATTTATTTCCTAAACTATCAATTGTATTTTTAAGATTCCTAAAGTATATAAATCAAAATTTGTTTAGTCGCTAAATTATCGATTGAATCCATTAAGTCTCTAAAGTATTTAATTCAAACTTATTTAGTCTCTAAAATGATCATAAAAATAAAATAGGGGGATTTACCTACCAGTGGGGGAGAAGATGTAAACCATAAATTAGTGGGAAATCTTTGAAAATTAGGAAGGCATGAAAAATTGATAATCATTTACCATTTTAACTTTAGATCATGTTTTGGAGTAGTAACAAGGTGGGTTTCACTATAGCTTATTTCGTAGCTTCCTTGTTGAGGGGATTGTTACTCCACCTAGAATATCATTCACATATCTTAACCGGATTAGGTTTCTCTTAGATGAGCTAAGATTGAAAAAATAGTGAGGATCATGCTGCACAAATTTTATTTTATTTTATTTTTTTTTAACCCAAGTGCAACCTTTTTAATATAGAAATATTTTATTTTTATTTTATATAAAAATAATTTAACAATTTCATTACTAATTATCTTTCCTACTATCATCAAAACAAACACATTTTTATTTAATTTTCTCATTAACAACTTTTTCACTAACCATCTATTTACTAACAATTCCATCCAACCTAATCTGCCAAACAAACCTGAGGTAACTCTTAAATCTCTCACATCACACACTCACACAGCCAAATCCCCTGCTACGTCACTTTCCTCCTCCCTTTCTCTATCTCTACAGTACACATCACTCGAGTCCAAATCCTCTACAGGGCTTTCCTGCGGTGGTTCGTATGCCCCAAAATGATGTCGTTTTGGGACAAAATTATAACAATCCCGGCCCATGATTAGCGCTAATTCATAAGTATGCCTAACAAGTAATTAGGTTTTTACAATTAGCAATTAATAATGCCTTAATAAAAATTATGACCAGCACAATTGATAAATATAATTAATGAAATAAAAATAATTAAAATAAGTGTTCTAACAACTATGTCAGTTAATGATTTTAGCACAGCGAAAATGTGAAATATAACTACAACAATTTAAATAAAATAAAGAGATAGGGAGGAGAAAGGCAAACAAATTTATAGTGGTTCGGTTTCAACTCGGCCTACGTCCACTCCTCAAACTTCACTTGAGATTTTTTACTATGCTTTAACTTCACGGGGGTGCTAGCAACCTTTTTACAAATGGAGCAATCCTTCATAGATTTTACACAGACTTTCTAAATCAAGAACACTGAGTGTACTACACTCTTACAAGGTTGAAAAAGATGTGTTTTTGCTTTTACAGAAAGTTACAAGAATTATCTCTCAAAGATAGATATAAAAATGAAGCTCTGATTTTTCTGTAAACCTCACACAGGAAAGATGGGTTTAAAGCTATACGTCTCAGTGTATAATTTCCGAAAGATGATGTAAACAAAAATTGAAGAACACTTTTTAGAGAATTTTTCAGAGAATAGATGTGAGTGATTATAGATCAAAGAATATTTTCTGTTTTTTTTTTGTAACTTATTTACATTAGAGGTTTTGGTATATATAGTGAAACTTATAGCCGTTTATAGCCATTGTATTCATTTGAATTTATAGCCGTTTATAGCCGTCGTATTCATTTGAATTTATAGTCATTTATAGTCGTTGTATTAATTTGAATATCTTCCACTCCATCATTACTAATTTGAATAGTTTCCACTCCATCATTACTAATTTGAATATCTTCCACTTGAATCTTTTGGCCTACTGATGTGCTGGGCTGTTTGAACATTTTGGTCTGCTGCTTTGCTGGGCTGTTTGAACCTTTTGGCCTGCTGCTTTGCTGGGCTGTTTGAACCTTTGTTTTAGGCTGTTTGAACCTCAGGTTTGGGCATCATTTTTGGATTGAAATGAATTCCTAATTTAAGCAAATATTAAATACATTCAAACAATATTTATGATAAAAGTTTAGGTGAGAAATAATGGGACAAAATAAATTTTGATTCTATTTTTCTCTTTCAAATAAATTAAAACATAATTAAATAAATTATCAAAATAAATTTTGGATTCTATTTTTATTTTTCAAATAAATTAAAATATAATTAAATAAATCATCAAAATAAATTTTGAATTCTATTTTTCTCTTTCAAATAAATTAAAACATAATTAAATAAATCATCAAAATAAATAAGTCTAACAATCTCCTCCTTTTTGATAATGGCACACAATGATGTTTTGATTTGATTTTGGAGTAAAAAAAGCTTCCCCTCAAGTCATGCTTCCTGAATTCATTTCTAAATATATAGGTTAGCACATGTGTAGTAAATAAGCTTTAATTAGAGACATAATATGAGACTAATATATCAAACTATAAATACATAATCATCATATTAGTTTTCAAATAATACCATAATTTGAAAATAATACCATAATACATAACATCATAACAAAATAATTCCATAATACATAACATCATATAATTTCTCTCCCTGTGACATTATCAAAAGGAAATCATGGGTCAGAATCTGGAGGAGGATGAGGAAAATGATAGTGATAAATGACATCTATACAATTCAAAACATATATATACATATAGATACGATTCGCGCGCCTCTCTCTTTTCCGTCGAAAATCGCGTCGGACACATGTCCTCGCTTTTGCGTCAGCCGACCGACAAAAGCGAGACGGGTCAATCAGCTGCCTCGACTCTCTCTCACTCTTGTCGTCTTCTTCTCCGTCTTTTTCTTAATCACTCTCTTCGCCTTCTTCTTCCTCATTCACTTCCATCCCTTTCATCTTCTGCGTGAGAGAGATAGCATAGAGAGACTGAGCAAAGCAGAAAGGCTGCCAAAAACGACCCTCCTTTCGATTACATCTCTCTCTCCTACTACATGGCCTCGTCCCGTCCCCTTATTACTCTCTTTCTGGACCTGAATGATCCTGTAAGCGGTGCTGGGCCGAGTGCCCCGGTTCCTACGCTTTCCAACCTTCCTATGATGTCGATTAAGCAAATAATGGCAGATCAATCAGACATTGAAACCAATCATTTCACACTGACATCCTGTATGGAGACGGTGACTGCAGTCACAAAATTAGCTCACCGACTGCAGAACATGACGAGTGAACTCCATCAGGTCAACGCCCAACTCTCTCTGCTCCAGTGCATGTACAAGGATGCGCGAGTAGAGATAGGCGCACTGAAAACCGAAAATAAAGAGCTTAAACGGAAGACCACCTCCATAGCCCAATTTGGAGCAACGTCGTTCTTGGCTTTTGATAGTCAGCGGGGAGCGCTCGCTCTCGACGAAAGCACGGGGGCAAGTACATCAAGTGTCGCCCAAGGTGATAAAAAGAAGAAGAAAGCGGTGGAAGAGGCGAGCAAGTGAGGTCGGCCAATGGCCGGAAAAATGAAAGGATTTTTTTTTTATTTTTTTATTTTATGAAAATATGTATATTTTGATTTGTGTTTGTTTTTATATTTAATGTAATCACTTGAAGATGAAAGGAAAGTGCAGAAAAAAATAAATCAAAATTAAACCTCAAGGCAAATTAACAACAAAAAAAAATTAAATAAATAATAATGAAAAGAAAAGAAGAAAAAAAATAATAAAGGAAATGAAGCCTATTAGTAAAAAAATAAAAAAATATATAAGATATTAAGCCTAATACCAATTAAAATAAAATAATACTAGCAGAAATTATACTTAATGGGACGTTGGTGTGGCTGGAATGGTAATGCAAAAAAAAAAAAAAAAATACCATGAGGAACGTTTAAAAAAAATCAATGTATGCAAAGTTAATTTTACCTCAAGATACAGAACCCAAAAAAAATTACACAGTTAAGAAAAGCAAACTATTAAGACAAATAAATGTATGAAGGACTTGAGAGCATTCAACTGAGATAAATGTTTCTATATCAATGTAACAATACACATATATCATTTTAACAAAAATTCAAGTTTCACAGTCATAACAAAACTTTTTAAGTAGAAATTGACATTCCAAGCGCGCCATGAATAAAATTGAAACGATCCTCGTTTAGGGATTTTGTGAAAATATCTGCCAATTGCTTGTCGGCGTTTACAAATTCAAGTACAATAGCCCATTTTTGAACATGATCTCTTAAAAAATGATATCGAATTTCAATATGTTTTGTTTGTGAGTGTTGAACCGGATTTTTGCTTAAATTGATAGCACTAATGTTATCACATTTAATAGGGATATGATCATAATGCAAATCAAAGTCCTGTAATTGTTATTTCATCCAAAGTATTTGGGCACAACAACTTTCGGAAGCTATATATTCAGTTTCGGCCGTTGATAAAGCAATAGAATTTTGCTTTTTGCTATTTGCTAAACCAAAATACTAATGAGTTACCAAGAAAGTGACAAGTGCCACTGATGCTTTTTTATCAAGTTTGCATCCGGCAAAGTCGGCATCCGAGTAACTAATTAAATCAAATGTAACACCTTTAGGATAAAACAGTTCCAAATTTTAAGTGCCAACAAGATATCTAAAAATTCTTTTAACAGCACTGAGATGTGATTCCTTAGAATTTGATTGATATCTAGCATACATACAAAACTAAACATAATATCGGGTCTACTTGCAGTTAAATAAAGAAGTGAGCCGATCATACCTCAATATTTTGTTTGATCAATGGACTTTCCTTTTTCATCATTGTCTAGCTTAATGGATGTGCTCATACACTACAACAAAAAACAGTTTTGGCAACACAACAAAATTCGTCGCCAAAAGGCAAAAATCGTCGACAAAGAGTTTTGCCGACCCGTAGAGCTTCGTCAGTAACCCGTCGTTAAAAGTGTGTCGGGAAAAGTTTTTACCGACGAAAAATTCATTGCATCGCCAAAAGTATGTCTTTAGCGACAAACATCTTTGTGGGCAAAAGCCTTTAACACCAATTTATCTTTGTGTCGGCGAAAGTAGTTCAAATAAGATGATTATGAGTCACCTTTGCCTACTCAAATTTGCATCGGTAAAAATGATACTTTTGGTGACAACTTGATTGCGTCGGCAAAACTTCTAATTGTTTTATAAAAAAAAAAAATAATAATTTGATATTTGGGATAGCAAAAATTACAATCACAAACAATAAATTACTTTCCAATAAAAAATTATTAAATAATATCCACACTTTAATTCATTGACATCCAAATATATATAAAAAATAAATTCTTATTATGATAACAACAATAGCCCATGTGTTCTCACAATCCAAAATTTAAGTTAACAATACCTAAAGTTAAACGAAGTACAAAATAAATAAAATCAAGTCAATCACAATTGAAACGATGTATTTAATGCAACTATAGCATCACCATTGACAATATGCAAATGCATGTGAGCAAGCCTCTTCTCATTTCTAATTAGCTCTTGAGCAAGAACATAATCTCCATCTTCAACAACCTACATTCAAGAAAGAATTTTTTTTTTATTTATAATTATTAATAGTCATAAATGAAAATTTAAACTTGCAACTAAGATTTAAGGGAAATACATGAAGAAATCTCAACAGAATTGAGTTAAAGAATTGACAGAAAATAAAAATATCCCAAGCGGCAACAGTAACACCGGGGGAAAAAGAATTTCAAATAATTTCTTAGCATAACAAGAGAAAAATAGACAATAAAGTAGCTGTACTTGGCACAATAGTTCACCACCAAACATTGCTAAATCAATCTACAAAATAAAGTTCAATTATTTGATAAGTAAAAATAAGATAATTCAAATCAAATAACATAAAAAAAAAAAACCAGTTTGTGACATCTGAGATGAATTCATTGTCATGATCAAATACCAAGAGTTAGAACCCAAAAAAAAAAAAATAATAATAATAACCCAAAATTTGGCATGATACAAACCGGGAGAATTTTGGCTAATGAAGGAGCAACAATTCCAACAAATCTATCACTTGAACCGGTATTGAGAAGAACTATGCTAGTCATACTCTTGCCAAATTGCCATTGCCACATACCTATTTCATTTTCAGGGACGTAAACATTCTCCATTTGTATGGACCCAGACATGTAACACATGGAACCTACAAGCCAATCAAATTCCACACACATTGCAGTGGAAAGAATAAATAAAAAATGGTTTAGAATGTAGAAAAAGAGGATGCAATCAAATCAGTATCAAGTAGCTTTAAAATAGCGGACATAATTTATTCCACTACCAGCAACCTTTGGTAAGAATTTATTGATCCTTGGAAAGCTCCCCATGTCTCAACCTATAGACTAAGTAGTATATCATTCCTAACTTAGCCAATTCCTGCTTACCAAATATAACCCAGAGCATTGATCATCAACTCAATCAATGTCCTTTTGACAAAATTTGAATTGAATTCTCAATGAATTGATTTACATGAGTGTGCACAGCTTTATACAAGATGGTTAGAGTTTGTTATAACAAACTCTAACTTCCTCTAAACAAACTCTAACTTTCTCACTCTTACTTATAACTAACTTTCAGTTACATGAGTGAACTAACTTTCAGGTATATCTCTTCTTGACTAACTGTCTTCATTTGGGTTGATGGCTTAATGAAACACAACTTGTTCTTTACTGAAGAGTCATTGAAGCACTGAAGCAGAGTCACTGAAGCACTGAAGCAGTGAGCTTATCATCCCCCTGCAAACTGATGGGACAAGGGAGGACCAGCAGTTTGTCCTTAAGATAATGAAACCGGGAAGAAGTTAAGGGTTTGGTAAAAATGTCAGCTATTTGGTCGGAAGTGGGAATATAAGAGAGAGCTATTTGTTTAGAGGCAACACGTTCCCGAATAAAATGACAATCGACTTCGATGTGTTTAGAGCGAGAATGGAACACACGTGTAACAACGCCCGCGAGGGAACTCACGCTACAGTTCGGACTCGATTTTGTTTGCGGTTCTAAATCTGAACCAAAGAGTCCAAATCCGGCAAATCGTTTTGAGAAAAAAACAAATTTTTGAAAGAAGTGCCAAACATGGACTGCTTTGCCAGATACAGAGTCGCCACCTAAATATTTTATTTTGGGGAATTTAGGAAACCCTGACTCGGTGCCAAAGGCCACGTGTCCGTCATCACCAAAGTTGTCTCGGCTCGGGAGCTTGGGTACGATTGGGGAAGGTCAGCTATGAGCACCCCCTCTCGCCCGGTCCGAAGACCGGCCTCTACTAACCGTGATATCCGATTTTGAAAACGTTATGTGTTCTTATTCCGGTTATTAGCCTAGAATTACTATGTTATGCGCACAGCAAACAAATATAGACTAGATTGCCTAATTTGGAAATAAGCATTGCATATCTGTTTGTCTTGAAAAACACTTTGGAATTTGCTACTCGCAAGTAGGCTAAAATACAAATTTCAATGAGTTTTTCCAACTCAGACAATCCAACCTTCACCCACAGGCAATCAAACAGCTTATCTCACATAAGCAATTAGTCGCATGGTAAGCATGCTGTCATGTTAACACTCACACGCATGCGGTATGCTAAAGCATGAAAATACTTACATCGTACTCCGTGCCAAAACAATAAACTAGTTAGTAAACATGCATGGTCCTAGTTCATGTTAAGTTTGACTAATGCAACACATACAGGATGCAATTAGAGTAGGCTCGGCTAACCTAAACATGGCATGTGAAATGCAATCAATTGATGCATGTATTCAATTTGGAATTGAAGTACAAATGTAGTTAGCATGATGTACCGAGCCCGGTGCATGCAAGACAAATGTATGAATGCACGCATGCAGTCATACTGTATGCTAATTTAAACATGCCCTAATCTACCATCGTAAGCGGGTAAATAAAAGGGAAGAAAGAAGTGGGGATTGGAAGACATGCACACACACGCACCCACACTTATTACAGATTCGCCCTCACCCGGAGGGACCAAATAAATATTACAGATAATTAACCTACAAGCTAATTAAATATTACAGTCCATCTAATTAGTTAAGCAAATTAACTAATCTAGGGAAAACAGTAAACCGCCTTGGGAGGAGAGCCTGATGCAATGCATGCTCGGTCTTGCTCGGAAGTACACTGCCATGCGCAAGCTGCCTCTGTTTTCCCTGCTATACTCCTTTGAAGACTGCCAGAGCCTCAGGGTTGCCTCTCTGAGCACTGTGTAGTACCACCGGCTAGGGAGAATGGCCACCGGCCGTAGGAGATGTTCGTCGGCTGAGAATGAATCCATCGGCCACCAATTGTTTGCCGGTCGGCACTCTGTGCAGTCGATCGGCAAAAAGTTCCTGCAGAACCTGTTTGACAGCAGCAGAGGACAGAGCTTTGCATGGCAATGCAATTCAAGCCATATATGCACCAATCATGTCCCTTATCATGTTAGTGACTCAAAGGGACACGCTCTTTGGTTCTCGGACCATCAATCGCGCATTTCCATGCGTGATGGCCCAAGGGACCAAGTGTGCACATTTTGATGTCAAATGCAATGCAAACCAGCAAACCAACAAACCAAAGGGGCCCAATTCCTATCACTAGATCAAGGAACAAGACATGTGTCACGCCCCAAACCCGCCCCTAGAAGTTTGGTGACGAGACCGGCCAGTAATCCGTGGATTACCACAGGCCTTACTGTACAAAACATAATTAAACGGGGCTCGCGGAAGCGAAAATAGAAAACTAATAGTCCAAGAGCTGTGCATAATATGAACATACATTAATATGACAAAATGAGTTAAGTACCCACAACTGTACATTACATAACATGCACCATAAGAACATATACAACACATTTCACACAGTTACAACTGTACAAACAAACAAAACAGAGACTCACACCGGCCTTCCAAGCCTAGCCTCAACTCGGAGGCATACAAAAGCTGGTAGGCTTCAAAACGGCGGCTCGGTCAAGACTCCGCCTGGGCTTGACTCCCCGGATGCTCACCTATAATACATAAATACAAACAATGAGCTAGAGCTCAGCAAGTAGCATAACAGTAAAAGGGTTAGTGAACGAAGTCCAACATTTTCATATATACAGTTATAAACAGTCAACAGTCTTTAATGGCATATTCCACAGACTCCTTTTTCATACCGGTCCGTACACCGTCATACCGAGATCTCGTAACTTTCGGTCTATGGATGCCATACTAGATTCGCAAACTAGGACATTCGTTCACAGAAAACATTATCATTTTGAAAACCATATCATATCATAGCTTTTGAACATACTTTCATATCAACATACCATTTACGGAAATGTTACTTACAGTGGTTTCCAGAACCGGTTGTACGGTCTTCTCAATTTAACCTGCAATATCAACAGTATAGCACATTCTTAACATATACATTATCATCATTCATGCCTTTACATTTCCTTTTCTTCATTTCATGTTCATTCTCTTTCTTCTTTACATTCATTCATGTCCATATCATGTTCATAAGATGTTAAGTGATGCAATTAACATGTTAAAAATCATGTAGAACAACTTCTCGAACTTTTCTGAAAATAAGCCTCTCCGCTCGAGCGCCACTTTGGCCGCTCGAGCGTCCAGTACAATTTCCCAGAACTACTGAATGGTCGATTTCTCCGCTCGAGCGGGCTCCCCTACGCTCGAGCGGACAGAGCAAATCCCGAATTCCTGGTTCTTCTTCCCTCTTTCAAACTTCAACCTTTTCTTTACAAAACCAACTTCCATTACATGCATTTCATGACCCAAAATGCTAGAAATACAACTTGATTTCAACATCAAACCTCAATTCAAAACCCATATGAATCATAAACAAGATCAACCCATGAATCAAAGTGGAAAATCATGAATATATACATACAAGCTTCATGTCTCTATAGCCATGGAGGTTCTTTCTCAAACATGCCAAATAATCATCAATCATAACATTTAAGGCCATACTCTTGAGTCTAACATGCTAGATTCTAAGGATCAACAACCAATTTCATGAAATTAGAGAAGATGATTACCTTAATCACTTAATCAAGCTTGATTCCCCCTCTCTCTTTTCTTTCTCTCTTCTTCTCCCTTGCTTCCCTTTCTTTCTCCCTTTCCCGAATTCTCTCGAACCCTCTCTCTCTCTCTCAGATTTTTCTTTCTTTTTGAGTCAAATGGTCCACAACACTTATCTTATAACATATATATATATATCATATAAACCAATTAAGCCAAAACACTTGAGCCAAACAAGCCTTACGAAGCAGACGAAATTCAGTCTTCAATTTATCATTTCAGATGGTTCTAAAAATTCCCGGCTTCACATAGGTATGTTCAATTTCATTTTCTGAACCCATTACAGTCTTCGATTTCAGTCCCGAAGTTGTACTTCCAACAGATATTTTTCTAATTCAAACAGATAATTTCCAATTAAATCACATAAACACATAATTAATCACGGATAATGACGTCATACAGTTCCGGGTCGTTACAACATGCATGCTAGATGCAATGCAACCTAGGCATGCAAGCTAAGGATGCAACATGGGAATGCAAGATGTACATGCAAGCATGCAAACAAACATGCAAGGTAAGCATGCAAGCAAGCAAAGGATGGACTTAAACATGATTTAGGCAGCTCTAATTAGGCCCAAAACAGTGGCCATAATGCTAAGTTCATGAAGGCAAATGTACATACAAGCATGCATGGATACATGGTTCAAGACTTAAGCATAATGAAGCAACTTTCAAGCACACTCAAAAGGGGGAAACATGGACTTATGGCATGCATACTAGGCTCTGAAAATCATGCTAAAATGGTGCCAAACCAATTAAACAAAGCAAGCATATCATGCAATTAAGGTCCAAAACCTAAGGCTCACCAAAGAGGCATTGGACTACACTTATCAAGACCAAACATGGCATGAATTTAATGACCAAGACAGAGTTTTAGCACATAAAACAAAGCCCAAAAGACCACTTAGATGGCATCTAAATGACTTGAATTCAAAAGCATGCACAATGACCAAACATGGAGCATAAGGCACAACCTTTCAAAGCAACAAAGAGACATCCAAGGCAAGCATACAAGCATGTCTTAGGGACTGAGATTATGCTATAAATGATGCCAAGCTACTAAGATAACTCAAGCAACGCGTGCTCAACACTTCTCATTTTCAAAGCCTACAAGCTAACAATGCAAAGGGGCTATGCAATACATGGCAAGTATGACTAAAGCAACTTAAAACAGAGCTAAAGCATACAAAAACATGCATTAAAGCTTCACAAAGCTAAGCCTAAAACATGCTAAAACAAGGGCTTATAACCTAAGGCATGTTAAGGCAACAAAATGGCATTACAAGGCATGTATGCTAAGCAAGCATGGTGTACCAAAACAAACATACAACAATGCTATTTCATGGCAAAATAAGCACAAATAACAGCCAAGGCATGGTCAACATGAGGCTTAGCTAGGTGCTCATTAAAGAGGCAAAAATGGCCCTTTTCAAGGACAATAAGGAGAGGGGGTGGCCCTCTCCTTCTTGGAACTTCAAGGCACCATCCTTACCACTGAAATCCCTCAAGATTTCAGTGGTGAGGAGGCCCAAACACCAAAGTCCCGGAGCTCACTCAAAATAGCACAAAATGGAGCCCCTCAAGGCTTAAGAGGGGTCAAACACCTCCAAACCACAAAACACTCTAAACAAACTATTTAGAGGGCCCAAAAATAGAACTTTTTTTTATATTATATACTAAGCTCAAAAACAGTTTTAAGATAGGCAAAAATAGTATGCAAGAATGGGGTAAAAAGGGGTAAGATTGTTACTGTAGACGTCCCCGAACGCCCCCGGGAGGGTTAAGTCCCGTTCTGTTCATTTGGGCTCACTACAGTTCAAGGACTCGATTGTCACGGTTCTAAATCTTGAACCAAAGAGTCCAAATCCGGCAAATCGTTTTTGAGAAAGCAGATTTTTGAAAGAAGTGCCAAACATGGACTGCTTTGCCAGATACAGAGTCGCCACCTAAATATTTTTTTTTATGGGGAAATTTAGGAAACCCTGACTCGGTGCCAAAGGCCACGTGTCCGTCATCACCAAAGTTGCCTCGGCTCGGGAACTTGGGTACGATTGGGGAAGGTCACTTCGTGAGCACCCCCGCTCGCTCGGTCAAAGACCGGCCTCTACTAACTATGATATCTGTTTTTGAAAACATTGTGTGTTCTTATTCCGGTTATTAGCCTAGGTTACTATGTGTTGCGCACAGCATACAAGTATAGACTGGATCGCCTGAATTGGAACAACACATTTCATGTTTATTTTTGAAAGATGGTTTGCTACCCGCAGGTAGGCTTAAAATGCAGATTTTGCCACCCTCGGGTGGGCTTAGAAAACATGGTTTTGCCACTATCTAGTGGGCTTAAAACAAACATTTGATGAATTGTTCCAATCCAAATAACCCAACCTTCACCCACAGGCATTCAAGCAGTTATATCACATAAGTAGTTAGCCTCATGTTAAGCATGCTATTCATGGCAGTCACTCACACGCATGCAAGGATGCTAAAGCATAAAACTTACCGAGTACTCCGAGCCAAAAAAGAAGCTAATTAGAAATCCATGCATGATCCTAAATATACAAAAATGCTTAATGCAACGCATGCAAAAATGCAACTATAGCAGGCTCGGCTATTCTAAACATGGCATGTGGAATGCTGCAACTAACACGTATTCAATTTGGAATTGAAATACAAATGCAGTTTGTATGATGCGTCGAGCCCGGTGCTTGCAAGACAGATGAATGAATGCAAACATGCTATCATACTGTATGCTAATTGAAACATGCCCTATATCTAACCATCATAAGCAGGTAAATAAAAGGGAAGAAAGACGTGGGGTTGGAAGACATACATCACACTCACCCACACTTATTACAATTATGCCCTCGCACAGAGGGTCCAAATAAATAATACAGTCCCAAATAAAAGAATAGTACAGTCCAAATAATACAGTCCAAATAATGTACAAATTCCTAATTAATTTACAAATTAACTAAGAAAAATAAATAAACTGGCATGTAAGCCAGGGACTGCCTTGATTCTATTCCGGATGATGAATGATGCATGCCCGGGTTGCCTTTGCGCGGAAATCCATGACGATGCCCCAATTAGCCTCTGTTTGCACCTGTTCTTGAAATGCGTGCCAAGCTCCGAAAAGTTGCTGATTCTTCATTTTGCTGCAACAGAGAGCAGGAAAAGGGCATGGCAATGTATTTTCACAAATGTATGCATGTCTCGATCCTCGTGCCACCAATCACGCATATCGATGCATGATGGCCGAGGAGTCGAATTGCACAACTCAATATGGAATGAATGCACATGAAAACACAACAAGACCAAGACTCCATCATGGATAATCCGGAGTGTCGGTGACCGGGGAATTGAGACACGTTCCGTCACTCGGAGTACGGAACGTACCTCGTTTCCCGTGCCCAGGCTAACTCCTATCCCGAACACGATGCAATATGCATGATATGCGTGAAATGCAACTAAGATACAATCCTAACATACACAATGTTATGGAATGGCATACACGCTACACGAGGTGATACACAACCGAGCATACACAATGCTATGGATGAAATGGCATACGCAATGCAATATGGGCTTACACCAACATGAGAGAGCCTCACCCATGCTCACATAAGAGGCCATTATGATGAAAATGAGACAACTCGGGATACGTGCACACGTGCACGCAAACCGAGGACCGAACCTACGCCATGAAATGCCACTCTAATGAGACATGGCAAGACATGGAATATGATATGCAAACATGCAAAAATCAGTAGCAAAATGAGGGGGAAAACAGCCCCGAAACAAGGCGAAATGACACCCGATGCATGGAATCTCTCCCGAAATGCAAAACTAGGTACATGAAATGGCTTACAGCTATACAAAGCATGCATAATTGGTACATGGAATGAAAATACAGAAGCAAGGCAGCCCCAAAATAAGCATTTTTACAGTTCAAAGCATGGCCAAACAGTAAGCACAAGTGGGACTAAATTATCATACAAAAATGGCTCCGCAAGAGAGGCAATGAAGCAAGTGGTAGATGCAAAGCCCAAACAGAAAAATACCCTTCTACAACACTGAAGAGGGACAAAAAATATGGCTATTTACCGTTTATGGTAGCCCCCAAAAACAGATACAAGTATGGCAAACAATTCATGCAAGAAATGAGCCAACGAAGGGGCAAAGAAGTAACTGATATAAGGGGGTCTCAAACAAGTGAGGGACCTTCAACAATGTTGAAGAGGGTCCCAAAATATGGCATTTTAAAGTAGATGATCAAGCCCAAATCAGTATGAAAACATACTCAAAATACAATGCAAGATTAAGGCCACAAGAGGGCTATAACACAAAGTATACAAAATATTCATCAAACAGCCAAAGACCCTTAATGAAATATGGCAAGGGGGTCAAAATATGGCCACTTTAAGTTCTGATCAAGGTCCAAAAACAGAAGCTCAATAAGCTAATAAATCATGCAAAAATGGGGACCAAAGAGGGGTGCAATGGCAAGTGATACATGGAGGTCCCCAACAGTGTTGAGACCTTCTTCAATGTTGAAGAGGGGCTCAAAATAGGCCTAATTACAGTTTACATCAGGCCCCAAAACAGATCACACACAAGCTAAAAATATCATGCAAGAAAATGGCATTCAAGAGGGTATTGAAGCAAGTGCAACATGGGGGGCTCAAACAATGTTGAGCCCTTAATGAAACAAGAAAATGAGCTCAAAAAAATGACCTTTTCAGTTTTGGTCGGAGCTCAAAACAGCAAGCAAAGAGGCTAGAAAAATGTTGCAAAATTGAGCTCAAAAAGAGGGAATTGATGTTTACCCTTGAAGACCAATCCTTGGCTCCCTTTTGGCTTGAGAAATGCTGCCTCCTAGCTACTGGAAAGCTCCCCAAGTTGCTGGAAATGGAGTAGTGGTGGTGGTGCTTGGTGGTGATGAAGAAATGAGGTGTAGGACTTGGTGTTTTTTGAAGGAAATGAGAGAGATAGAGGGAGATATGTATGCCAAGCTCTTAGGGATTTTTTGTAATCCTCAAACCAGACCTGGAGGCTGGTTATATGGCCAAGAGAGGGGGAGAAAAGGAGGGAAAAAAAGGGAGGGAAATTGCATCAAGTTTCCCTCCAAAAAAGTTCCCTCCGGATACAGGTTTTGGAGGGAAAAACAATGCACAGCTGTAATGTGCTCACCCTGAGGAGCAAGGCCGGCCAGGTTTCAGAGTTGCAGGTGGCCGGCCGCCACCCCCCATGGCCGGCCGGCCAAGGGTCAAAATGGTCATGAAGACTTTCTGGCCGGCCACCACAAATTGGTGTCCTCCCAGGTGCCCTCAACACAACCCTGTGGTTCAAAATTGGCAATTGTAAAACAGGAGAGAGAATAGGCCATTTTTAGGAGGGGTTCAAAAGGGTCAGGTGGAATTACTGGCCAGCCACCAACTTTTGGTGTCCTCCCATGTGTGTACAACACAAGTATGGGGGTTAGGATTGAAGAAAGTGACCCTAAGGGTGGTCAACATTAGCTTGGAAGTGAGAAAAACGGGCGTCGGAGGGCGCTGGAGGAATATAACTGGTTGCTGAAACAATTGTTGGCCTCCCACCCTTCTACGGCCTTTCTGGTGATAAAACAGAGGTACCTGCCAAAAATGAACGAAAATCGATGCAAAATGAAGGTTCCGGGGCCGAAACGCGCAGTCCGAGGCCTCGAAAACTGACTGTTAGGCACCCGGGAGTGGTGTTCGACCACGAAGTGGGTCTCTCAGACCACAGTGTCCCTAAAAAGAGAGCAAATAAGATGCATGCCAAAAACCGAAGCAAACGGAGATAGTTAGGTGGTCCCGAACCGAGGCACACGGCCTGACGGTTTCGAAAATCGGGAACCGGGCTCCGAAATGGGCAAAATGGCCTACGACCCACGAAATGTAGCCCACGGCCACTGGAGATGGTCTACGGGACCTCTCCCTCCCCTCAGGAAAAGAAACAGAGAAAACCGAGTCTGGTTCACAAACCGAGGCAAGGCACAGAAGAGGGTTCGGAAGTCCGGAGGCAGGGCTCACGGCCGTGACTCTGAGACTTCTGAACGAGCACAATATGCAACATCACCGAGCACTCAATCGGTGACGTCTGAGTCTTAAGATCGGTCAAAAATGGGGTGTCTATAGTTACCCTTGAAGAACCTCTTCACAAATGGTGGACCAGCTGCTCCTCCAAGCTCAAAACCACCCAAGAACCTCAAGAACAGACCTCTGGTCCTTCACAAACTAAGAAAAGGTGTAACACTATGTGTTTGTGTGCAATAGTAAGCCTAAACACACACAAATACAAGAGAATGAGAGATATAGATATAGGATAGATACAAAATCCTAAACCTAGAACCAGAGCTCCCTCTGAATTTTTCTAACAAATCTCCAACCTAAAGCCAAGAGAGGAGGGCTCCTCTTATAGAGAAGCCAATCTTGTAAAGCTTACTCAAGAAGCTAACAAGGAAGCCATCCCTCCATACACGTATATGGAGGGGAACAAAATGCCATACAGCTGTATTAAAATATCTACAAAAGCAGATGAACAGTAGTCGGCTGCTCAAAATTGCCCATTTTGACAAAATGGACTGCCGACCGGCAATAAGAATGCCGACCGGCAATATACATTGCCGATGGCAACAAAACACCAGCCGGTGGCCTCTAGGCCATGGCCGGTGATGTGTGGGGATGCCTCACAGGCATTCCCTGCCCCTCCAAGGCAAAACACAAGTGTTTGGTGCAAAACCAGACACTAAACAGTCGAGTTCGGAGATCTTGAGGCAAGGCGCGTAGCCGAGACTTCCGGGAACTCCAAACGAACACAAACATGGATGATCACCAGGTGTTCAAACGGTGACGTCCAAGTCTTGAGAACGGTCAAAAATGGGGTGTCTACAACAGGGTTAGAAGCCAGAGCCATTGTGGAAAGGTTGTCACACCAGTGAACTGGAGAAGAGGTGCAGGAAATGGACAAGTCTTTGAGAAGCTGTTGTAACCAAACCAGTTCAGCAATTGTATTAGCCATGGACCTGTACTTCAGTAGATGATCTGGAGACTGTGGGTTGCTTCTTTGCAGACCAAGAGATTAAATTGGGACCCAAGAATACATAGAAACCAGAGGAATTGTGATATTTTATTAAACTAGATTAAAAAATAACAATTTAACAAAGGGTGAATTGTGACACATTTTAACCCTAAATTTTGAATCTTATTCCAAATCAGGACAATTGAAGATATTATTAGATTTTTCAAGGGTAAAATCGTCAATTTAATAAAATATATACTAATTTGACAAAAATAAATGTCAAAAAAAATATTTTTAATTTTTTTAAATTATTTTTATCCATCAATGACAAAATTATGTAAAATTGATAAAAATTAATAAAAATTACATGATTAATTTTTAAAAATTAATTTTACTTGATCATCATTCAAATACATAATAAAAATCAATTTGGTAAAAAAAAATAAATGTCTAAAAGATTTATCAATTTTACATAATTTTAGTTTTAGTGGATAGAAATAATTTTTAAAATTTCAAAAATATTTGTTTGACATTTATTTTTGTCAAATTAGTTTATACTTTATCAAATTGACGATTTTACCCTTGAAAAATCTAATAATATCTTCAATTGTCCTGATTTGGAATAAGATTCAAATTTAAGGTTAAATGTGTCACAATTCACCCTTTGTTAAATATTAGTCTCATTTTAAATATTTGGTTGATATTTTTTGAATGATATAATTTTATAAAAATCAAATTTATATGTTAATTTTTTTGAATGATATTAATTTTATAAAAATCAAACTTATATATTAAATTTTTTATGTATTTTATTAAAATAGAATAAAATAAAATTTATTTTGTTTTTTAAAAGGTAAGATGGGGATGTGATGTGTGCTCTGAGTGAGAGAGAGAGAGAGAGAGAGTGAGAGAGAGAGAGAGAGAGGGGGATTTTGAGAGTAAAGGGTAAAATGATAAATGATTATGAAATTTTCATGTCTTTGTAATTTTTAAAGATTTCTCCCTAATTTGTGATTTACATCTTTTGTCCCCACTGGCAGGTAATTACCCCCAATAAAATATATTATAAATTAGAAAAAGATTTTATCAAGTTAAAATTTTATTTTAAAAAAAATTTAAAAATTTTTATTTGTCTTTGAAAAGTGAGCGTCAATCCATATATTAAATTTTCTTTATATGGATAAAGTTAATTATCTATAGTATTTTATTATTTATCTTCTACAATAGATATGTGCTTACTTTTATCTAGTATTATATGTCAGATTTCGTTTATAATTTCTAATTGATTATTTTTAAATTTTTCGCTAAATTCTTTTTATTACTTAATTAATATATTATTTTATTCTATTATTATTGGTAGAAAAGTGTTATTTTTTAAATTATGTAATTATATTTCTTCAAGTATATCTAATATTCATATAATTTATTGGCAATATTGAAAAATCAAACTCTAATATTAATTTAAATACACAACGAAATAAAATAACTTTTAAAGACAAAATAAAGATTTAAAAGATTTTTTGTAATAAAATCTTAATTGGGGAGGGTCTTTTACTAATATATAATATATATGAACATATATTTTATTTTTGTAATCCTTTTAGGAACTAAATAAACTTGATTTATTTATTTTAGGGACCTAATAGATACAATCGATAGTTTAGAGACTAAATGAATTTTGCCTTGTATAGTTTAGGAACTAAATAGATTCAATCGATAGTTCATAAACTAAATAGACAATTTGACAAAAGTTTAGGAGTAGAAAGTGTAATAAATCCTATATTTTAAAATACTTTTCTACATTACCTACATTACAAATATTTTTAAAAATAATTATAAATAAATAAATACAAATAATTCAATTAATATTTTTAAAAATATTATCGCACAAGTCATCTATTAATACTAATTTATGTATATAAATTAATTTTTCTCATTGTGTGAGATTAAAATTATTAATTACTTTTTATATTTTTGTTTAAAGTGAGTATTCAAAGAGCATGGTATTGTCCGTTCAAAAAAAGAGTATGGTATTGTCTTTGTAGTTATTTCAAGAATTCCATATTACATAATTTTTCATCTAATTTTTTTATATATATCATAAATGGTGTACATGAAGGGTCTTATAAAATAAATTATTTAAATTATTAAAATAAGACTTGTAGTATGCTTCACGGGCTCATATAATATTTTCAGATTTGGGCTAACAGTAATCTAGATTCATGAAAAAAATTAACAGTTGTTATGGTATTTGTTATGAAATATTGTGATTTTGTTTGATTTGTGATAAGATGTATACGGTATATTGTCATAGTCAAAAAATAAAACTTAAATAAAATATAATTTAATTATTTATGTGTATGTATGTATATTAATAATATTAATAAAAAAAAGTAAGAAATTCTGTTATATATTTTTTTAAATTATTGTTTTATTTTATTTTTATTCTTTTCATTCATCACGTCACGTGATGAGTCAGACCCAACCTTGGACTTGGAGACCACGAAAGAAAGGGAAAGGAGCTGTTTGTGCATCGCAAAAACGGCACGTTTGGTGAAAATAATGGTTGGCTTCATCTAAGCCGGGTGTCTGTTTTGTGAAATTAGGGTATGAGATTGGATTATGTTGAATAAAGAAAATAATTTAATATTTGGTTAGAAAAATGAAGGTGTGAATTATTAGTCTAATGGGATTAATAATCTCCCATGTGTGGAATAACTTAAGGCTATTTTAGGAAGCAATAATGTTTTAAAAGCTCTAAATTGGGAGCACTAGAGCATCACTAATGATGTGGCACAGGGGACCCACCAAAGTGATGTGATGTTTTGGCTTGAGTTTGTTTTTTTTTTTTAGTTCATTAGTGCTATTAATGGTCCAAAAATTAGTGGGATGAATCACCACCCTTTAGGAAGTGGACTAAAAGTCACTTCTCAACTTTTAACCCACTTTTCTCTCTCATAAAAAAGTTAAAACGATCCCGCTACGTAGCTCGAAAGCTACGTAGCTCGAACGGCTCGATTTTTTTTTTCCTTGTTTTCAGACGCAGAAATGGAGGGGGAGGGGAGGGGAGAGGAGAGGAGAGGAGGAGGGAGGAGGGAGGAGGGGACTGGAGGGGGCCTAAAAATGGAGGGGGAGGGGAGGGGAGGGGAGGGGAGGAGGAGGAGGAGGAGGGGGCGGAGGCGAGCTGCAACGGCGGAGGCGGGCCTGCGAAGATCGGCCAGAGGCAACGGAGGGCGGAGGGCTGCGACGGACGGCGGCTTCATTGATCAGCTTCATCGCCATCACCGATCGGCGATCAGCTTCTCGCCATCACCGATCAGCTTCATCGCCATTCCTCCTCCTTCTCTCCCTCTTTTCTTCCGCTTCTCTTCTGTCTCTCCTCTGTCTTCGCGAATTCGAGCCGATTCGAGCCAGTATTTTTCGAGCTCTCGATCATTTCCCAAGTTAAAAAAAGTTTAGAAATAGTTTTTAACTATCTTTTCAAAATATCCTTTAATCTCGTGGGGGTAGAGGATAGAAGTAAGCAGACTGAACCAACCTCTGAATTAGTTAATGACGAAATTAATCCTCAAGTATATATAAAATTTATTTATTTCATTTTTTCAAATTTTTTTTTTAAATCTGTTGAATTATTTTAAACGTATATAATTAATCTCAAGATATATGATAGTCTTCTCTTACTTTTTTTTTATAGCAAAATCATAAATGCAAATGTATTTCTATTGTTGTATTTAAAAAAATTAAAAATATTTTTGGAAAATGAAATAAAATATATTTCAAATAAAAATTAAATCAAATCAAATATACTTTAAATTAAATAAAATAAATTATACTTCAAATTTAAGTATTGTCATTGTAAACAATTTAAACAATATATTTCATAATTTTCAAATCAAACATGAAATTTACTAAAATAGTCATTTTCATACATCTAATCTTATGAGAAAACAAATATAAGATATACATAATTTCTAGCAAAATATTCCAAAGACTATGTATTCCAGAACTATCAATCCGTTACATTACAATCCCTCTTATTTAGTCTGTCCAAACAAAAATAACCTTAATTCATTCCTAATCACGTGTCACTTTGCCATTAAAACTCCGCACGATACTTAGGTCTCATTTGGGAAGTTGATTATTTTAAATATTTATTTTTGGGAAGAGAGTTGAATTTTTTTAGTTAGATGTGATGTTTATGAGAGAAAAGTAAAATAATTATGGATTTGATGTTATATTTTGTTTTATTGACTATTTTAACCTATTTTAATTTTTTTTATATAAATTTTAGCCAAAAAAAAAAAAAAATCAAACCTTGGCTTCCGAAACACCCCCTTAGACGGAAAATATGGACAGAGGATACAAATCCAAATAATACACCATATAATATTTTCAAAATCGTCAACTTTAATTTATGTATAGGAAAATATTATGAATCTCAAATAATTTATCAAACCTCTCATATAGGTGTAGGACTCATACAAATCCATATGTGTGTGGATCCCACACTCATGTGAGAGGTTTGATAGATTATTTGAAATCCCAAATCTAACTCTTTATGTACATCAATGCGAGTGGACCAACTTTTTTTATTTTATTAATTTTTTAATAGATAACAAAATAATTATAAATATGAGAAATATTTATATTATCAAACAAATTTTTATTTCATAATAGTTAAAAAGTCAACAAAAACCTAATAAAACCAAATACCAAGCCCACTAACCTCACTAAATTCAAATTTAACAATCTAAAACCAAATATATATTTATTTTGTAAAACTACCATTGAATTATAATTTTTTGTAAATTTTATTGAACATGTAAAACAACCATTTTCCATTAAAAAAATTGATAAAATAAGTCCATTTTTTAAATCCAGTTTCTAAATTCAATGACGTGTTAAAAAAATGGTTAGTTAATGATTAGAGAATAAATAAGAGAGAGATTTGGCTTACATATTTTCATAAAGTAACAAATCATTAGATTTTAAAAATTAATCTAATTTTTAGATTTGAAGAACAATACTCTTTCCATAAATATGATGAACAATTATGACATAATTTGGGCACCTCATTACTTTCCAATAGGGCCAATCATTACTTTCCAATTGGGCGATTGTGTATAAGTTTCTTATTACGGACCTTTTTTTTTTTTTAGGAGGTCACATCACTTTTTCATTATATGACATTTTTTTATTTATAAAAACTCAAAAATTATACTAATTTATTTCACTCCAAACAACACACAATTCTGGGACATTTGATCCCTCTTGCATCATCATACAATTGCATAGCAATACATTGAGGACAGTTGGCTAACATATGTAAACCATGACCAGAGACTTTTTTTGGGTGAATATGACCAGAGACTTGATTTGCTAATAAATCCGCACATCTATTTGCCTCGCGCTAGATGTGATTAATCGACTGCACCTCCAGGTGGGCCGTCAGGAACCTGCAATCAGAGATCAGATTACACAGGCAATGCTTATTGTTTGTTTGGTCCCAATATCAGTTGTTTTACAAGGAGGGCATCAGTTTCCACTTCTACTCTCATGAGTCCTCTATCGAGAGCTAAGTTCAGTCCATCAAGTAGAGCCCATTACTCAGTTTCTAGACTAGAAGCAGTTCCATTAATATATCTGCAAAAACCAGCAATCCATTGGCCTCCACTATCTTTGATGATGCACCACCAGAAGCAGCACCTGTGTTATTTTTGGCTGCCCCATCTGTATTCAATTTATAGTTCACAAATGAAGGAGGAAGCCAACAGATATCCTAGGTAATTTTGGTTTTATCACTTCTAACTGTACAAGATAAATGCTGCCATTCAAGGGCAGTAGCAATTACAAGATTAGTCTTGAAAGGGGAGGGATTAGTGGGAGAGAAACAGACAGAGTTCCAGGCTTTCCAAATGGGCCAACAAACAATAGAAAAAAGAATAGCCCACCCCACCAAGGAAGAATGACTCTCTTTAGCAAAACAGTTGGTTCTAATCCACTTAGCTAGGTTCAGATCAAAGGAGTTAGCTAAGGTTGAAGGAACACCAATAGAGTTCCAATGGGTTTAGGTAGTTGGGCAATCCCTACGAATGTGACAAGTTGTTTTAGGGGCTAGAAGACAAAGGGGACAAATATCATCAGAAGTTCGTCATTTTTTTTTTTTTTTCAGAAAATGTTTGGTAGCTCGAATTGAGCTACCCCAAATGGCTTGAATCACTGTTCACGGTCGACTGGCTGGACGACT